>MVGT01003289.1:538234-557532 GCA_002174775.1 Macleaya cordata
ATATATATAGCATGGAAAACAATTCGACCAATTTATGGATTAGTATAAATATTAACAAGCACGAATTAAGTAGTTGTTTTCGGCTTTGGATCGATACCTACGCACAAACTGCAGACCAACAGATGTAATCTCCTTGCGGATATTCATGGATTGACCCTTCAAAAAATGTAATTAAGCGCATTAATATATATCACATATATACTAACTATATATAATAATTAACAAAAGATATAAATAAATAATATTTCAACTATTACGTACTATCAAAGATTCATTGTTTCCGAGCCTGATGACAGAAGGGTAAGCCCGATCCACCGATGAAGAAGCAACAGTTATTACCCATGGGGATACGTGATCTACGGTGGCTGAGTTTGGGCCATCATTACCTGCTGCGGCGATTACAGGAATACCTCTAGTAACGGCATGGAACGCAGCCAAGTCAATTGCACTAGTAACACTATCAGCTTCATCAAGAACTGTAGGAAGTGGCAATGACTCGCCAAGCGACACAGATATAACATGGACCCCATCACCAATGGCTTCGTCAAATCCTTTTAATATGTCTAAAGAATTGCAAAAACCCTCGTCCCAGCACACTTTATACATGGCTATACGAGCACGAGGTGCGCCTCCTCGTGCAATCCCTGGTGCCAGAAGGCCTTTGTAGCTAGCATTGTTGACGAACCACCCTGCTGCAATAGATGAAACATGGGTTCCATGCCCATTTGCATCCCTTGGAGACGAGTATTCCCCCGGTGGTAATGCAATCTTTTGGTTAGATCTGAAGGATCTTGCACCAATAATTTTCTTGTTGCAGTTGATCGCTGGGTTAAATTTTTCTCCGGACTCGCAGTACCCTTTCCAGCTAGAAGGGATAGGTCCTAAACCATCATCATTGAAACTCCTGGATTCCGGCCAAATGCCTGCACAGTATATAAAATTAAACATTTTAATATATAAATTAATGGTATTAGTTAATAATCTCTTCTTAATTAAATTATATATTACTGATAATGAATAAGTATAATATATATGAAACAGATCTATCGAAGAAGATCGATGAGAGAAGACGACCTGAATCGAGGATGCCGATAATGATCCCGTCCCCCATATTCGTCTTTGAGAGGAGATCGTCATGATCATCATCTGAAGAAGCAGAATTAATCAATCATCGATCATATATATCACCTGAAATTTGTTTGGCTTGTGAAGCTGTTAGTTTGGCTGCAAAACCCGAGAAGCCATGGCTGTATGTGTACACCAGCGCTTCCTCAGCAGCTTCTTTGCTGCAATATTATTAACAGCAAAATTGATCATAATTAACACCCTCCAAGGACAAGATTAACTATATATAATTAAAGCAAAACTCAGATGGATCGACCAACAAGGAATAATGACGGATCGATCTTTGTTAAGTAGGAACGGATGTATTATTACCTTCCAAGTACCGAAGAAATCAAATTAGCTGCAGCGTCAGCGTGGTGATCATGATCATCATCCAATGATGGTGATTCTGTTGCTGCTCCCATGTATACAATATAGACATGATCATGATGATCATCACGATAATAGTTGTCGTAGTCTCCGGCAGCTAATACATTACAACTCAACAGTAGTAGTAGTAGCACAAATAGTAGTATAACCCTCCTCATCCACAGAACTTGATCCATATTAGCAGTACTCAGGATCATGATCAGCTAGCGCTAGCTGGAGATAATAAAACAGAGATAAGGAAGCAGGTAGAGATGAATTCACAACTATTATCTGATATATATCCTCGCTCTATATATATTGCCCTCAGCATTAATAGAGATATATAGTAATTACTTATTAGCTTGACGTCGTTGCAGACCTAGTTGGTTTTACAGAGTTAATGAAGAAGATCGAGACAGAGACAGAGAGAGAGAGAGAGAGAGAGACATGTGGGTTTCTTAAATGAGGTTTTTTTAGGGGTATCAAAGAGTACCCGGTTACCCTAACCGAACCGAATCAGAACAAATTTTTCTGGTTCTGATTCCACATTTTTAAGAACCCAAACTGCTTGGAATTAATTGGAACTATTTGTATTATAATGATATGGTTCTGGGTACTTTAATAATGGGTAAGAACTGGAACCCAGATGATAGATAGGAATCAAAATCGACTCGTTAATATTAGTTTTTTAGATTTTACCATTCATTTTCTATTATTTATAATATTTTCTACATATAAAAATTTAATATTAGAAAATAAGAATTAAAATTTCCGAGAACCGACTAATAATGGAACTGATTATTTCGATTCTGATTCCACCGTATTTTAAAACAAAAACTAACAAGAACTGAAATAATAAGTTTCAAATTTTGAGTAGTTCAATAACTGAAACGGAACCAACCCATTGACACATCTAATTTCTTTGCTGCAAATGTATACCACGTACGTGTCATGAAATGGATACTGTTAACCTGGGTTAATAAACTAACTAAAGTGAATATATAGTTAGTTTGGGGGTTTTTAAAAGCTGGATCGTTCAAGCAGCACGTTTTTGTTTTAGACGCCTAATTTTGGTCTGTCTTATTACTATTAGTAGGCGTTGAATAAGTGCCAGCCGGAGTAATTTGATTTCCATCAATAGAAATAAAAATGAACTAGAAGCATGCACGTTCATCCTCATCACATCAGTGGCGTGCTTCTAATTAATTTCCACGTTTTCACCACAGCTAGCTGCAACAATTTCGTACCCGGCCGTTTTCAAGAATTTCAATCGAAACCCTAACTTTAATTTCTAAGTTTAGAAGATTTATTAGGGTAAGGCCAATGCATACTCTTAAACCCTAAATCCAGAGAATTTTTAAGGCTAGTGGGTACCCTTAAACACCAAAACCTTCACCTTGTCCAGTAGTTTGATGGAGGGTGTAAGAGTTAAGGGTACCTGCATATATTTTCTGCGACGTAGAATCGCAAATAAGTTCTGCGATGGCACAATTAAAAAGAGTAAAATAAAAGGAGTTACATAAGTTATCTGGGACACATCTTTTTTAATTAATAAAATAATTAAAAAATATGTTTTAGTTAATAAAATAATTTTAAAAAAAGGGTGTCGCACATAACTTCTGTGCACACATGACACCTTCCCCATTAGCCTTGCCAACAGGTTATACTTCAAACCCACCTTACTTGTTGATAGGTTTGAGGTAGGCTAGAGGCCATGCCCTTAGGACTTTAATTAGTTAATACAAAGATAACGCCAATAACTAATTTTAGTAAATAGTTGACTCCAATTTGTTATCCATCTCATCAATCCTAATTAACTAGCTAGAACTTTATTGCATCCTACCCGTACGTTTTAATACCTCAAAACTGGGTTTGATACGGTTGTCCACTACTCAGTCCTGAGTCCTGACTCGAAAGTCAACTCGCCATATGTGTGGTATGATTCGCTAACTTCCCTAAGACCAATTCAACTGACTCAAGTCGGCCAATTAATAGGGAGAGGATACGTATTAGCTCAACTCTAATGGCTCTACCCAGTCCAAATCCTCTGGTCTCAATATGTATTTATAGTTGGAAACGGGATATGATGAGTCTGGAGTGTTGACCACTTGACCCTACGCGAGTTGGCTGATTGATAAATGGAGAATTACTCAACTCTAAAACTAATTTGTTTATATCTTTTACAATATTAATTGGCCCTATCCATAACCCAATTAATTATTTTTAATTATAAAAGATATTTTACTTGATTTATATTTTTTTTAATTCTTTTTGCACTCGAAAACTAAATTAATCTTTTAAATTTATTGGTTAGATTAGGTTTAGAATAATGAGGATGCTGAAATATACTTCAAAGTTAAAATTTCTAAACTTTTTGGTAATAATAGATAAGACATGAGAAACAAAAAAAAATTTGGTCAGTAATTGGATAAGTCAACCATTAAAAGTGGTCCTAAGTATGACAAAATACTTTCAAATGCTGAAAGATACTTCAAAAAAAACTAGCTCATTCTAAAACTTCTAACTCAATAAAAAGTTGATGGTAAAATCAACTCTGCATTACTTAAAATAATAATAATCTAATTTTACAATCAACTTCTGATAGGGTTAGAAGTTTTAGAATATGCTAATTTTTTTTTAGAATGATCTATAGGGTGAGGAGAACATTTTTACAAAATTTCAACTATTAGATCGTTTCAATGTGGGCTCCACAGTGAAAAATCAACAGGGGGACGGGAAATCATGAAGAAAAATTGTTTTACAAGTATAGTAGTAAAATTAAGATGGGTGTAATTAAGGAAGACAACGAGCAAATGTGTTGAAGTTTTGAACCCCCAATCTCGAGCCCAACGGAGCACTTCAAGACCTTTTTCTCTTTATCATGCTTTCCTCGATCACCAACAAACCAAATACATGATATAGGAGTAAATTCAGTATGTGGTGTTGGTGGTAGAAGTGGTAGTGGTAGTGGTGGTTCGATATAGTTATAGTTCGCCGGATTTGAAAAAAGTGAAAGGTAGTTGTTGTAGAAGAGAAGAAAAAGTTTGTTGGATTATAACTGTATATCCCAGCCGTTGAATTAAACTTAAAAGATGAGAGGCTAGATAGGAGGGGTTTAGGTATTTAGAAAAGAAAATAATTTAAATAGTAAAGGTACACAACATGTGATGGGTATTTTCGTCCATAAATCCAGTTTGTGAAGCACATGTTTAAAATACAAGTGGGTATTTATTTAGGGGTCAAAGCCAGATTCCAATTGAAAAGAAAAAAAAGAAAAAAGTAAACCTGATAAATATTATTAATTCAGACATTAATTATCTAATTCTCATAGCCTTAATTCATTTTGATCATTAATTAGCAATTAATTCATTAATTAACTCAACAGGTTATATATGTTAAACTCGAATATGTCAGTTAGGTTTTGACGTGATTAATTGTAGAAATTATTAATTAATAAAACCGTGCACGCATGGAAAGCCCAGGTCCCGGGCTAGAAAGGTAAAATGATTTTTATGTTATATACTCGGTGACTAATGGCTGCCCCACCATTCACCATTGTATGTGCGACGTGGTGTCTGATGGCTATCCCTCCATACACCATAGCATGTGCGTGTTGCCATGCATGCATCCTTATCCCTCCCCAGGTTTATCTAAATATACCCCTCTTCTCATCATATGATAGATAAGTAAGTTAAGCTTATATAGATGTGAACCACGTTTTGTATGATAAGAAAAGTCTGTATGTTGAGTTCACTTCTCTCGATATATATTAACATANATTTTGAGGTATGTTCTAGTTAAAAACATTAAGTTAACTCACCATTGTATGTGCGACGTGGTGTCTGATGGCTATCCCTCCATACACCATAGCATGTGCGTGTTGCCATGCATGCATCCTTATCCCTCCCCAGGTTTATCTAAATATACCCCTCTTCTCATCATATGATAGATAAGTAAGTTAAGCTTATATAGATGTGAACCACGTTTTGTATGATAAGAAAAGTCTGTATGTTGAGTTCACTTCTCTCGATATATATTAACATACATACTCAACATATATATATTATGTTATCCTCGATATATATATTCTTTTCTGGGCACACAGAATATATATATATATATGTTGAGTATGTATGTTATAAAAGAGTGAATAAGTAATATCCTCTTCCCACTTCTCTCGATATATATATTCTGTGTGCCCAGAAATCATAACACGTTATCAGCACGAGTCTCTACTACTCTCTAGATCGAGACCTCAATATTTTGTGATCAACCCGAAGCTTCTGGGCATCTCACAAAATCAGAAAGGTATACTTGTGTTGTCTTATTTTCAATGTCGAATCTAATGAAGCTTGAGTTTGTTGCTTTAGATATCACTGGAAACAACTATCTTTCCTGGGTCCTGGATATGGAACTCCACTTCGCGTCTAAGCAATTCGAAGATACTATCCGGGAAGGAAATCAGCCGACCACAGAGAGTCATGCTGCTGCTGCTGCCACTATTTTCATTCGGCACCACATCCGTAAGGGACTTAAATCTGAATATTTAGCGGTGAAAGATCTGTTAGTCCTCTAGAACTGTTTAAAGGATCGATTTGGCCACTTGTCGATGGTCATACATCCTGGTACTTTGAATGATTGGAGGAACCTGCGGTTGCAGAACATCAAATCAGTAACAAAATATAATTCAGCTTTATTTAGAATAACCTCCCAGTTGAGACTGTGTGGTGATACTATTACTGATGAGCAGCTGCTGGAGAAAACCTTCAGAACTTTCTACACCTCTAATGTGATGTTATACCAGCAATATAGAGAGCGTCGATTTAAAAAATATTCTGAATTGATCTCCTGCCTTCTAGTTGTCGAGAAAAATAACAAATTATTGGTATTGAACCATGAGGCTCGTCCCACGGGTTCTACTTCTGTACCTGAAGCTTATGCAGTGACTGCTTCAGGACATGGACGTGGACAACCTGGTTATAAAGGTAGGCGCAGTAGACGCTACCGACGGAATAATTCTAGGAAGTGGAATAATACCAATCATGCTACACAGAATCCCCAGAAGAGGGATAACGTTAATCCCCAGGAGAGGGATAGAGGCGAAATGAAGCAAGGACACGGGAGAGGTTGGAATAAACCCCCTAGAGATGTAACCTGCTATCATTGTGGTATGAAAGGACACTTGGCGCGTAATTGTTATACGGCCGAGCACCTAGTCGATTTGTATCAGGCTTCATGTAAGAAGGCCAAAACTGGTGCCGAGACAAATTATATTTGTAATGGTGTTCCACTACACCAGAATAGGGATTTTGTAACACACTATTTTTTGGGTTTGTCACGATTATAACCGTGAGGGACGTTATCACCCTTATAACCGTTACAAAGTCGCATCATCCGTGAAAATAAATCAGAATTTTCTTTAGAAAAAAGATCTCACGTTTATATCCATAACAAAAATGCATCGTGTCCGGGTAAAAATTAGTCCACTCCTGAAAATTTTCATTTTCATTCAGCGTTCTTTACTCCTGCTTCGTTTCGCGCCTCTCTCTCATAATCCCCTTCTTCACCTTCTTGCCCCATCTCTCTATCTGCCAACAACCATCTCTCTTTCTCTTCTCTCATAGCTCTAACAGTCCAGTCAGTCGGCATCATAATATTGGGGATCCATTGAGATACGACAACCAAGATTCTAAGAACAGCCTCCCAGATCTGTCTCTCTCTCACTCTCTCTCTCTCAGACGAAGGTATGGAGATCTATTTCCAACTCTATCTATCTCTAATTGAATCTCTCTTTCTCTCTCTAAGAAAGAAAAAGATCGAATGAGGGTTTTCAAAACCCATTTCTCTAAAATGAAAGTCAGATCTCCAACCTAAATTGGTATTTTGTAGGGCTTTTTCAAAAATAATAATAAAATCGATTTAGGTTTTCGTTTACTCTTCAAAACCACCAAAACCAAAATCGATTTAGGGCTTTTTTTTAAAATCAGTCTATCAATTTAGGATTTTCTTATTATAAGATCCTTTTTTGCTGAAAATTTGTTTAGAAGTCAGTTCAGGGTTTTTTATTTGTGTTTTCTTTCTAAGACTAATTTTAGGGCTCAAGCATGTTTTTTTTGGTGCAGGGGGAAAAAAAGGTAGTAGAGGCTGTTCATTTCGGCTTTTTAATGGCTGAAGAGGTCAGAAACCATCGGTTCCTGGTGGCTTGTATGATTTTTGGCTTTGCATTGGGAGTTTTGGTTATTATCTTCAATACTAATCTTTTGGCAAAGTTCATGATTCTCTAGTTTCAGGTGTTGCTTTAGGTTGTTCTCTTTGAGAAACAAAAAGCAGTGTTGGGCATCCTTATTTAATCACATAGAACAAAATATGTGCTTAGAAATTGATAATATTGATGATATTTCTTAATTTGTAAAGCATTAGCGTAGAAACTCAGCAAGGATAAAAGGAGTTTATGATTAATTTCGCTGAATAAGCAGTTATTCATTGAAGAAAAATAAAACAATAGAGGACCTTGTAGGTGATTTACAAGTTAGTTATAGGATACCTATCTATGAGTTCCTTACTCTGTACATCATATAATTTTATTTCCATAATGTAGGATTATTGTTGTTTTTACAGGATTTGTTATGGTGTAGATATATAGCTTGAAGATGCATTCTTTTGTTATTTCTTCTGACTTCCTCTATGATGTTGGAGTGTAGGACTATTGTTGTTTTTGCAGGATTTGTTATGGTGTACATAGCTCAAAGATGACTCCTTTCGTTATTGCTTCTGACTCCTTGGACTAATCACATTGTCATGAACACCGCCTTTCACACAAGGTTTGGGTAACGTGATTGCGAAAACAGTAAATTCTCTTTCTTATCTCACTTGAGGATTTTGATAAAGTTTAAATTGTTTGGAGCAGCTGACACTCCACTTCAGTAACCTAATTTAGTGATGGCAGGATTGATCTCTTATGTCTTATGGTTTAAGTAGATAGATCAATTAAGTATTTTGTTTTATAAATTATTTTCTCTCTGATTTGTCTTCTATTTAACAAATCAATTAGTTGATTAAAGATGGAGATCTTAGTTTGAGAAGCAAGAGTGCTTTAGATAATAGCTACCTATGTAATTGGAGGATATGGTGAGTAGAGGTTGTTTCTAGGATAAAGAAAAATAATTGGGATTCTTGTTTGTCAAATGAGCTAGATATTATCTTGTACCTGTAATGCTAGGAAAAAGAAAAAAAAAAGTGGAACCTCAATGGAATATTGTGTATAGATAGATACAAATAGAGAGATGTTCTCTTTTACAATGATTAAAAAATTCATGCTGAGTTCATTCCTACTAAAGTAAGCCCATTGATTTACAACTTCCTTAATAGTAAACCATGCATGATTCTTTCACATATTGTAATTTACTCAATTTTGTTAACAATTTACTGAATTGATGGTTGAAGCCCCAAATGAACTTGACTTGCAACTTAGTTTACAGTTTTAGATTTAATATGTAAAGCTGAAAGTTTGTGTATTGATTTATGTTGTAGTTTCAATCTACTTAGTTGACAATGATTCAGATGTTCTAAAAAGTTACTAGATTAATGCTAATGAATGACTTTGTTTTGGATTCAACATCTAAGATTGTGTTGGTCATTATCAATAAAGATTAACTTCTTACCATTTTCCTACATATATTCTTATAGTGATTTCTTCTTTCCAAAGTAAATACTTTTGCAACATCACTATACTTCAAAATGGAATAAGTTCACAGCATGCTGGTTATTATTGATATTTGAATGTTGAATTAATGTCATTCTTTATGGTTGTTATTACAAAATGTATAATCTCAGTTAACTTGGATGTAGGTGTGATAATCTTCATCTCAAAAGAATACTAAATAGAAAGAATCTAATATGCAGGTTGGATGTCAAGTTCTAATAATCCTTCTTTACCTCGTGCTAATTTTGCTGCAAGGTCCCTCTTGTCTTGTGTAGCCTCTTAATGCATGTATTCTTCTTTTAAAGGTGTTCGTTTAGCTTTCTAACATTGCTAATTCTAGTTTTTCTTCTATCTTTTGTTTGTCTCCAAATATATTTTTGGTGCTTGTATAGCCTTCTAAAATGAAATGTCACATTTTAATGTGTGTAGCTCCAAGTATGGACTATGAGTCAGCTGATTCAGAGCACTTGTTACATCTTTATGTTTTAAATATAATTCATATTCTTTTTGTTCTTTTCCCGGTCCACCTATCACTTTCGCTACAATTTTTGTTTGTAGGATGAGATATTATAATTTTTTTAAGTAAAAAATATGGTGTTGGTTGAGAATGAGATTTGATTTGAATTGCATCTTTACCCTTTACATAGTGGCCTATGTTTATACTTATCACTTATCAGTATGTTTCTCATTTTCAAATAGGGATAAACAAGTCAAAGAACACATAGACTACTCTGTCCATCGTGCACTATAGTTTGCTTATAAGGCAAAGAAGGTTTGTCGTTACTCAATTTCTTATCACAAATCTCCAGTTCTATATTCAAGTACTACTGTTATCTTTACTTAATTCTTTATTTCGTAAGCTAGCACCATGGTGCTGATTGTCAACTAATCGAACTATGTACTTTTGAAAACATTTTTCTTATCGAGAAGTGCATATGTTCGAAGACTGCAAATGCTTACATATTTTTATTGTATACTACTTGCTACTGTTGTTTACATGTTGTTTTAGTTTACCTTGTATAGTTTTGAAAACATATAGTTTTTGTATAGGAAAAATTCTTAATTTATATTATTCAAAGTGATTGGGGCAGGGCACCATCTGTCATGATCAGCTCAGCATCCTTTTTAGTTAATTATAGAGTTCCACATATGGATCCCATAGTTTCAATTGAAGCACAAATATACACTTGTAGTTATCTAGTTCTAACAAACTAACTAGTCCGCATTTTCCTGATTGTTTTTGTGGATTGTTTATTTTGAGGTATGTTCTAGTTAAAAACATTAAGTTAACTAAATGACCATTCTGAGTTCAAGTAATAGCCATAGTTGAACTATATCTTATACTACTTGCACATAAATGTTGGTCTACTTCTTAGATGCTAAGTTTTATAACAATGGGATGAATCTAGCTAGAAACTTCTTGTAATTGAGTTCGAAAATTGGGCTACAAGTTCTCTTTTTGAGAAGGTGAAGCAAGTTAATTCCATTAATTTAATACTAAGCAAAGATTATACCCAAAAATTTTGTCCTTGGGCATTTAAATCTAATTGGGACTAACTAGATTAGCTTCTTATGCAGAGAAGATCCTTAAGGATGTAGATTCTTGTCATATGTGGTTGTTAATTTCCTTGTAGTTCTCATTCTTCAGAGTAACCTTCTAAATAATAATTTTTCTTCTCTTGTAATAGATAGTCCTCTAGATATTTCTAAAAGATCATTTATAGAAGGTGCTGTTTTTTTTCTTAAGAGTCTTTTTTTCCTTAATTTTTGCAGGTGACCAATAAGTTCAAGCATGTTCTTCAACTAAGCATATCCTTCACACAAAGTATTGTTGGATCTAAGGGTGAAGTTGGAGTAGTAATTATTATTGTGAAACTTTGTTTCATCAAACTTGAACTTTTTTGTTACTAGTAGTAGTAAAGATAATGAAAGTGGAATGCCAATTTTATGTTGTTGTTTTGATTCAATTTAGTGCTCTCTTGTTTAATATTTACATGTGCATCTCTTCTTATGTGTGAGGGAGTGGAGAGCTTTATCTGGGTAAGAATGGAATTTTTGGGTTAGAGGTTTTGGATGCAGGTTTAGACGTGCAGTGAGCTTCAAATATAGGCCCAAATGAAAATAATTTCTTTTTGAAAAATTTTAGAAATTTGTCACGGTTATAACCGTGACAAATTAAAAGACACATCTCTGACGCATATAAACGTGACAAATTTTGATAAAGTCATAAAACTTAGTAAAATAATCGTGACAAACCTTCAGTAGTAACGATTATAATCGTGACAAATAAATAATTTTATAACGATTATAAGTATGATAAATCATTCGTTACAAATTAATAACGCCATATTTACAACGTTTATAATCGTGACAAAAATTTTTTGTCACGGTTATAACCGTGACAAAATGGCTATTTTGGTGTAGTGTTCCCACTGATGATACCCACCTAGAGTTGTCCGATATGTTTCTTGATCTAGAAGGAGAGGATGTAAGCAAACTAATTGGGGGGTGAGTATGTTCACACCAAAGTCTTGCTATACAATTGGCAGCTTATGCGAGTCCAGCACTCTTCTAGGTCTTTGTACTCTTTTTCTTAGCTCAGGTTTCGTCCCTCTGACAAGGTTTTTAAGGTAGCAATTATCTTAGAATGATGGACATCTAAGGGGGAGTGTTATAAGCAAGAGGTGGATGTTATAAGTAGGATGTGGCTGTCCACAATCCTTCGGTGTATGCATGTGATATGTGTCATGTTTTCTTTCAAACCTATCCATGCAATACTTATCCTTCTCTTGTATATCTATATATACCCCACTTCTCATCATATGATAGATAAGTAAGTTAAGCTTATATAGATATGAACCAAGTTTTGCACGATAAGAAAAGTCTGTATGTTGAGTTTACAGAGAGATATATATTGTGCGATGAGTATGTATGTTATAAAAGAGTGAATAAGGAATATCCTCTTCTTACTTCTCTCGATATATATATTCTGTGCGCCCAGAAATCATAACATAATACTACTTGTTAGAAAAATGAAATGGGTCCCTTACATAAGATGTTTGTGGGCTATTTATAGGCCCAAGTCCAAAAATATATATGTGCATGATACCGTACACTGGCATGTAACCTAATATAATATACCAACCAATTATACATTGGCATGTAATGTACAATTTTTATGTATTTATACTGATTGTATACCAATTGTGCCGAACTTATAAAATAAAAGTTGGCGGGTGGGAAATTAAACCAAAGGATGTTAAATTTTAATTTCATGTTAATTAATTATATTTTGTGATTGCCAATGAGACTTTTGGTGTGGAGTCAGGGACGAAACCAGAAATTCTTTTCAAGTAGGGAGCTTGGAAAAAAGATCTACCACCACAAGCTAGTTGAAATCTGACTAGCTTAAAATAAAGTAAAAAAAGAAATTAACTTGTGTTAAAGGCACTAGAGTTAAAAAAAAAAAAATGATCATGGGTGAGGCACACACAGCCTGATTGACATGCTTATAAATGACACAAAGAGATATTATCTTATGGAATGTTTTTATTTGTTTATTTATTTTTTTGCATGTGCTTATCAAGTAGGTGTAAACAATTACAATATAATTAAATTATATAAAATAAAAAAAACTAATGTGACCTTTTATTTTCAGTACAACAAGCTCCTACGTCCCGTTCAAGGCAAGGGACTTCTTTTTAAATTAAAAAATTTAGTTGTTTTAGAATTTAAATTTATGTTTATAATGTTGATTTTTTTAACCTATACCTAAAAGAGAGGGTTTTGTTAACCCAATAATTGATAATAGATTGGGACATATGTTTATAATGTAGATTTTTTTAACCCACACCTAAGAGAGAGAGTTTTGTTAACCCAAGGCTTCTTCTATAATATATTATAATAATAGATTGGGTCATATGTTTATAATGTAGGTTTTTTAACCCACACCTAAAAGAGATAGTTTTGTTAACCTAATAATAAATAATAGATTGGGCCATATATTTATAATGTAGGTTTTTTTAACCCACACCTAAGAGAGAGGGTTTTGTTAACCCAAGGCTTCTCATATAATATATAATAATAATAATCGATTGGGTCATATATTTATAATGTAGGTTTTTTAACCTACACCTAAGAGAGAGGGTTTTGTTAACCCAATAATAGATAATAGATTGGGCAATATGTTTATAATGTATGTTTTTTTAACCCACATCTAAGAGAGAGGGTTTTGTCAACCCAAGTCTTCTCCTATAGTATATTATTAGCCCCATATCTCGTGCAAGGCATAGGGACTTCTTTTTTTAAAAAAAAATTAAATTTTTTTATTAGATAATTAGAAAATTTAGTTGTTTTAGAATTTAAGAAAAACTTCTTCTGTAGATATATTATTTTTAAAAAAAAATTTAAGCATTTTATTTTTTAGAAGCTTTTTTTTATGTAGTGTGGAAATATCTCTTTGTTTTTTTATATATATATATTTGGTTATATGTTTATAATGTAGGTTTTTTTTAACCCACACCTAAGAGAGAGAGTTTTGTTAACCCATTAATAGATAATAGATTGGGTCATATGCTTATAATGTAGTTTTTTTAACCCACACCTAAGAGAGAGGGTTTTGTTAACCCAAAAGCTTCTCCTATAGTATATTACTAGCCCCCATATCCCGTGCAAGGCACGTCGGCTTCTTTTAAAAAAAATTTTGAATTTTTTTATTAGATAACTAGAAAATTTAGTTGTTTTTGAATTTGNTCATCACTGAAGTTGTCGCTTTGATCTGGACCACCCAAAATAGCTCCAACAAGCACGTTTGGGTTTGGCGAGCCAGAGTTAAGGTGCTGAAATCCATCGTTGCAAGCTATAGGATCAGGGTGTGTGTGTTTAGATGGTATTGAAGAGCCTCTGTGATGGACTTTCTGTGGATATTTCGCTCCAAATCCCACCATGTAAGACATCTTTGAGGGATTCTCACCTAAAATANTTATAATGTAGTTTTTTTAACCCACACCTAAGAGAGAGGGTTTTGTTAACCCAAAAGCTTCTCCTATAGTATATTACTAGCCCCCATATCCCGTGCAAGGCACGTCGGCTTCTTTTAAAAAAAATTTTGAATTTTTTTATTAGATAACTAGAAAATTTAGTTGTTTTTGAATTTGAGAAAGGCTTTTCCCTATAGTATATTATAATAGATTGGGTCATATGTTTATAATGTAGGTTTTTTTAACCCACACCTAAGATAGATGGTTTTGTTAACCCAATAATAGATAATAGATTGGGCCATATGTTTATAATGTAGGTTTTTTTAACCCACACCTAAGAAAGACAGTTTTTTTAACTCTAGGCTTCTCCTATAGTATATTATAATAGATAATAGATTGGAGCTTAATTAATTCATTTGATGTTATATCGTGGTTGAATATGAACCGTCCCTCACAAACAACCAAACACTATGCCTCTATGCCAGTACTATATCAACTTTGTTTATCACAAAATAACCCTAACCAACAATAGTGATCAATGTTAATTAAATTTGTTGTATGTGGAAGAACAAGAATGAACATTATGTTATCCACGAATGAATTTCACAGTTATTTGTTTGATATCATTGTCGACCCACTAACCCTAATCAAACAAACAGAATTAATAATATATAGAGAGGATTTTCAATTTGCGTGCATGCTTATTAATATATAACAAAACAAACTGATGACAAATATTAAAAAAACAGAGCCTTCAAACTTAGAATAAAACCCACTGACTTATCTTGGAATATCCGCTTAACCTAAAAAAAAAAAAAACCATTTTTCAAATCTCTTTACAATCCTCTCCACTCCTTCCCTCATAGTATCTCTAATTTTCTTGTGTACTGAGGTGAATAGCCGTTGGATGTTTAGGCGCATACTTATATATTTATTAACAGTGAGAACATTTGATATCTACTCACTTTGGGGCCACAAAAGAATTTAAAACCTGGGCATGTTAGACCCGGACTCATTTTTAAAGATATTTTTTCTTTTTTAATCACGATGATTTGGAAAAAAAAAAAAGATTTCAAGCACTTATGTTTTAAATTTCTTTTCGTGTGCCTAAACACATATCCGTATGATCTTTTCACATTTACTTGATTTGGATTAAGAGACTAAACATCATATGAACTATATGACTACAGAAGTGCTATAGTTATCGAAAACNAACAAAACCTTGGAAAGAAGGATTTTCGTCCCAACTCGCTTGTCGTCCCAACTGAATGAGAAGTCGTCATCATCTGCACCATCCGTGTGGCCATTGGATTTGATGTAAGATAAGTATTTATTGTCCTTTGTGGCTCTATATAACCATGCTGCACCCCATAGAAGTTCATCCTGATAAAAATAGAACATGGGTATATCAGAAACTTATGTTTTTCATCGAAAAGCAGGTTGTTTAGGAGAAATTGAGGGTTTTCTGATCAGGCCTCTTACATTGTATCCAGAGTAAGAGCAGTAAAATGGGCACACAACTGAACTGAGAGAATCACTATAAGAGCCTCTATGCTGGTCGGCAAAATCAAAGACCTGAACCATCATCATCAAAATCAACTAGTTTATGAATCTGGTGGAAACAGAAAATTTGCGATTCATGAAGGGATGTTGCTTGGTGTATATAGGATACTGAATTTACTTTCTTGGCGGTTTGAAGTAATTTGGAGGAGTAAGAAGGATCCGTTTTTTTGAACGCAACAGAAGCAGCAGCCAATGCAGCGGCAGTCTCTGCTGCAACATCAGAGCCCGGGTTTTGCGTAGACACCTTGTACACGTTACGATTGGTGTCCAAATCTTCAGGTCTTTGCCAGCATTTGTGGTCCACGTTAGGATCTCCCACCTGCATCAACAACACCCAAGTTCCATTAAAACCCAAAGAGTGAAAAAAGATTACTATACCAATTTTCTACTAGATTGACTTAATTTTCTGCTTTTGAGGGTGGAAATGCTGCAACTTGTAATTCTAATATTTCATGGGAGACTTGGACATTCTGAAGTTAAGCTTGCATCTACATTAAGGTTTTCATATTTTTACGTGTTGAAAAACAGAACAAAAAACATATACTTGATGTTAACTTGGATATTCATTTGTTCAAACAGTTGTTTTAGTTTCTGGTGTAATTGACAAAAGCGTGTTTAGTTTGCACACATTAATTTACACATGATAGTGCCATGGTGGTGGTGGACTGGTGGCAACGTTGGCGGTGATGATGGTCTTGGTACTGATAATGGTGGTGGTGGCATTCGCGGTGGTGATGATGGTTTTTTATTTTTCTACGCGTAAATGATTTACCTGTCGATAATTGTAAAATAAGGAATACTGGGGCCTTGGGGTCGAAATATGTTCTCATTTATTAAAGAAGTTGGATTTTCCTATCTTTTGCGAAATATGTAAGCATATTTCATTTGCACGTCTATATGCTTTTAGCCACGGTAACTA
Source organism: Macleaya cordata (assembly GCA_002174775.1). NCBI lineage: Eukaryota > Viridiplantae > Streptophyta > Magnoliopsida > Ranunculales > Papaveraceae > Macleaya > Macleaya cordata. Next base: position 554,871 of record MVGT01003289.1, read on the forward strand.
ATTGTGTGGCCAATACCCATATTTTGCACCAGTGTTTGAAAAATATGCATGTACTCTATTTCCGTATTTGAAAAATGTAGGTTTTGAAACACATGTGGCCATGTTTGGATGATGAGAATAGAATCACATTTTTGAAAATATGATTTCATTCCTTTGTTTAATTGGCTTGTAAACCCGAAATGTCATTCTTCGAAATGCAATTGCCCTAAAAAAAGGGGAATAGTAAATTCAAAGTTGGAAGTGGATTTGAGATTCTATTTCCCCATAAATTACATTTTTGAAAATGCGGTTCTATTCCAGTCATCCAAATATGACCAAGTGTTCGTAAATTCTTATATGGGTTCACTTACTTGGACGTATAAGGTATCCGGGGTGGCCGTGGCAGCCTTTAACAGATAGTCAGTACTCCAACGGATGGCATCTCTGGCATGCCCAACCTGATGCTTCATAGACCCACCAAACTCGATCACACTCCATGACAACATTGTCGTCGTGAAGGCCAGGGGCAGCCCAAATATAACATTATCTCCTGCATCATAATATCCACCCACCAGATCTACCTGCAATTAATCACCAAATTAGAAAATTAGTTAAATGGAAATTAATTTTTTTATTGGTTAAAATCTTCTGACGCTATGAAAAGTTCGTTGAAAAATAATGATAAAATAAATAGTTTCAAAACCTAAAATTTCAACTAACTTTTGAAGGGTTAAAATTTTAGAACCCAGTCTGGGATTCTAATGTTACTCAAACAACTTTGATTGACAAATTAGGGGGTTGACAAACCACGTGTCACATTTTGATTTGTTGCCAGATTTGAGGCATAAGACAAACATCTATATGTCAGCTATGGGGTGGCACGTGATCTATACAATGAGAGGAGATTTGAAGACAACAATGTCACGCCCCATTTTAAAACTCAAATCTTTAGGAGATTAAAATATATAAAACTATATATTCGAGGAGAATCATTTTCTCATCAATAATTATAGGACATCACAAACAGATTCCTCGGTAGATACTATGGACACCAAATAAAAATAATACAAACATTTTGAGTGGAGCCGGCTGTTAACCCAGAATCGCCTCTCCATGTAAGGCGCTGGTTAGATGGTAATTTCCCTGAACGTTGTCCTTCGAAGAACAAAATGGATTTCTCAAGGGCATCGGCATAATCGTGCAAATCGAAGGCGGAGCAAAAACATGAAGAAAATATCAGCAAAATGGGTACAAAAAGAAGCTGCATTGTTGAAACTTTAGCAGGATGAGTAGTCATTTTTCCCTGCATTATTAGAAGTTTTGTGAACTAAGATGCATGGAACATGGGTCAATTTATTGATGATAATGAGAGAAAGTTTAGGAGTTGGTTGTTAGAAGACAGTTCTTTTTTAAGATAATCTATTTTACAGTTAATTTTCAACCAATTTTTAAGGCCACAAATACTTTCAAAAAACAATGTAACTTTTTTAGCAATGCTACTCCTACTCCCAAGCAATTACCAAATTGTGGTACTCCGATGTAGAAGCATCTTAGCAAAAATGTTCAAGACAAAGTCTTAGATGTGCTATTTCAAAATACTGCAATTTCATCAAGTACCACAAATTCAATACATGTTTTGGAGAAGTTGAGTAGCATTTTTTACTTTTTTTTTTAGATGGTAATCTACACCGTGAGGATATCATATTCACAAAAACTTAACCCTTATTATCTCCACAAGGGTACACAGAGTTTAAGAATAAGTGGGGTGTTAAAAGACAAATTAAGTAGGGGTGTAACATGCGATGCAAGTAAAGTTAGAGGTGGTAATACTAATTTTGGGTAAATAACAGGGGAGTAATACTAAATTACCCTTTCATTAAAGTCCTAAAGGTGAGCGAGATTTAAGTGTAAATTCATTATAGCTGCAGCGTCTAATTTGCTCCACCAATTGATCAAAAACTCAGAATCCAAAATAGTTTGCTCTATAGGCCTAATTCATGATTTCTGGACCTAGTACTGACGTAATTTGTGGTGATAAGTCCTTCATTTGTGAATCACATAATGTCTGGTCAAAACGGATATTTTTTGTAGAGAGAGAAAGTAGAGAGGAGGAGAAAGTAGAGAGAGAGGTAGAGAGGAGGCGAAGCATATATTTTGAGGTGATCATGGTGGGTCATATAGGCATATATTATTTATGCTTGCATTTTTCTTCTAATGCTAGAAATTACATTGTATAGTTATAATCTCTCAAGAAACACAGGTGTAAATTTTAAGACATTCAATCACGGTTCTACTGGTGTTGTTGCGAAAAACGCGAGCGCCCCAACAAATGGTGCATTAATGTACGTTGCGGGTTCAGATTGTTGATACTTGTTTCGATCGTCCGAAAAGCTATCATGATCATCAGGACCACCCAAAATGGCACCAACAAGAACATTTGGATTCGGCAGCCAGAGTAGAGGTACTGAAAACCGTTGCTACAAGTGATTTTATCAGGGTGTGTATGCATTGAAGGAAGTGAGGAGCCTCTATGATGAACATGCTGTGGGTATTTCTCTCCGAACCCCACCATGTAAGACATCTTCGCCGGATTCCGACCTAAAATATAGTCTACTTGTTTCTTTGCTAATGAGATGAGATCTTTAGCTGTGAAAGTTGAAGACCCACATGAAGCGACTCCGCC
>MVGT01003289.1:557961-598705 GCA_002174775.1 Macleaya cordata
GAGTTGTTCAGGGCCAAAATGAACACAACCGTAAGAACCAAAGATGTTCGAAAGAAACAGTGTGAGTTCTATTGTCTTGGTTTACTCTATATAGCTGAACAGTTCAAGAATTATGTTCACTGATCAGCTAGTAAATCCGATAGTAACTCACTAGGGAAGGTTCAAAGTCACAAGCTACCTCTCCTAATGCTGTAACTTTCATTGTTTAATCTCTCTTTTGTCTGCATCTTCATATTGCATTTGTTTAGTCAATTTCCATTCATGTAGGGGATTGTTGGAAAAATTTAGTTTTGACAATTCTAACCAGCAATGTTTATGCATATTTTTGAGTGGGACCCACATCTGATTTTTGAAAACAAGTGATTGGGTTGCGTTCCTCTCGTCGAGGAGTTGTTCATAGACTGTTTATTTGCTCAAAACTGATTTCGGATGAATGAGAAATTGAATCTTTTATAACCTTGTTGGAAATGGGACAAATCTTGTGAGAAAAGAATAGTCCCACATTGGAAAAGTGTGAAAACCTTAAGAGCCTCTTATATGCTTTGGTTGGCCTTTGGGTTTGAGCCCCAAGGGGCACCCACTTTTGTGAAAGGGGAAGGATCTAAGAAAAAACCACACACACGCGCGCGCGCGCGCGCCGCCTGTCCGACCGACTGGACCGGACCAGGCCGGGCTGGGCTGGGCTTGGCTTGGTCACTCAGGGCTTATGCTTAAATTTTTTTTTGTTTTTGGGTTTATTTCAAACGAGTTTTTTGGGGTGTATTGAGTCTGTTCATTCAAATACATTTGTTTGGGCGAATGGGTGGTTATGAACAGACTTTGTAGCTCTTCGTACAGTTACCATGTCTTCTATAAATAGTTGTCCAGAGTCTGCATTTTCTCATTCAATATTTTCGCATCAAAGTGTTAGTGTCTGTGAGTTCGTAGCTTCCTGTATATTGAAGTGCTGCAATAACAAGAAGGTAAGATCGTTGAAGTCCTAGGAGACAAACGCCATTTCTCCATCAGCATCTGTGTGGGGTGCTAATTGTCTTAAGGATATAGATTTGTTCTAGCCTCGGTCTACAATTGTTTATCTTCTTCTAACCCTCTATTTTCCTATTTTGTTCTTTATATATATATATATATATATCAGTTTCGTACTGTTGTATATATATATATTTATTGTATTGAGAACAGTAATAATAGTTCCGTACTGTTATATTAGTACTGTGTTTATATCAGTATTATATACTGATTATTTTTTAATACTCCGGTATTATAGTGTACTTACTGCTTAATAGTTTTACTATGGGTCATATGGGCCAAGTGAGAGAATATAAGAATTTGTGGCCCACATAACCCAGTATGATGATCCATTGGGTTTGCAAACCATGGACTTTGTGTAAACCCAATCTCTGAGGCTCATAAGTTATTGGGACTATCTTATTAAGTTGTGTAGGAAAACACCCAATCACTACCTATGATGGAATATGTAGTATATAAGTATTAAGGGGTGATTAGGGTTCTTACTCTCACCCAATTCTAGTGCCTAAAACCCTCTATCAGTTTGCACTCACCTCTCAAGTTTAATGGTGCGTTATGGTAGAGATGTAAAACAATCACCTTACAAATCTCGATGCTTCAAGATAATATTAGATTCGTGTGTCTCTTTGTTATCGATTAAATTAATGTGGTTAGCATGATTATCAAGATCTTTAGTTCATGGTTTTATTTTCGCCTAATGTTGATATATGAACATAATAGTTAATAATCTTGACTAGTTAAAAGAAAAGTTAAAGGAAGAAATAGAGGAAGACAGATTAAAAAAAGGGAGGTCATTTGGTCTAGACTGTCTAGTTAAGAAAAAAAATTTAATTAAGAGAAGAAAAAGAGGGAGACAGATGAGAAAGGAGATAGATATAGAGAAGAAAAAGGAAACGTACAGAGTTTTGAGGGATTACTTGGGGTAAATAGTAGAATTTTGAACGTCAGGTAAACTCTCCAAAAAATATAAAAAATAGGGGTGAATAGTATAATTATGGGGGTGAGGTGGTAGTGTCATGCAGGAGACGATGTGTAAGGGTAGTGGGGACATGGCAATAGTGGTGATAACATAGCCATATTGTTTAGTGATGACGTGGCAATAGTGAGATCTAGTGATGTGGCAATGGTAAGGTGTGATGATGACGTAGCTATGATAGTGACATGGCGATGTGGTGTAGTGATGATGTGGCAACGGTAAAGGTGTGGCGATGGCGTGGCATAGTGAAGGTGTGGTGATGACATGGCAATGATGAAGGTGTGGTGATGATGTGGCATAGTGAAGGTGTGGTGATGACATGTTGGTGGTGGTGAGATCACATTGATGGTGATAACATGGCAATATGGTGTAGTGATGACATGGAAATGGTGGTGGTTATGACATGGCAATGGTGAGATGTGGTGATGATGTGGCAATGGTGGTGGCAATGACATGGCAAGATAGGGTGATGGTTATGAGGTGACAATGTGTGGTGGTGATGTGGCATTCGTGAGGTGGTGGTGGTCAGGTGATGTGGCGGTGGTGAGGTGGTAGTTGAAGTTGTAGTGGTGAGTGGTAATGAGGTGCAAAGGTGAAAAAGAAAGAAAGAAAAAATAAACTAATGCGCAACTCGAGATAAAAAATCACTTCTTTCTAATAAACATGATACCATGAAGTAGCAACTTTTTTTTAGCTATTACAGGATGTCGACTCAAGCATGGTAAATTATACAAATTTTATTCATTGATTATTTGGAATTGACCATACAAATTTTATAAATAATCTGTCAGTTATATAAAATTAATTGTAATATCAATTTATGTGACCCACAAGTCATTTTGTACTTTTAGCTAGCTATATGAAACCCACAATTTTGTTAAACTAAACTAGTAAAATATAGTGCTCAATTCTTTTTTTAGCATATCTTTACTAGTATAAGGGCTCCTCCTAGCTATAGTACGCCTTGGAGTGCTATAGTACGCTTCCAGCTTAAGGAGCCCCTTAAGCTGTTCAGAATTGAGAAAAAGGTGGAGAGGGAAATGAGAGGGGAGAGGCGGGTGGAAGTTGGAGGCGTGCTACAGCTGCTAGTAACGTCCTCACCTTTTTACTTTTTTTTTTCCATATGCCAGTTGTGTCCTACTATATTTTTATTTATTTACATTTTGTTTACACTTCATTTACACCAGTTCTAGAGCTTACTCAAATATGATCCAATGACTGATTTTTATTTACTATGATCTCCTCGACGTCTAGATCATATCAGATTATACATCGTCATCAGTGGACCCACATAAAATCTATTTTATTTAAATTTAGTTTACACTCCCCTTACACCAATTATAGAGCTCACTTAAATATGATATGGGTCTTGTTAACGTGTGCCCTAAGGGCACACGATAAGGTTGTTTTCGAATGAGTTTTTTTGCAAGTTTGAAGTCTTCAAATTAGCTTAATTTTTGTAGACATAATATTATTATTATTTATAAGATGTCCACAAAAAATCAGCTCAATCAGAAATATCTAACCCTCCAAACAAATCACTTTAAATGTAAGCTGTTCATTCACACTATTAAAGTTTAAATTAAGTTTTTGTGGTGCTAGATGGTGCTAGAGGTCTCGGATTGAGCTGATTTTTTTAGATATGGTCCAAATAGTATAAATAATATACATATCATGTGCCCTAAGGGCACATGTTAACAAAATCCATATGATATAAGGGCTAAGTTTTTGTGCAAATGATCTCCTCAATATTCATAAATATTATACATAAGTCTAAGATCGTCTTGTTCTAAAACTTCTAACCCCCTCAAATTTGCACTTAAAAAATTTACAAGTTTTAAACTTTTATTTTGACCTTTGTTTTAAAACGAGTACATTTGAGATTAGAAATTTCAGAACAGACTAATTTCTGGTAACTATGTTCTCCTCATTATGTAGATCATTTTCTCAAAAAATCAGCCCCTAGATGCATTCCATGTGGACCCCAGAAGAGGGGATTTTTAATATAACCTAACCCTCTATATATAAAGACTAATTGTGATTTCTACATTTGAGTCTAACGACAAAAAATCATCAATCAACTGGAAACATTTTAGGATGCAAGCCCTTCATGAAAATTGTATTCTTCACCTATTCTATAAAGTGTGCACCTTCCCGCCTTAAAGAAAAAGGAAATGTATTTTTCACATTAGTTGTTTAGATTCTTTTGATAACAGCAACCAAAAATTTTAACCATTGAGCTTGATCATCGAAGGGAATGATGGATTGCCATCTGCTGATATGATCTGCACATAAATTTTTGAAAACTACATTACATTAATAAATGATGTGGGTCCCACCTATTATATCTCATGTACAGATCCCAGTCCTTTTATAGGATACATCGATTTCGTGATATATATTGATCGTTCAATTAATATTGCCCTTTCAGCTTTCTTCACATCATCTAATATATACTTATATATAGTCCCCATGATGAACTTAATCTAAAAGGTTAGAGAAATAAATAGGCCGGTCCCAATATCATTTTTATTTTCTAAAAGTAATGATATTTGACCCGGTGTTAAAATTTAAAAAAACACCGGTTCTTTTTTTTTTTTTTGGTAGATATGGGACTATTGTCAGAATTACATGACTTAGATACACTGCAAGTATTGGGTGAGGACTGAGCACAAAACTGTTACAAATGTACTAACATCGAAGAGAAGTCGCCTCATAATGATGAAGAGAACATCCCCAAACGGGTACCTACACATACATATATAATGTAAAAATTACATGGGTCTCACTCAATGGTAATATCACAGCCAAAGAGTTTTCAACCCAAGACCTCCAAATTATAAGGAGAGATGCCAACCAACTGAACAAGTTTAAACACAACAGTTAATAATTGTTATCGACACTAAGGCACTAACACTTGAAATATATAATTAACCACTAATTCACACTTGATAACTATGAATACTAATTACAAATAACGACATAATTCCATTACTCATGTATGCACATGATCACGCTATATAAAAAAAAAATTTAAAAAAAATAATAATAATTAACTAGCTAAATTAAAAAAAAAAAAGTTAGCTAGATATAATAATATTAATCAACATAATTAGTTAGTAATGTCTGTCAGCTATTGTTAGACAATTTTAAGCTTAAAAGGTTCCATTTCTATTAGCATTGAATTAGTGATCTCCTAATAACGTTTTTACTTGTTACCAAACAGTCAGAACATAAAATTAACTATTTTGAATGCTCAATTTCTCAAGGTCTTTTGAGTTGACCGGTTGATTGATTCTTTCTAAACTTGTGTTGACCATACTCTCCCATTCTTCACTTCAAATAACTTATAAGACTAAGTACAATCATGCATGAAGGTATGTACGTGCCTGCCAATTAAAACACTAAGAAAACACATGAGGGGGTAACGTTGTTAAATGCGTGATTGCCAGAACAGTAAGAAAGTTGTTAAATGCGTGAGTGGTCTTTTTTTTTTTTTTTTTTTTTTTTTTTTGGTCGGTAAAAAAATTTATTAAAAGAAAGAAAGAAGTGAACAAGTTATATACAACTTCCAAACTCTACTCAAACTAGTCAAAAGACTAGAAAAAAACAAACAACCAAACACACAACACAAGCACAAACAGAAACAGCATAAGATCAAAAACCACTCATGGAGGTTGAAAAAGGAATTCTCTCCATCGAACCACCATATTTTCTCCCTGCATACCCCTAAATTTCACCATACCAGTTACCCAAATGGCAATATTAATTTTCACCTGCTGCAGCATATCTTCAACACTAGTTTGTTTGTCGTCAAAGACCCTCTTGTTCCTTTCTTTCCATATCACCCACATCACTGCACTCGGAACCAATTGAAAAATAATCTTCATTCTTTTACTGAGATGACCTTGCATTTCCCATGCTTCAATTGCTTTAGAACATGTATGGGGCATTACCCAAGATAATTCATCTCTCTTCTTACATATATACTTTCATCCATCAAAGCAAAAACATAAAAAGACCTCTCTATCGCTAGCTGTTCTCTTCGATCTTAAGCTCATAATGAGGCAAGTCCCGAATTCCGGTGATCCACCCCTGGTGGAACATGAAACAAACCCTTCAAACTTGGGTGATAAACAGTTCTATGCATGTGCAGCATGCCATGAAGATGGCATTCGAACATTCATCTGCTGGCATGAAGACTTCATTGCGGTACGTTGACCTAGCAGCTTGTTCTTCAAACTGTTCAAATAATTAATTTTTTTCTTTTTCTTTTTCTTTTTTGTGTTTTGGTTGTTGTTGTGGGTTTGGGTGGGGATTAGATCTTCTTAATACTCCCACAAGGTTAATAGGTATTTTGACATATATTATATCCCCTCGTTTTTCAATTCAAATTAAATTAATAGGCCGGTGTGGTAGTATATTCCTAATTAATGTACTCCTTTTCTTTCATTTATTCAATAAATTGTTTTTACAAACCCAAAAAAAAAAAAAAAAATGGACCTGTGTGGCCCTACAATCTCACCATTTTACCATTCTCGATTGGTTTTCCAAGCTCCTTTGTTTAATTATTAACCTTATGGCATTTATAGTCTGTTTGGATAAGGGATTTTAGGGAGGAATTTTGTAGGGACCAGAGATTTTGAGGAAAAATATAACATGAATTTTCCACCAAATCTCTGGTCCCCACAAAATCCCTCCCCCAAATCCCTTGTCCAAACAAACTATTAATAAAAACAGTAATTAGAAAGTTGCCTTTCATTTTCTCCCCAAAATATTTTGAAAACAGTAAACAGGGTTTGAAAAATGGTTAGTTTCCCAGTACGTATATTTTCTCCTCTCAGAGCAATACTACAGGGACACCAGATTTTGACACCAAAGATTACATCTACTTATTTTATTGATTGAAAACATTAATTTCATTTCAGCCCCTCATACCACTTTTAAAAATCAGATGTAATATTTGGTGTCAAATTTTGGTGTTATTCTAGCAAAACTCATAAACATATATGCATCGATCTTAATTAATCAATTTTGTGTCTTGATTATCATTAATTTTCAGAATGTTATCTGGCGGGACGTAGCGGAATACATGTTTGATCTAGCGTAAGTAATTAAATTGAATTCTCTTACGTACGTATTCAGTTTTACATGACTAGCTATACTGTATATATGGCACCTTATAAATAAACTACTAACCCGCTTATACGTGCAGTTTCAATGTACTTGACGGAGAGATAGTAGTGAAAACTATTACACGAGTCCCATCGAATTACTTGCCGTCTAGTGGTGTTCGAATGTTGGTTCATCACAGGGGAGTCGGGATATATTGTGCCAAATGTCATGAGAAATTGGGTTGGCGTTTGGTAAGATAAAAGCAATTTGGGGTTTTGTAAAAAAAGTCCCTGAAAAAAAAGTCATTATAATTTTAATCCTTATTTTATAAATTTAGTCCCTACTTTTATGAATTTTATGTCCAAAACTAAGGACTAAATTTATAAAAAAGGATTAAAATCACAATGACTTTTTTTTTAGGGACTTTTTTACATTTTCCAAAGCAAAAATTTTTATCTTAATTGAGATAAAATTAAATTAACTTTTTTTAAAAAAATTAAATTAACGCTTAGTTATTAATTGATACTTACAAATTAACGTATACTATACATTGCAGACTAACTTGGACCCTAATGATCATCGACGTCCTGATAGCCGGGTCGAAGAGGGAAACACCTTTTTTAAGATGTAAGAAACCTAGGTCACATATTAAAAATCAGCGATATATATCACAGTATTTTTAATGCGGTTATTTATAATGTTATATGCATTTGCTTAGGGTGACATATTATTATTATTATTATTATTATTATTATTATTATTATTATTATTATTATTATTATTATTATTATTATTATTATTATTATTATTATTATTATTATTATTATTATTATTATTATTATTATTATTATTATTATTATTATTATTATTATTATTATTATTATTATTATTATTATTATTATTATTATTATTATTATTATTATTATTATTATTATTATTATTATTATTATTATTATTATTATTATTATTATTAGCTTTGGCTAGTATCAATACATAACCCTCATCCTACATAACTCTCCCTTTTTATACACAAATTCACATATATATTTTCCAAAAAAAAAAAATAATATCTACAATTTATATATAGAATTAAAAGAATCTTACATACTCCAACCATATGATATATTTGTTTAATATAGTTTTGTATCTTTCCAATTTTGCATTTAAAATTCCATCAATTTTGAGCTATCATATAAAATTTTAATTACAACTATCCAAAAATTAATAAATTATATCTCATTTTAAAAGAAAATTTCAGCCAACACATTCTTGTTTTATTGAATTTTTTAACGCAGGTCTAAGATAGTAAGGTGGGATATTGGGAACGAGTTTAGGGGAGCAATTGGGCCTACGGCTCCTTGAACTCCGTCACTTATAAGTATCATCTTTTTATTTAAATCTTGCACTTTTGTAGAGGAAAAAGAAAGATGATGAAGAAGAAGAAGGAGAAGATGGTGGTGAGGATGCATGGAGAAGAAAACTGATTGGACCTTCATATATATATATATATATATCTAACCTAGCTAGCTATTTGTCTGTGGTTTGAATTTTTCTTTTTTTTTTTTTTTGGTCGGATGTGTGGTTTGAAAACTTGTTTGGTGGTTTGGTGGTTTATTTACTATTTGATGCGTGTGGTTTATTTACTACGTAAGTACTTTGTTGGTGTGATTGGATAATTGGCTACTGTGGTTTGATGCTTCTTAATTAATTTTAGGTTTGATTGCGTTTACATACATGCATGCATGCTTCTACTCGATCCGACCAAATGAAGATGCAGTTAATGTGGCTCGGCTTGTATGCCTAAGTCCACAAGAGAAGAAGGATGCTTATTTTCTTATTATTAGTTGCTCAAATAGAGCTGTTTAATTTATAAGGATTACAGACACTAAGGTCCTGTTTGGTATGCAGGAAAATTTTGCAGAATGCAAATTACCACAGCTGTGGTAGTGGTAGTTTGCATGAAGAAATAAGGTCATAAGTATCCTAACTAGTAGAGGAATACCATACCAAACAACTGATTTATCAATTTGACCGGAAATAACTGCAGATGCAAATTTTTTCTGCATACTAAGTAGAGCCTAATATTAGAAACAAAATTTTTTTTAGAGGATTTCATAATATTGAAATTGATCCTCACAAATAAGGAAGCTCCAACTACACTAATTAATGATCAAAATGAATTAAGGTCATTTATGGTCCCATCCACCCTCAATGTAGACCATTTCAGTACTTTATGGTCTTAATAGATACTTCTGCGAGATAGTCGCATGTTTACCTTTTATCCACTCGCAATGTTGCTTTTGCACGTCTTCTTGCTCAAATCATTAGATTACGTGCACATTTTTCTGAATATCCAATCAAGTCTATCCGACTTGATGGTGCTGCTGAGTTTACATCCTAAAATTTTGATGTTTATTGCTTATCAGTTGGCATTGATATCGAATACACTACAAAACAGGGGATTTTTGGCGACGGCGTTTAGCGACGGTGTTTACAAACCCGTAGGTAATGCACATTTTAACGACGGCATTTTTGTTACCCGTCGCAAAAAAAGGATATTACCGACGGTATTATTATATCCGTAGTTAATTATGTTAATTGCCGACGGTGTTTTCAGTCGCAAATATTCGTTGAAGCAAATAGTTACTAAGTCTGCAAATGTTTTACCCGACGGCATAATTTTCCGTAGCAAGTAAGTTATTACCGACGGCATTGGGAATTATTACCGCCGCCCTTAATGAAAAATAGGAGGGAATTTCTGGCGCGAACAATTGCGCGCTTGGAAAATGATTACCGACGGCCTTTTGCAAATATTTGCGATGCTAATAAATTACAAAAGACTTCTTCATTTCAGTTTTAATTAAAACACAAAATTGCCCTAACTCATCACATCGTCTTTTGCTGGAGCCCTAACTCTCGGTCGTCTCTCTCGTCTACTGGTGAAGCCGACGGCATCTAGCCGACGGATATTCAGGTAAGAAGAACCACCCTTCACCTCTTCACGGTAGCTCTCTCTCTCTCTCTCNCTTTAGCGACGGTTTGTAATGCGTCGGCATTAAGCTAATTTACGACGATAAGAAACCGTCGGTAAAATTCTATTAGCGACGGTCATAAACGTCGGTAATACGAAATTCCATCCAATTTTAAAAGGCCATTAACGACGAGTAAATACCGTCGGTAATAAAAGCCCATTAACGACGGTGTAGAAAACCGTCACATGAACCGTCGGCAATAGTATCCGCGACGGCACTATTAAATACGGTTAACGTGCCGTCGGTAAAGTCTTTTAACGACGGAATTCTTGTTTTTACGACGGTTTTGAGCCGTCGCTAAAAGTCTTGTGTTTTGTAGTGATACCCTGTTGCATTAGTTTATTTTGAGAACTAAGCTACATGTTTCTACATGGGGACATGCCATTTTACATGCTATTGCATTAGTTCGTTTTCATCCAACTGCATATCATAAGTACTCTCATTTACAACTTGTTCTAGGGCATCAACTAAATATTTCACATCTGAGAATTTTTGGTTGTGTTGTACAAGTCCCCATTGTACCTACACAACGCACAAAGTTTGACTCTCAGCATCGGTTAGGGATTTATGTTGGATTTGATTCACCTTCTATTATTCGATATCTTGAACCTATGGTAGGTGATGTTTTTACTGCACGTTTTAATGATTGTCACTTTGATAAGACACTTTTACCGTCGTTAGGGGGATGAAATCAGCCGCCTGAAGTACGCCGTAAACTTTGTTGGAATACACCAACTCTGTCTCATTTTGATCCTCGCACCAATCAATCTGAAATTGAAGTGCAAAGGATTGTTCAGCTCTAGAAGATAGCTAATGAATGCCTGATGCATTCAATGATGCAGCAAAAGTGACTAAGTCATATATACATGCTGCAAATGCTCCAGCTCGAATTGATGTCCCAGCAGGACGTTTTGTCCTAGCAGGACGTGTTGTCCCTATAGGACAAACTATGAATATTACAGCAAATGAGTCATCTAATGCACGTCTGAAGTGTGGACGACCACTCAATTCAAAAGATTCTGTTCCCTAGAAGTGAAAATACCAATCAAAAATTATGCGAGATAGCACCCCAGAAGAGGCTATTAAAAGGTCTACACTCTCTAAAGAAATAACTCCTGAAGAGAAACAATCTCCTGAAGAGATACAAACCCCTGACGAGGGGCATCCTCCTGAAGAGGACCAGGTACCTGTGAATGAGGAAATCTTAATAAATTATATATGTACTAGAGAGGTGTGGGATCGCAATGAAACCATTTTCGACAACATATTCTCATTCTCAGTAGCTGCTGGAATTGTTACAGATGATGATGGTATTGAGCCACACTCTGTAGAGAAATGTCGACATAGAATTGATTGGCCAAAATGGAAAGAAGCAATCCAAGCTGAATTGGATTCTCTTACAAAACGTGAAGTTTTTGGATCTGTAGTTCCAACATCCAAAAATGTAAACCCTGTAGGTTACTAGGACTACATGTAGTAGTCTTGGATGATGAATTCACATTGGAATCTCTATTTCAAACTTGGTTATCCCAACCGAGTTCATATGAAGCTGCAAACATGCGGTGTGCTCTCATTTGGAGTATGTGGAAAGCCAGAAATAAGGTTATTTTTTATGGTGTTCCAATTGATCCTTGGAATGTTATTTATGTTGCAACTCATTTGTACTATGAATACACCTCAATTGTTGCAAGTCCTACTACAACCACTAATATAAATCCACAAGTTAACAGAGCTTTTACTCCTCACTGTTGGTGCCGTCCAGATGTTGGATGCGTTAAAATTAATGTGGATAGTGCAACAGGGAACTCGGCTATTACTACTGGTATTGGTGCACGGAATGATCTTGGTATGGTTTTAGTTAGTCGGGCTTTTTTTTTTTATGGTACCTAGTCGTGTTCTGAAGCTCCAATTGAAGCTGAGGCGAGGGCTTTTCTAAAAAGATTAGAACTGGCACGTGAATTCTTCCCTAATATTCACACAGTAATTGAAGGTTGTTCACAGTCAATGGTGCAGTATCTTTTTAATGATCATCTCCTATATCCTTGGCGTATTCGAAGTATTATTCAGTATATGTTAATAGAAATAATAAATAAAGCAGCTCATAAACTTGCTTGTTTTGCGATGATAGAACATTCTTCTTCTGAGTGGTTACATTCCACTCCAGCATGTATTGTGGAAGGGAAAAAAAAAACAAAAAATCAATTTTCCCGATCAATAAGTTTTGGGTTAAGATTTAGATTTGAGGGTGTTGAGACTGAAGAATTTTGAGAGTTTTAGGTTAAGTTTTAGATTTGGTCAATGGGTTTTGACCAACTAAAGATAGCCCTAATGATTTATTTGTATGCTCTTATCTAAATATAATTATCTTTTTCATTTAGTTGCCCTTATTCTATTTTTAAATGTCAATAACAGTTTTTTTATTTTATTTTATTTATTTGGCTGAACTTGTTTATACTCGGTAATAGTCCCCTATAATTTTTTTTTAAAACTAAAATAAAAGTAAAAAAAAAAAAAAAAAAGCATGCGGAAGAAGTGAAGAACTGGCCACCAGAGTTAAAAGAGACATTTTGTGTCACCCACCCCTTTAAAACCCCTACACTTCAACGCAATTTTACTTGAAAACTGAGAGCCACCAGTGTTCAAAGAGACATTTTGTGTCACCCACCCCTTTAAAACCCTACACGTCAACGCAATTTTACTTGAAAACTCAGTTCTCCAAGTGCTGCAGCACCGTCGCAGCACCACCGATCCTGAACTTCAGCGCAGGTACGTAAGCACACCGGATGCCCTCTCTCTCATATTTTTGTTTTCTCTCTCTTCGTTGTTTAATATAAGGTATGTGTTTATTACGGAGTGTATGAACTATATTTTGGTCTTCTACTGATCTCACAGAAACCAAAATCCATTCTTTTTCATTTCTCCAATTTTTCCTGTTGGGGGTTTTAAACACGGATTTGATTTTTTGGGGGTTTCATTGAAATACTAATTTTTGTTGCTTTCTTATTTTATGTTTTTTTGCTTCTTGCAAATCCCCAAAAACTGAAATCACTTTAGGGTTTTTTTTTTGCTTCTTGCAAATCCCCAAAAACTGAAATCAATTTAGGGGTTTTTTTTTTCTTTTTCTTGGTTGGTGACAAACTGAAACCCTACTTGTAAAATTCTTATCTCTTAACAACCCACGATCTAGTTTGTTTTCCATCATAATGCCCTTGACACCTAGACGCACTCCAATAACAGCCATGGCTAGAACTACTATTTATAGTTCTCTACCTTATATCCACCTTCTGGAAGTTTTGATCTTTTAGAAGTTAGGGTTTTCGTTAGGTGCTTCCTTATGATAATCAATAACACATTTTTTCTTGAAAAATTACATGCTAGGGTAGGACCTTATTTAGTTCAAAGTATAATTATACTTCTCTGCTCTGCGAATTGAAGGTTGTAGAGGACATAAAGAGTTAGAGTTGGGCTTTGGAGAAGAAGAAGCTCTCATGGATTTTGTTAATGGAGAACATGTGAAGAAATCGAGTCCAGAGTCTGACTCTCTGTTGGCCGAAGGTATCTCTCTTATTCTCTCCCGATGGACTGGACTTGAGCTCGCGCTCGCATACAGGTCTTATGACAGATACTCTCGTGGGAAGGTGGAGCAACTCTCTAATGATATCTTCTCTTGGTTCACTCAATCAAAAGGTGTTGTTATGGTTTTGCAATTAATTCACTTTATGAACTCCAATCAAAAAATCACTTAGGAATTTATTATTCTCTACTAGTTGACGCACGCGCACTACGCGCGCACGATATTAGTGTGCAACCGTGAAAGTATACATGTTGATGTTTGATGCACCATAATCTACATGGCAAGTTTTGGTTAGAGTGAATAAGGGTATTTTGGGAAATCACTTTAATGGGCGTCAGTCAATTGGTTTTTGGGAAGGTGGCTTCTCTTTATATATAGTATAGATATAGATAGATATAGTATAGATGTTCACCTAATGGGAAGGCATGCATAATTAGCTAGGGTTGTGATATTCTAGTTTCTTTTCAGATTTCAGTAACACAGTTGTAATTGAGTTTTGTTAATTCTGATATTAATTAATTTAATTAGCTTTCTTATGTAGTTCTTTTTTGTTTGTTAGAGCCACTCTATGTTGATGATTTAGAAAATTTGCTTCGGGAAAGCATGTTGCTTTTCTTTGACACGCTTCTAGACGATGATAGCGACGAAGACGTATGTCCGATCAAGTGTATTTTTTTTCCTTTTATCTTAAAAAAGATTACGAGTTACCTATTACTTATTAATTAAAGATTAAAGTTTATACGTACTGTTGCTATTTTAAATCTTATATATACATTCCTTTATATAACTCAATGCAGGTAGCCACACATTTGATGATCATGCATGAAGAGTGTTTGCAAGGAAAATATGAGACAATCGAGAAACTAAGGAAATCTAGTCGGGGAGAAGTCGTCTCTCGAACCATACAGGTAATTTAGGGATATACTGTTGCTTAACATGATTTTTTTCTCAACACATTCTGAAATATTCTCAAAACCATACTAATACAAACTGAAATGGTTTCGTTCAGATAACTACTGAAACTGAAACACAACTTTTGGAAACCTTTGGAGTTTTTTTTAACCATGATGAGAATTTGCATGCAGCTATACAATCCCAATCTGACTTCAGCATGTATGGAAAATCAGGCTCAAACCATCAGGGAATGGCTAAGTGGTTGAGCCCTTGGATTTCAACATGGGTGTCATGGGTTCGATCCTCCTGATGGCCACTCTCATTAAATTTTGACTTGATTGTGTGTAGATGAGAAGGGTCTGCTCACACCCTAAGAAATAGTCGGGTGCACTATGTGGTGGCCCGGACACCTTGGATTCAAAAAAAAATAAAAAATCAGGCTCATAGTAGGTTTGGAAAATTTGTTCCAGCATGTAAATGTCAATGCATCTGAAAAGCCCATTTGTCATCAATGATATTACAAGCTTTTCTATACGTTTCTTCATCTCCATCCAAGTTCTTTGCAATCTCCAATTTGTATTGTCCATGTTCCTATAAATAAAACCAACAATTGGCTTTTTCTCGGAATTAAGTCTTGGTACTTGCCAGAATCTAAAACAAAAATTGCAAGATGTCTCTTCGGACCCTTTGACAAATACTACTCTTTCATCTGTTTTTCGACGTCTAATGATATGTACCTTTGTACACAGAGACATTCTTTTGGGTACGTACCCATAATTAACATGATCTCTCATCCTTTTCACAACTACTTCGTTTTTAAACCCTGCTACAGTAATTACATTGTATGTAAACGTAAGGCTTCCTCAACCCCGTATTAGGTCTTTCAATCTCAAACCCATCCTTTTTTTTTTTTTTTGAAGAGTCAATCCCATCCTTTATGTGGATCTTTTCTATTTCCCCACCTAGTTGTTGCTTACTAACCCTAGTCACAATCTACAGTCGATAAAACAAAATTTAAAAAAGTACAAATGTAAATAACATAACAAAAACGAAATGAAATAAAATTAAAATATTGTAGAATGATTAAGGAGAAGTGAAAAACTTCAGATTTTTATGTCCATTCTTAAAAACCCGAGTGACCTTTGATTGATTGTGTTTATTATTTCTTGTATTTTGTCTGTAGGGATACTAGGGTTTGAAGATGAAAGAGAAGAAATTTATGTCCATACCTAAAAAAAACAGGCAGTCATAGTATGTTTTGTGTGTTGGATTTATGTTTGTCCTTTTTGAAGTGTTTGTGTAACATGTCCTCATGCTTGTATTATAATGCTTTTACACTCTACATCTTCGACCATATCATCCTCACCATGTAGATCATCATAAGAAAGCCAGAGTCACCTCAGTTCTAAAACTTGTAATCCCCTCGAATGTTGGTTTACGGTTAATTTTCAACCTTTAACTCTTGATAGGATTAGTAGAAGGGTAGAAAGATGTGGTTTTCTACGAGGATAATCTACATGGTGAGTTGATAATCCTTGCTTAAAAACATCGATCCCTTACATCATCCATGTGGGCCCTATGAAAGATTTGAGAATGGGATATGTGAATCTTGGGTGTTTTTTCTGTTAATGTTTCTGATTGGTGGTCTGAATCAATAATCTTTCTCATCCTATTCTGGCTTGTGCCTGCAGGTCGTCAACGAAGATGAAGATAATGATGATGCTGGTGGCCTGAATGACGAAGTAACAGAAATGTTAGTGGACGAGCAGAAAGAAAGAATAACAGTAGAGGCGGAAGACTTGTGCCTGCAGGTCGCCGGCAATGAAGATGAAGGTAATGTTGATGCAGATGGCCTGGTTAACGAGGCAGAAGAAATGTTATTGGATGAGAAGAAGGAAAGAAAAACAGTAGAAGAAGCGGAAGATGGGTGGTGTGTAGTCACCACTAAGACTAAGAGGAAGACCAAGCGGACCAGTGGTTTAAAGCAATGTTATTAGGTAATAAAATCCTGTTGTGCCGTCGTCCTCTTTCATCACCACGTCCATGGATTGCTTTTCTTACTTTCTGTTCTAAAATTAAAATTATCCAACACTTTAACTTGTGATTATATTTGCTGAGTGTTTATTAGAATTTTTTAGGGATTGCTTGCAGCTTTGAATTAATATCATGAATGTCTAGAATATATTAAAATTAACCCTGATCAATCAATTCTATTTAGCCATTGGATTTAATCACTTCTTTTTTTTCAACTTGGAAATCATCAATCAGGCTTATACTTCCTGTTTGAGGAAGGAGCAGGAACAGGGGTTGATGGGAGCAGATGATTGGCCGGTTTATGATCTTTAGACCTTCTACAGTGATTGAAAATTTTAACTTTTTTCTATAAAAACATGCACATCGGACGAAGGTAAAAGCTATTTTTCGCCTACAAATCGAAGGCTATTTTTAGATTTCTGGAAAGGGTTATGCAGAATTTTTACGGGGCGGTGTAGAGGGTACCTGCCTGATGCTGGGCGGGGTGAGAGGTACCCGTGTGATATATATAATTTTTTTTATTAAAAAATTGTTGGGCAGGGTGCAAACACATCATCCCACAACTTTTTTTTAATTTTTTATTAAAAAATTACTGGGAGGGGTGCAAACACACCNTCACCATCTCTTATTTAAAAATTTTGAAAAAAAATGCCAAACGGGCTGGTGGGACACCGCCTAGCATTATTTTTTTTACTTTTTATTTTTTAAAATTCTTAATATGCCCCTTCGTTCTTATTTTATTATAGAATTGTAAAAATTTTTAACTTGGACCACTACGCAACTCCATCTCTAAACTATTTATGATAAAGTAAAAATGGCTTTTTACCTTACCACCGCTGTGGATGCTCTTAGGCAATCATGTTATAGGCTCGATGGATGATTGTCATTGGGGACTCTATCTAACCTACCATGGTGAATCAAGTTGTTTCTCCCTTTCTAGATGGACCCCATTAGGCAAGCAACATAGGGGAAATGTTCACTTCTACGGAGATCCTAAACTAAAAAAGAGTCCATGACCTCGACGAGAACTCCGGATCCCAAGAAGAGTTGAAGATGGTGCAACATCGTTACTTCGAATGGAATCTTAGCCCCTCACTTGACTGAGCATAAGCGAAGTCAAAGGGATTTCCTTCTAATTAGTGGCTGAGAGTAAGCAAGCTACCGTCATTTAATAGATTTGTGGTTGAGCTCAACATGTCGTGACTTTTGTTTTTGAAGAGCTTGGTTGACTTTGTGGGAAAAGAAAGTAGGTTTCCGGGGTTCATTGATTAATAAACGTCCGGAGCTGATAAGGTTGGATAATAGCCTACATCTTCACATCCACCGCGCAATGAGTCATTATTTTTTTTTTTTTTGGAATAGTACGTATCTGATTCATTGTGTGTTTGGGTTTCTTGATAACTTAATTTTAGTATTATAAGCTAACTTGTTTAACCATGGAGATCATCAAAGAAAGAAATTAAAAGGCATTCAAACACTTGTAAGTTAGGGTTGAAAATAATCTCTACAAGACACCGTCTTTACTCAATAAATGGCTTGTAATATCATTCCAATATATTTTAAGTTAAAAAGTAATAGTTCATCTTCATCGTGGATTCTTGGACGCCTCCTTCATTTGGGTGATGGCTTGATAGAGGTTGGAGAAGCTGGGAAGTGCTCTGTTTGAGAGGTAGATTACAGATGAAAGACGAAGAAAGTGTCAGGATGAAAAAAAAAATGAAGGTGTTAAAGTAATTTGAAAAAAAAATCATTTTCCATTGGCTGTGATTGATAGCAAGAAAATGTGTTCTGCGGAAATAAGTTCATTTCTACCACTTTCGCGGAATTAATTTCTTTGGGGAGGCAAGGAAGTCTATTCCGCGGAATTACATTATAAACTAACTATTAGCCACGCTTTTAAGTAATTAGGCCACCATTTTTCCGTGGAATTAAAAATGCAAACAAACGGCGGAATTTATATTGTTTCTGCAGAACTAACCTGTTTCCATGGAATTCAAATGCTATCAAACACAGATTTTTCACTTCTTGATAAGACAATCTTTTAAGGAGTATTGGTTTTGGTACTTCTCATTTGGTCAAAGGGCAATACCCAAGTCTTGAGTTTGGGTCTCTTGAAAAGTTTGTAAGACCATCTATAGTGGTTGAGAAAAACCAAGAGAAAAATTGCATAGTGGAAGGAATGTGGCTTTTAGCTTACGAGAGAGATTGGAATGCTATATTTAGCGTTCTGAAAACGAATATGGAGAATTTTTACGGAGCGGGGTGCAGGCTCACAGCCTGATGTTGGGCAGAGTCACAAGTGACCGCCTATCAAAAAAAAATTATTAAAAATATGTTGGGCGGGGTGCAAGCACACCACTTGATGCTGGGCGGTGGTGTGCAGGGTGCCCGCCTATTATATTTTTTCTTATTAAAAACGTCTAGAAGTAAAAATAGGGATATATAGAAAATTTGTTTAAAAAAAAATGTGAGGCAGTGTATGGTAATAATTTTGTGATACTAATTACTTAATTATAATAATTTTGTGGTTGCCCCCGATGATACTTTTTGGTGTGGAGTTATTTATAATGTGAAGTTTTTAAACGTCAATATATATTTTTTATTCCCTGAATTGTTGTGTGTCCATAATTAATATGCTGATTGTATATATCGTTTACACACGGATTATAGTTAGATATAAAATTATCTACATCTCAATTATTGTTCTTGATGGATGATAATCTTGATGAACAATAGAAAAAAAGTAAAGAGAGAAAGAAAAAATGTGTAAAAATATAACACTACTTGTTAGAAAAATGAAATGGGTCCCTTAAGATGTTTGTGGGCTATTTATAGACCCAAGTCCAAAATACATATGTGCATGATACGGTACACTGGCATGTAACCTAATATAATGTACCAACCAATTATACATTGGCACGTAATGTACAATTTTTATGTAATTACACTGATTGTATTCCGATTGGGCTAAACTTATAAAATAAAAGTTGGCAGGTGGAATTGGTGTTAAATTTCAATTTCATGTTAATTAATTATATTTTGTGATTGCCAATGAGACTTTTGGTGTGGAGTTAGGGACCAAACCAGAAATTCTTTTCAAGTAGGGAGCTTGAAAAAAGATTGTGTATCTACCACCACAAGCTAGTTGAAATCTGAGTAGCTTAAAATAAAGTAAAAAAAGAAATTAACTTGTGTGAAAAGCACTAGAGTTAAAAAAAAAAAAAAAGATCATAGGTGAGGCACACCGAGCCTAATTGACATGCTTAGAGCAATTCTAATGGAAAATTTAAAAATGGATCCCAAAAATGGAAAATTCATGATGAAAAGGTGTTTTGCTCTAAAAATGGGTGAAAAAAATAAAAAAATAGAGAAAAAAGAAGAGAGAGAAAAAAAATCAGCTGAAGTATATTGTTCTCCTTTGTTTAAGGAGAAAAAATAGAAAAGTAGGAGGGAAAAATAGCTTTCTTAATATTTAAAAATTAAATATTATGGTTACCGCTATCACACCCTCTACTATGGATCTCTAAAATAGTGAATTGGGATCTATTTTTAGGGGTTAAGAAGATCCACAATGCCCTTGTAAATGACACAAAGAGATATTATCTTATGGAATGTTTTTATTTGTTTATTTATTTATTTTTTGCATGTGCTTATCAAGTAGGTGTAAACAATTACAATATAATTAAATTATATAAAAATAAATAAACTAATGTGACCTTTTATTTTCAGTACAATTGGAGCTTAATTAATTTATTTGATGTTATATCGTGGTTGAATCTGAACCGTCCCTCACAAACAACCAAACACTATGCCACTATGCCAGTACTATATCAACTTTGTTTATCACAAAATAACCCTAACCAACAATAGTGATCAATGTTAATTAAATTTGTTGTATGTGGAAGAACAAGAATGAACATTATGTTATCCACGAATGAACTCATAAGTACTCGTCCTTAATTTCACAGTTATTTATTTGATATCATTGTCGACCCACTAACCCTAATCAAACAAACAGAATTAATAATATATAGAGAGGATTTTCAATTTGCGTGCATGCTTATTAATATATAACAAAACAAACTGATGACAAATATTAAAAAAACAGAGCCTTCATACTTAGAATAAAACCCACTGACTTATCTTGGAATATCCGCTTAACCTATAAAAAAAAAAACCATTTTTCAAATCTCTTTACAATCCTTTTTTTTTTATAGTTTAAACCATTACATGAGGAGCCCCAAAGAAAGCTTGAATTCAAGACCTCCCCTAAGGGGAGGGGATGCCTAACCATCCGCGGGCAAACCCGGATTGGCATCTCTTTACAATCCTCTCCACTCCTTCCCTCATAGTATCTCTAATTTTCTTGTGTACTGAGGTGAATAGCCGTTGGATGTTTAGGCGCATACTTATATATTTATTAACAGTGAGAACATTTGATATCTACTCACTTTGGGGCCACAAAAGAATTTAAAACCTGGGCATGTTAGACCCGGACTCATTTTTAAAGATATTTTTTCTTTTTTAATCACGATGATTTGGAAAAAAAAAAAAAAATTCAAGCACTTATGTTTTAAATTTCTTTTCGTGTGCCTAAACACATATCCGTATGATCTTTTCACATTTACTTGATTTGGATTAAGAGACTAAACATCATATGAACTATATGACTACAGAAGTGCTATAGTTATCGAAAACTCACATAATAATCTATATAAAAAAATAATTTTGAGTTTGACGCAAATTAGAAAAATGTGTAAAAATATAATACCGAATTGTAAGATTGTATAACATTACGATACGACTATGCTCTTAAGTGCACAAAAAGAAAATGAAGGGCCAGTGTGACGAGCCAAACGCTGGACCAACAATATATAAACTAAAATGTTCATTGAAACTCGAACTTATTATACCTTCTAAACATTCTTATGCCAGGCTGATCACGTTGGACCTCTGTCTAGTCCTCAAATACCAGTCCAAGTTCTGTCTTCTAAAATGGGTGAGCAAAACCTCACATCATTTAGCCCTAGGATGTACAAGTTGTTTGACTCGGTCTAAATTTTAGTTCTTTTTTTATATTACTAGTTTTTTCATCATTTGGCTTTGACTGGATTTGATTCTTGAGTTAAATCGTTATTTTCGAGTTAACTCAGTTTAGGAACCAAACAATCTTGAAATTGAAACCGACATCCTTAAAAATCAATGACCACCACCGTCACTATCCAAGTATCAGCTTGTAAGCTCAATCAACTCTCTTTTTTATGAATTCAAATCCAACCCCACAAAACCCCATTACTTGGATTTGAAGAACTTTGTAAAGAAAAAACATATAATCATAACACCAAAAGCTTGATTCTTAGTACAGAAATGGGATCATTTTCCATTGATTCAAATCCAACCCCACAAATATTCATCATTCTGATTTTGAAGAACCTGAACAGGAATCCATTCCATTACTCAACACTAGCCATGTTTTTCTCTTACTTTCTTTTCTTTCTCTTCTCCATTTTCACAACCCACACTGTATCAACCTCACTACCTTCTTCAACTCTCTCTCTCCTCCAATTTCAACAAAGTCTCTCAGAATCTTCTCAACTTCTCTTACCTTGGAATCAATCCCACCAACTTCCTTCCCCTTGTCAATGGACTGGAATTTCTTGCTACCCCAACAGTGATTTTAAAGATTTTCAAGTCA
Source organism: Macleaya cordata (assembly GCA_002174775.1). Lineage (NCBI taxonomy): Eukaryota > Viridiplantae > Streptophyta > Magnoliopsida > Ranunculales > Papaveraceae > Macleaya > Macleaya cordata. The sequence goes on from MVGT01003289.1 coordinate 580,308, forward strand.
AGTCTTTGAACCTCTCTGGTTTGGGTCTATCAGGAAACTTAATTAACTCCATTACCCATCTCTGCAATCTCAAAGGTCTTCTCTCTCTAGATCTCAGTGGAAACAAATTCACTGGTTTCATCCCTCCATTGATCCAAAACTTGTCCCAACTTGAAACCCTTCTCCTCAATGACAACAACTTAGAAGGACCAATCCCTCCTGAGGTTTTCCTGTCAAAACAGCTTCAAAAGCTTGACTTGGGGTACAATTTTCTCACAGGTCGAATTCCTCATGAGGTAAGTCTCTGTGTTGGTCTTGAATATCTTGGGTTGAATAACAATTTCTTGTGTGGGGAGATTTCATTTTTGCCGAATGTGAAATTTTTGTACTTAAACTCAAATAATTTCACTGGCAGTTTACCTGATTTTTTACCCTCTTGTGGAATTATTGATCTCTGGGTTCATGAGAATATGTTTTCTGGATCTTTACCTTTTAGCTTGGGGAATTGTTTCAATCTTACTACATTCTTTGCTTCCCAAAATGGGTTTGGAGGGATTATACCTCCAGAGATTTTTGAAGGTCTTTCACAACTAGAAGTTCTGTATCTTGATGGGAATGAATTTATAGGAGAAATGCCTGTGACTCTTTGGGGTCTTAGTAATTTGCAAGAGCTTGTTCTTTCAGGAAACAAATTAAATGGAAGTATCCCAGGAGAGATTAATGGGTGTAAAAGATTAACTGCTATTTCTCTTTCGGATAATCGTTTGGTGGGTCGGATTCCTCGGTCTATTGGAAGTCTTAGAGATTTAAACATTCTGGTTCTCTCTGATAACATGCTTGGAGGTTCTTTGCCTCATGAGCTTGGAAATTGCAGTTCATTGGTTGAACTTAATGTTCAGAATAATTTTATTGAAGGAACTCTTCCTAAACAAATATTTAAGCTTGAAAATCTTGAGGTACTTTACTTATTCAACAATAGATTTCAAGGCGAAATTCCTCCAGAGATAGGGAAACTAAGCAAACTTGCTCAATTGGCACTGTATAATAACAGCTTGAGTGGTTGGATTCCTACTGAGATTACCCATTTGAGAAATCTCAGATTTCTATCTTTAGCTTACAATAATCTCACTGGGGAGATTCCATCTGAGCTAGGAAAGAACACATTTCCCGGTTTAATCAAACTGGACTTAACTGGGAACGGACTTTATGGTTCTATACCTTCTGGTCTGTGTAATGCCAATAATCTCTCTGTTTTGGTTCTAGGAAATAACCTCTTAAATGGTAGTTTTCCTTTTGAAATTGGAAAGTGTGCATCTCTTAGGAGGGTGATTTTGAAGAACAATCTTCTGCGAGGAAGCATACCCGAAGATCTGGATCGAAACCTTGGGATTTCTTTCTTGGATCTACAAGGGAATTTTTTTACAGGAAAAATACCTCCAGTACTTGGGTTTTGGAGCAACCTCTCAATGCTTGATATTTCGAATAATTGTCTATCTGGGTCTATACCTCCCCAGCTTGGGAATCTCAAGAATCTACAAATCCTTAGAATTTCTTCGAACAGATTGACAGGAAGTATACCTCCTGAGTTGGGTAATTGCATGAAAATGATCAAATTAGACCTCAGTAAGAATCGTTTCTCAGGAAGCATTCCATCTAAGATTGCAAATTCCTTGAAACTGCAAAGCCTTCTCCTTCAAGAGAATGAACTTAATGGAACTATCCCTGACAAGTTCTCATCTGTCCAGAGTCTTTTTGAATTGCAGTTTGGAGATAACATGCTTGAGGGTCAAATTCCTTGCAGCCTGGGTAATCTTCGGCATTTTTCGTTTGCTTTGAACCTGAGTAAGAATATGTTAATGGGTAAAATCCCTCCTTGCCTCGGCAATTTAGATAAGCTGCAGGTTCTGGATCTCTCAAGCAACAATTTATCTGGTGAGATACCGTTTGAATTAAACAACATGATCTCTCTTTCTTTTGTTAATTTATCATTTAATCAACTCTCGGGTAAACCTCCTAGGGGTTGGATGGAATTAATATCTTCTTCGAGCATGTCATTTCTTGGTAACTCCAAGTTGTGTATTTTGGGAAACAAAGGTGGTAATTGTGGGGAAGGAGTAAAAAAATATCACAAAAGGACTAGAGGTGAGATGGTGGCTACTGTTACGATCTGTATAATTTTCTCTGTATCAGGAATTTGTGGTATAATTTACTTGTTAGTGGTTCGAGGTGTTCGGAGGAGATGGGCCAATTTTCAAGCTTTGATTCATGATGCTAGATCAACAACAGAAGATTTACCCAAGGACCTGAAATATGAAGATATAATGAGGGCAACTGAAGGCTTGAATGAAAAATACATCATTGGGAGGGGCAGGCATGGAACCGTTTACCGCACAGAGTCTGTGAACTCAAGAAAGCTTTGGGCTGTGAAGAAGCTAGATTTGTCGGAGGTGAGCTTCAACCTCGAGATGAAGACTTTAAGCATGGTGAGGCACCGTAATTTGGTAAGAATGGCTGGTTATTGCATTAAAGATGGATTTGGTCTAATTGTAACAGAATATATGCCTTGTGGGACTCTATTCGATATTTTACACAGGAATAGATCTGATGTAGTATTGGACTGGAATGTTCGTCATCGAATTGCTCTGGGTATCGCCCAAGGCCTTTCTTATCTTCACCATGATTGTGTGCCACAAATAATTCATAGAGATATTAAATCAGATAATATTTTAATGGATTCTGAAATGGAGCCAAGAATTGGTGATTTTGGGATGTCAAAGTTGGTTAATGACTCTGATTCAAGCTTTACGAGGTCTTCAATTGTAGGAACACTTGGCTACATTGCTCCAGGTTGGTTACAATTTACTAACCTTTTTTACCTATAGGAACTTAAGGAAGAAAAGAATATTTTCTTAAGAATTTCTTTTTAGTAGAGGCTTTATTCTGATGCTTGCATTTTTTTCTTTTCTTTTCTCCAATTCAGAAAATGGCTACTCAACTCGGTTGACAGAGAAATGCGATGTTTACAGCTATGGAGTTATTCTACTAGAGCTTCTTTGCAGAAAAATGCCTGTGGATCCTAGCTTTGAAGATGGCTTAGATATTGTGTCTTGGATGAGGAAAAACTTGCAGAAGGCCGAACAATGCCCTCTCTTTTTTATTGATGAGGAGATCAGTTTCTGGATGGAAGATGAAAAATCAAAAGCACTTGAACTGCTAAATTTGGCACTCTCATGCACTGAATTGGCAAGTGATGCAAGACCCTCAATGAGAGAAACAGTAAGATCTCTGATGAAGTTGAAAAAAACTGTTCTCAACAGGGGAAACAGTAGTTTTTCTGAACACTGGGATTAAGTTTTCAATCCCACTGCCTCTAATGCTAGATTATTACATTAGTAAAGTTATTATCTCTCAAAATCAATCAGCTGGATGCTTTTGGTGTTGCCGCGAAGAATGCGAGAGCGCCAACAAATGGTGCATTAAAGTAAGTGGCCGGCTCAGATTGCTGATGGTTGTTTCTGTCATCACTGAAGTTGTCGCTTTGATCTGGACCACCCAAAATAGCTCCAACAAGCACGTTTGGGTTTGGCGAGCCAGAGTTAAGGTGCTGAAATCCGTCGTTGCAAGCTATAGGATCAGGGTGTGTGTGTTTGGATGGTATTGAAGAGCCTCTGTGATGGACTTTCTGTGGATATTTCGCTCCAAATCCCACCATGTAAGACATCTTTGAGGGATTCTCACCTAAAATATAGTCTACTTGCTTCTTTGCCAGTGAGATGAGATCTTTAGCTTGGAAAGTTGAACTTCCACATGAAACGACTCCGTGGTATGAATTTAGATACTTTGCATATGTCAAAAGGAGGAAAGCTGTGGAAGTCACATACTGCATATTGCACTCCATTTCTTTGAAGAGAAGGCCTCCTGTAAAGAGGTATATGAAATTCAATTTGGTATTAGAGGTTGAGATTTGAAGAGGTCATGGGTTCAAGTACCAATGCTAATATGAAACAACAATAAAAAAAAAAGAAAAAAGAAAAATGTTCCTGGGATATATAATTCTCACGCGCTAGCGCTGAGGGGGTAGTTAGATGAATGTGGTCCACCCCCCAGTAGACTCATATGTGATAGACATTGTGGCACCTCTCTCTAAACAGTTTGAGCTTTTAGAGCAAGTGATTGTTAACAGCATCCTTTATATAAACTATCGTGATTCAAGTACCGGGTAAAAGTAAAGAGAAAATGGGGAATTTATGCTGCTGACCTGGTGTGTATTTGGAGTTGAAACTAGGTGATCCTGGGATCAGAGTGCAAACATAGTTGTCAGAGTGAACTTTATATGACTGGAATTCTTGAACCGTCTTTTGCAAGAAGAACTGCAAAGAATAAGGAGCTTAAGGTAAGAAAATGAAGATTTACTTTCTTGCTGCAGGGAAATGAGTTGAAATGGAGAAACAAAACCTTGGAAAGAAGGATTTTCGTCCCAACACGCTTGTCGTCCCAACTGAATGAGAAGTCGTCATCATCTGCACCATCCGTGTGGCCATTGGATTTGATGTAAGATAAGTATTTATTGTCCTTTGTGGCTCTATATAACCATGCTGCACCCCATAGAAGTTCATCCTGATAAAAATAGAACATGGGTATATCAGAAACTTATGTTTTTCATCGAAAAGCAGGTTGTTTAGGAGAAATTGAGGGTTTTCTGATCAGGCCTCTTACATTGTATCCAGAGTAAGAGCAGTAAAATGGGCACACAACTGAACTGAGAGAATCACTATAAGAGCCTCTATGCTGGTCGGCAAAATCAAAGACCTGAACCATCATCATCAAAATCAACTAGTTTATGAATCTGGTGGAAACAGAAAATTTGCGATTCATGAAGGGATGTTGCTTGGTGTATATAGGATACTGAATTTACTTTCTTGGCGGTTTGAAGTAATTTGGAGGAGTAAGAAGGATCCGTTTTTTTGAACGCAACAGAAGCAGCAGCCAATGCAGCGGCAGTCTCTGCTGCAACATCAGAGCCCGGGTTTTGCGTAGACACCTTGTACACGTTACGATTGGTGTCCAAATCTTCAGGTCTTTGCCAGCATTTGTGGTCCACGTTAGGATCTCCCACCTGCATCAACAACACCCAAGTTCCATTAAAACCTCAAAGAGTGAAAAAAGATTACTATACCAATTTTCTACTAGATTGACTTAATTTTCTGCTTTTGAGGGTGGAAATGCTGCAACTTGTAATTCTAATATTTCATGGGAGACTTAGACATTCTGAAGTTAAGCTTGCATCTACATTAAGGTTTTCATATTTTTACCTGTTGAAAAACAGAACAAAAAACATATACTTGATGTTAGCTTGGATATTCATTTGTTCAAACAGTTGTTTTAGTTTCTGGTGTAAATGACAAAAGCGTGTTTAGTTTGCAAACACATTAATTTACACATGATGGTGCCATGGTGGTGGTGGACTGGTGGCAACGTTGGCGGTGATGATGGTCTTGGTACCGATAATGGTGGTGGTGGCATTCGCGGTGGTGATGATAGTGGCTTATTTTTCTACGCGTAAATGAAATACCTGTGAAAAACAGAGATAGCAATAATGGTGGTGATGAGGGTGGTGCGTTTTCTAGGTTCACAAATGAAATACAAGGTGTTAGCATAATGAATCACCGTGGCTATATGCTTTTAGCCACGGTAACTTATTGTGTGGCCAATGCCCATATTTTGCACCAGTGTTTGAAAAATATGCATATATTCTATTTCCCCATTTGAAAAATGCAGGTTCTGAAAGTTTGGATGATAAGAATAGAATCACATTTTCGAAAATGTGATTTCATTCCTTTGTTTAATTGGCTTGTAAACCCGAACTCTCATTCTTCGAAATGCAATTGCCCTAAAAAAGGGGAATAGTAAATTCAAAGTTGGAAGTGGATTTGAGATTCTCTTTCCCCATAAATTACATTCTTGAAAATGCGGTTCTATTCCAGTCATTCAAATATGACCAAGTGTTCGTAAATTCTTATATGGGTTCACTCACTTGGACGTATAAGGTATCCGGGGTGGCCGTGGCAGCCTTTAACAGATAGTCTGTACTCCAACGGATGGCATCTCTGGCATGCCCAACCTGATGCTTCATAGACCCACCAAACTCGATCACACTCCATGACAACATTGTCGTCGTGAAGGCCAGGGGCAGCCCAAATATAACATTATCTCCTGCATCATAATATCCACCCACCAGATCTACCTGCAATTAATCACCAAATTAGAAAATTAGTTTAATGGAAATTAATTTTTTTTATTAGTAAAAATCTTCTGCTGCTATCAAAAATTGGTTGAAAAATAATTATAAAATAAATGGTTTCAAAACCTAAAATTTTAACCAACTTTTGAAGGGTTAAAATTTTAGAACCCGGTCTGGGATTCTAATGTTACTCAGACAACTTTGATTGACAAATTAGGGGGTTGACAAACCACGTGTTACATTCAGATTTGTTGTCAGATTTGAGGCATAAGACAAACATCTATATGCCAGCTATGGGGTGGCACTTGATTTGTCAATTCCTAAAACCATATGTGGAAAAGATCTATACAATGAGAGGAGATTTGAGGACAACAATGTCACGCCCCATTTTAAAACTCAAATCTTTAGGAGATTAAAATATGTAAAACTATATATTCGAGGAGAATCATTTTCTCATCAATAATTATAGGACATCACAAACAGATTCCTCGGTAGATACTATGGACACCAAATAAAAATAATACAAACATTTTGAGTGGAGCCGGCTGTTAACCCAGAATCGCCTCTCCATGTAAGGCGCTGGTTAGATGGTAATTTCCCTGAACGTTGTCCTTCGAAGAACAAAATGGATTTCTCAAGGGCATCGGCATAATCGTGCGAATCGAAGGCGGAGCAAAAACATGAAGAAAGTATCAGCAAAATGGGTACAAAAAGAAGCTGCATTGTTGAAACTTTAGCATGATGAGTAGTCATTTTTCCCTGCATTATTAGAAGTTTTGTGAACTAAGATGCATTGTTGAAACTTTAGCAGGATGGGTCAATTTATTGATGATGATGAGAGAAAGTTTAGGAGTTGGTTGTTAGAAGACGGTTTTTTTTTTTTTTTTTAAGGCAATCTATTTTACAGTTAATTTTCAACCAATTTTTAAGGCCAAAAATACTTTCAAAAAACAATTTAACTTTTTTAGCAATGCTACTCCTACTCCCAAGCAATTACCAAATTGTGGTACTCCGATGTAGAAGCATCTTAGCAAACATATTCAAGACAAAGTCTTAGATGTGCTATTTCAAAATACTGCAACTTCATCAAGTACCACAAATTCAATACATGTTTTGGAGAAGTTGAGTAGCATTTTTTACATTTTTTTTTAGATGGTAATCTACACCGTGAGGATATCATATTCACAAAAACTTAACCCTTATTATCTCCGCAAGGGTACACAGAGTTTAAAAATAAGTGGGATGTTAACACAAATTAAGTAGGGGTGCAACATGTGATGCAAGTAAAGTTAGAGGTGGTAATACTAATTTTGGGTAAATAACAGGGGAGTAATACTAAATTACCCTTTCATTAAAGTCCTAAAGGTGAGCGAGATTTAAGTGTAAATTCTGTATAACTGCAGCGTCTAATTTGCTCCACCAATTGATCAAAAACTCAGAATCCAAAATAGTTTGCTCTATAGGCCTGATTCATGATTTCTGGACCTAGTACTGACGTAATTTGTGGTGGTAAGTCCTTCATTTGTGAATCACATAATGTCTGGTCAAAACTGATTTTTTTGTAGAGAGAGAAAGTAGAGAGGAAGAGAAAGTAGAGGGAGAGAGGAGGTGAAGCATGTATTTTGAGGTGATCATGGTGGGTCATATAGGCATATATTATTTATGCTTGCATTTTTCTTCTAATGCTAGAAATTACATTGTATAGTTATAATCTCTCAAGAAACACAGGTGTAAATTTTAAGACATTCAATCACGGTTCTACTGGTGTTGTTGCGAAAAACGCAAGCGCCCCAACAAATGGTGCATTAATGTACGTTGCGGGTTCAGATTGTTGATACTTGTTTCGATCGTCCGAAAAGCTATCATGATCATCAGGACCACCCAAAATGGCACCAACAAGAACATTTGGATTCGGCGAGCCAGAGTAGAGGTACTGAAAACCGTTGCTACAAGTGATTTTATCAGGGTGTGTATGCATTGAAGGAAGTGAGGAGCCTCTATGATGAACATGCTGTGGGTATTTCTCTCCGAACCCCACCATGTAAGACATCTTCGCCGGATTCCGACCTAAAATATAGTCTACTTGTTTCTTTGCTAATGAGATGAGATCTTTAGCTGTGAAAGTTGAAGACCCACATGAAGCGACTCCGCCGTATGAATTTAGATACTTGGAATATGTTAAGAGGAGGAAAGCTGTGGTAGTTACATACTGCAAATTGCTTTCACTTCCTTTATAGAGAAGTCCCCCTGCAAAGAATGATTTATATATGAACCACCATGACTCAAATACAGGATAAAAGTAGATTGAGAAAGAGGGGAAGTGATCATGCTGCTGACCTGCTGTATATTGAGCTTGGAAACTAGGTGATCCTGGAATGAGAGAGCAAATGTAGTTATCAGAGTGAACTTTATATAACTGGAATTCTTCAACCTTCTTATCCAAAAATCCCTGTAAAAAAAAGCCCAAGTTAAATAAGTAAAAGAAAAAGAAGCTGATTTTTTAGTGTTGAGGTGTGGAGCCTGATGGAAGTTACATCAAAGCCAACAGGGCGAAGAAGCCTCACGTGGTTCGAGCAGAGCCACGCCCAAATTTCTGGGGGTGTTACTAAGGATGGTGTTATAGGAACCCTAAGTCAACTAGGGCATAATTAAGAGTGGTGTGAGGAAGAGAGAAAAGAACTCTGAACTCTAGATATCCTTTTTGGCTTGAGAGTATATTTTGGAACTCTGTTAAACACATGGCCACCCTGCGTGAACCTAGGCCTAATTATATGGGTGAACCATGTAAGTCTCTGTGTTTTATGTGTTGTTTGTGGGTTTCTTTTGCATTATTGAGGTGGAGAAACAAAACCTTGGAAAGAAGGACTTTCGTCCCAATTCGCTTGTCATCCCAACTGAACGAGTAGTCATCGTCATCTGCGCCAAGCGTATGGCCATTTGACTGGATGTAAGACAAGTATGAACTGTTCTCTGAAGCCTTATGGATCCATGATGCACCCCATAGTAGTTCATCCTGATAAAGGAAAAAAAAAAAAGAAGAAGAGAGGATTAGGAACTAAAAAATTTTCAGTCAAAAACTATGTTGTTTAGGAGAATTGAGAGTCTGGTCTCAGGCCTCTTACATGGTATCCAGAATAAGAGCAGTAAAATGGGCACACAACTGAACTGAGAGAATCACTATAAGAGCCTCTATACCGGTCTGCGAAATCAAAAACCTGCATCATCAAAATCAACTAGTTTATGAACCTGAAAGAAACAAACAGGAAATTCGCATGAAGGATTTTTGCTTGGTGTATTTACTTTCATGGCAGTTTGAAGTAATTTGGTGGAGTAAGAAGGATCAGAGTCTTTAAACACAATAGATGCAGCAGCCAATGCTGAAGCTGTCTCTGCTGCAACATCAGAACCCGGGTTTTGCGAAGACACCTTGTACACGTTTCGAGGTGTGTCCATATCTTCAGGTCTCTCCCAGCACCTGTGATCCATGTTAGGGTCTCCCACCTACATAAACAACAGTACCCAAGTCCCATAAAACCTCAAAATTAATCCATGAAATTTTTTTTAATGCTTTATATAGTGAGTACTTATTCTCTGTTCTTAATTTCAAGAGGGTGGGAATGTTGCAATTTGTCATTAAAATGCTACCTATTATAAATTTACTGCCAAAACAAGTATGAAAAACAAATAAAAAAAAATCTGTATTTTCATTATAACAATGAATAACAGCCCTTATTTGATCGTTATAACATCGATAGCAACCGTGTTTTAGATTTTTGCTGACACTTTGTAATATGGTATGTTTTATAACATCCATTATTCAATTGACAAAACCAGCTGTTATTTAACCTTATTACCTGTTGTTTCACCAATTTTACCATTTTAAGGACAACTGTTATAGCGACCTTTATAATGGTAACGGCCTCTAGACGGTTTGGATGGGTATTTTTATTTAGAAGTTTTCATTGTTCCTTTGGTAATTAGTAATGTAGGGGTAGCTAGATATCACAGAATTGAACATAATTGGCTTTGCTCACTTGGACATATAAGGTATCCGGCGTGGCTGTGGCGGCCTTAAGTAGATAATCGGTGCTCCAACGAATTGCAGCTTTGGCATTCTCAATTTGGCTCTGCATTGAGCTACCAAATTCAATCACGCTCCACGACAACAATGTCGTCGTGAAGGCCATGGGAAGACCAAACTTAACATTATCTCCTGCATCATAATAACCACCCACCAAATCCACCTGCAATCACCAAAGGAAAAGCTTAACAAACATTGATCAATTATACATATGGCAACGGTTTTTTACTTTTTGTTACAGTAAAAACACCAACATGATAGGATGAACCGTCTGTTAACGCGGAGTCGCCTCTCCACTTAAGCCTCTGGTTAGATGGTAATTTTCCCGAACGTTGTCCTTCGAAGAACAAAATGGATTTGGCGAGGGCGTCGGAGTAGTCGTGGGAGTCGAAGGCGGAGCAACAACACAAACTAAGCATCAAAATTGGTACTAAAAGAAGCTGCATTAGTGACACTTTAGCAGGAGTCATTTTTTTTCCCCTGCTAGCCTTTCTAAGAAACTACTACTTGTATTACTAAGGAGGATAAAAATTGAAGTCGTTAGTGAAGTAAAATGGGTGGTGGTTCATGCATGGGGTGCAATTTATTGATGATGAGGAGAAAGAAGTTAGGCAGTTAGTCGTTAGAAGAGAGAGAAAGAGAGATCTAGAGAGAGAAAGACAGAGGAGTTCACGGGATTAACTGCGAAATACCGGACGATTGAGTGAACGCCAAAGATATGTTGTGGGACCACCAAACAAAAATGTTATCCCAACGGTAGGAATTTTAAAAGCAAGAAGCAGACATATGAAAATTTAGTGTCTCATCAATTATATAGGGTTCGTATGTTTGTTTTCAAATGTTATCATGGAATAATGGCCACAAATGCCAAATTAGATTCTATCATTCACCATGGAGACTCCTACTGCCCCCTCTGTCGAGCCCCACTAGAATCTTTAGAACATTGCATAATGTTCTGCCCATTTGCAAGATCTGTGTGGTTCGCATCCCCTTTCTCCCCATTTCTTTTCACTTGTAATCCTAATCTTTTGCTAATAGATTGGATCACTAGCTGGTTTTCCCCTCCCATTGGGTGGCACTCAGATCTTGGTGACTGGGCTGCGCTTTGTGCAACGACATCATGGTTCATCTGGAAGGCCCGGTGCAAAAAAGTCTTTGATAATGTAACCCCATCTCCCATCCATACCAGTAGAAGCATCAGGGCCTATTTATCTGTTTATTCCCTCCCTATGCCCACATCAGCCCCAAATCAATCCACTCCCTCTACAGACCCCCTAGGATCTAGAATATGGCTCCCGCCAAGGCCTGGCTCTATTAAGATAAATTTTGATGCTTCCTTTATTAATTATAATGAAATTTGTGGTATTGGCCTTGTTATGCGTGACAGTTTTGGGATGTGCAGGATGGTGAAACTGCTGCAGTGCCGAGCTCACTCGGCTGAGGAGGCAGAAGCGTTGGCTGCTCTGGAAGCAGTCAAATGGGCAAATGAGCACCACCTCACGGACATCATTTTTGAGGGTGATGCTTTACCTATTATCGGCAGTATTACTAGTTCTACCTCTACAGGGAGAGTCGGATGGAGGACCAGAGCACATCTACAGGACATCCAGCTCTTTACCCCTAGCTTTTCTAATTTCAGTTTTATGTTCTCTTATCGTTCAGCCAACGCAGTAGCGGATGCCCTGGCCGTAAAGGCAAGGACCTCAGCTTCTGCAGTCTATGAGGCTGAACCACCGTCCTTTATATTTCCTTTTCTTTCTACAGACTTACCTCATGTAACCGAGGCTTCGGCCGTTATCTAATCTATTTTCTTCTCGTTTGCCTACCAAAAAAAAATCAATTATATAGTAGACACGTGGTTCGTGGCTTGATTAGTGGGCTCAGTATTTACGCCCACAATTTTTTGGTTATCCTGATTGAATAAAGATGTACATTTATCTGTGGGCCAACGTGAAGTTGATCTAAGGTGATGATTTTTTCATCGGCATATTGATCATCTTTACAAAAAAAAATTAATACATTCTAAAATTTATAACCCCATCATAATTAATGGTGATTGATCTATTCAATTTTTTTTTTAGTTGATTTTACTCAATAAATGATGGAGTTAAAAGTTTTAAAACGGGTTGACTTTTCAATTCGAAGGTATTTCAGAACTTGAGACATTTTTTAATTAGCCGTTCCAACCCTCTTGCTTCCGCTTTTGTTCTAGGTCCTACGTTACGCTCTGGTTACTTAGATAAGAAGAATATCATAATTTAAAATTGGTCTTCAAATCATCTATATGTGGGTCCCATAAACCAATGTACAACCAATGTATAAGAATAGAGAAATGCTTGAGGGACCGATCCCTCAATCTGTTTTTTTATACAGATTGAGGTGTCATCCTCAATCCACCACCCATTATGATTTGTGTGGTCCCCACAAATCACAATGGATGGTGGATTGAGGATGACACCTCAGTCTGTATAAAAAAACAGATTGAGGGATCGGTCCCTCTAGCATCTCCCATAAGAATAACAATATATGAAAATACGCTCTCTTGAATAAATAGTAAATACAATAAAATACTGCAAATTTTAAGAGCATGCCCATAAAGTTTGGTTGGGGAGCTCGAATTGGTTTGACATTGTTTAGGTCCAGAGACAGCCCCCCAAGTTTTTGGTGCAAGCTAATATAATTTTGCAATCACAATCCGTGATTAATAGACATTGTCTAGTAATATTGGACTAGAGCTATGCTCTAGTGCCTAGGCCTCTTCAAGAAAGAAAAAAAAAAACCATGATGAAATGCTGCTGGTTTCAAACTGTTAAATCACCAAAAAATCAGGCTTCTTTTTTTTTGTTTAGTAGGGCAGGGACAGGGTAAAAAAACTGTTTTGGTCGTTTCACTGCCCTAATTTGTGGTGTTTTGTCAAGGTACGTGGTCATGAGTTTGGCATTTTATGGTTTCTGTCTGTAATAAGTCCTGCCTTCGTGATATCAATCACGTATCAGTAATTCAGTATGGTCAAACCATAATGTAGAGAGAGAAAATTGAAGAGAGAGAGAGAGAGAGAGAGAGAGAGAGAGGGAGGGAGTGGTGGTGATGGTGATGGTGGTGGTGGAGGTGGTGCAACTTTAACGTGGGGGAACAGTTTAAACGGTTATAAGATGCATGTGAAGGAAGGAGGTGGAAGAGGTGGTAAGTATCTCGTGGTGGTGGTGGTGGTGGTGGTTGTGGTGGGTCATATATATAGATAAGAGTTTAAAGTCTCTTTTAACTTAACCTAAATTGTTGAGTGCACGCCATGATTGAATTCTGAACCGTTTTCTTGAACTATTCATGCAGGCAGCATGCATGCATGCTTTGGAACAAAAATATAACAACATGTGAACTCTTCTTGTACTCTTCTTGGATCGTCCTCTAATAACTTCAAAGTACCAACTGAAACTGATAAAGAGAGAGAACCAAAAATTCTAAAGACCCAATATTCCCTCTCAAATCAGTGCTACTTATTCTGCTTTAATTAGTTCAACGGCTATAAAATCACATTCATTTTCTATTGAAAAATGATTCAAAAAGCGCACCAGGGCGCGCTCACTTGTTTACGAGCCGTCTAGTGCTTAGCTGGTAGGATTTTAATGTCGTTACCTGCGTTCGGCCGGACTGTCTGAATATTGGACTGTTTGGATTTCCAATATTAATCTACTTATCTACATTAATATTGGTAAAATTAAAACTTTCTTAACAACATTATATTTTGTAAAGATGCCTAGAAAAACATTAATTGTCAACCAAAGCATGGTTTTGAAACTTCGAATTGAAGTTCAAACAGGTCCTATTCCAAGTTGTTTTGTTTGTGTTGTTCTCTCTAGTCTTCTATCAGGTAAAGGTTTGTTTCTATGCAAATCCAAGTTGAATCAATTTTTTACTGAGCCCCAATGATCTACACCCAGTCAGACCAAATTTGATTAAGTCAGGATAGTCTAATGCCGAGTCAAGCCAGAAATAAGAACGATTATTTTGAGGTCCAATTAACGAACGTTTAATCCACCTGGTCAGCTTAACTACTACAACATTATGGAAAGCAAAACCATAAGATGTTAATGCATACTGTAACAACAAAATCATATCTGAGGCAGATCAACTGAGTTGTGAATTATTGTCACAATTACTAAATACACACTCTTCATAGTGAAAATGATTGTTCGATACGAGTTTACCCAAAACGTACTCAGTTGAATGCACAATTGCTAGCTATCTCTTCTTACTCTGTGGCTTCCACAGGTTGCTGAGCTTCAACTTCTTTCAATTTCTCCAGAGCTGAAATGCGTCCGTCCAGAGATTCATAAAGGCCATTCACCTGGAGAAGATAAAGACATCAAGTTGGTATCAAGACGTAACCACCCAACTGCATTCAGATTATTCACAAGTTGCTGCAAGCTTGTCAAGAGGAATGATATATGTGGATCACATTAGCTGACCACATGATGTGGCACCTGATATGTACATGCCACATCGGCAGCTGTGTCCATATTTTTTTTTTCTTTTTTACAAAAAAAGATCATCCATAAAGAAACTTGATTAAAATTATTTAAAAAAAAATTAGTAGCATGGACCAAAGCTGCTCTCATGGCATTTCCACATCCGCTGCCACATCATTATTCGGTCAGCTAATGTAGTCCATATAGCATTACTCAACTTGTCAATTGAGTTGGAACCAATATTTGCAAACTATAATAAGGGAACGTCTTTTTGAAGTTCAAGCCCCACTTTTATCACAACTAGAATAATTGCAGCAACATTTTTTTTTCCTATCTTTCGCCCTTCTACATTAAGGGCTATAGATTGCTATTTTAAGTATACATAGCCTGAATATGGGGGAAGATTATAAACAAATAAAGGCCATCCTACCACAGCTTCAATGGCAAAGAATCAAGTCATTGGATCTATTAACCATATGGTCCATACCTAAACTATAATAATATCATTAGTTAACTGAATCATAAAGAAACTTTGAGAATAATAACCAATGATATAGAAAATAAACCATTTTAAAGTTGGAACTGGAGTCTGGATATTGCAAAAGTTCAAAGGCACTTTGTAGATCAGTACAAACTCTTTCATGTTGCAAAACTCAATGGTATTGAATTGTTAGGACATGTTGCTTCAGTATGTCATTATGCTGTTAGCTTCTAACCCAATTGATGACTAAAAACCTCAAGCTCAGTCTGTGGTGCGGTGTAGACCAAAAAGTGTGTCTAAACTGTGGAAGGAAGCCAAAGAAGGGAAAATCTTCACTCCTGGTTCTTCATACCTTTTCCCCACACTTCCTTTGAATATAATCGTCTTTATCCTTGTAGAGGGAAGTCAGTGAGCTGAAAAGTTTTTTCCCCTGTTTTGTAGGGGCAATTGTTAGATTGTTTTCCTTTTTTTCGTCCCATTGAAATGGTCCTCCAGACCTCAGTTGTTTCTTCATCAAAACGAGAGATTTTAATTGTAATAATGTACCCTTTTGTGGTAATGGACCCAACCAAACACAGCCATCCTGACTAGAAGAATGCTTCTACTGCTCTTTTTCTTCAAATTTTACTAGGTCATTTGGATGTAAATTCGCATTGTAAGCTGCACTCAGAAACTGATCTATGAGTCCACAGATGAATTGCATAACTATGTCGATTTGGTAAAAGCTTTCATCTGCATGATTATAAGAAATTGAAGTAGTCTGAAGTCCAATGGATGCGAGTAATGTCCTTAATAAGGTCTCAGAAAGTATCAAGATAAATAGATAAGTAGGTACACGGCCACTCTATGTGATACATTTGACGCAGAAAGCATCCATGAAGCAGAACCAAATGATCATCGACAAATTTTTACACATTTGTGTCATCATCACTTACGCCTATTCCCAAATATTCTTAATCCAGGAAAGTAATGGGGTAGAACCATAATCGCATTTCGTTAATCAACTCCATCTAGAACCAGATCTTCGCATTAGCAAGTAGGACCTTTTGCACGAAAAGGTCCTACTTGCTAATGCTTCAGTGGTCTTTATTTTTACATAACCAGAACCTCTTAATCAACTTTCCATATTTTATCTTCAATTGAGACTATTTACTACTCTCGTAAATGTAAATATCCAAGATTTTGACTTGTTTGCACCATGTGTCCAAGATTGAGCAGCTTCAGCCTATTGTTCTCATATGTACACAGGTCTATGTTTTCTATGAAGAAGGTAGGATGCAGGGTGGGAAGAGCAGAAGGAACTTCCTAGTCTTACTACTCATCCATGATTGCACTAATGTGATGGACATCTTGTTTTTTACTAGACAAAATTCAACTCCATAAACAAATGCGGTTATTACTGTCCTTGCGTAAGACATATCGGGTGCATAACATTCCATATGTTTTCTCAACTTTTGCACCAACACAAATCCTACAGGCACATCATCACCAATCTCTTTACTGTTTATGGATAGGTTTGTATTAGAACATACCCATTTTAGTTCCCCCATCCACATAATCCATAATACATCATGATGATGATATATGTTGCCACATTGGACCTAAGCTTGGGTCACATTTGTGTTGCAAACTACATCTTAGGTGTTTACAATGGAGCTTTGTGTAACAGAGAAAAGTTAACGTGATTTGAGTTTACTTCAAAGGAAGTGATGGGGGACACTAACATGACTAGCTTACAGATAATACACATGGATCCAGTTATAAAAGAGCTGTAGTAAACCTATCTGAAGAGCAACAACCATTTATTGGTAAAATGCTTGAGATGGTAGCTTTGAGTTGATTCGCCTTTTTTCTATTCAAGGGGCCGGCCTATAATGACTCTCCCTTGTGCACTCTAAAAGCAGTGCCAACTAACATATAAAAGGTGGAGTAGCATTAGTTGTTTTATGTGAAGGAAGAAAATAGTTTGTCAAGTATAATGTGAATCAGACAATTAAATGAATCATCAAACTATCTCCATGTGTTTTCTATTTTTTGAAATTGCCGCTTTCAAAACATATGAACAAAATGCAGTAAATGCAGATGATAAGGACTTCAAGTTGTGCGAATCAAACTCCAGAGACTCAAGAAATGCACTCAAAACTATTGGTATCCCACTAAAATGCAGACACAATCACACAAAATTAAGAATCAGGATCTAGTAGGACATAAATTCGAAGGAACAGCACTTGTTGAAAAGGTAGATTTTTTCACCTAATAATTATAAACTGATTTTCTCCTCTTCTTCCTCAAAGCTTTGATTATCCTTAGGGTTAGAATACTTTTTCGATACTGATTGAAATAAACATTAAACCCCTCTTCCATCTTGGATCAGTTTCAATTTTACCCAAATTATAACTTCAAAACCCTAACAAGAACTTTAAAGGGTTTACGAAACAAATTCTGTAAATGCCCACTAATCGATCAAAAAAAAAAAAAAGCAAATGCCCCCTAATTTTCACACCGTTTCGTTTTACTTCTTGAGATGGGTTTATTAGCAATCAAAAATTAGCATTCAACAGTAGCATATACTGGTTTTTAGACAGTTCTGAATATAACCCAAAATGGAAAACAGAAAACCAAGATAGGGAAACAAAATAGATTAATAAATGAAGCTAGGTGATTTTAAGATGGGTTTCTATAGATTGTTGCAGAAACAGGAAAAAAAAAATCAAAATTCGAAACAAAAACAAGCCCCTAACCTGTTTGGAGATGGCTTCATGTGCAACCTTGTAATCCTTGTGAAGGATATAAAGAGCAGCCGCCGAGGCTGTAGCTGCTCCGGCGAAGAACGATGCCAGTCTTACTCTCAGAACGTAACCCATCTCTCTCTCTCTCTCTCTCTCTCTCTCTCTCTCTCTCCTCTGTCTCTGTTTAAAGATCAGATCGCAGGTGTTTGTTAAATGTCTCCAAAGAACCAAAAGAAAAATGAACCTCGATGTATTTCGTGTAGGTGGCTAGAAGAAACCAACCCACCGCTTTGTTCCTCAACTCGTGAAGTCGTTCTCGGTACTCACCCTTCGTGGATCGTTTTGAACCATGGTTCTCCGGATCGGTTTCAAGTCAAATCGATCGATCCAAACCCGAATCAGTATGCAAATGTTTTTTTTC
>MVGT01003289.1:606229-645409 GCA_002174775.1 Macleaya cordata
TGTTTGGCCCGACCATATTACAAAACAAATGCCAGATGCTTATGTGGTATGGTGGGTTCCACTGCCACATAAGTTGGAAACTCCCTCAAAACACTTTTGAGATGGAAAAAGTGGTGAGTCCGTAGGCACTGCGACAAAAGTATCTTGCATTTGTTTTGTAAGAAGGATGGGCCAAAAAGCTTTATTGTTTGCTCTTGTGATAACTTTTTATTTTTTCGTATTTTATTTGGGTTTTAAAAAAATTCTTTTATCTCCACCCCACAAAAGATACACCCCACCCCCTTCATCTTCCCCCACCACCACCACCACCACCGCAAACACTAACATCATCATCACCACCACTATCACCACCGCCGACGCCAAATAAAGTGAGATCACGAGAGAGATAGAGATCGAGAAAGGGAGATTGTGATAAGGGAATCGAGTCAGGACAATATTCAAGGAACTAAAAATATCAAATAATTCAAACCTTACCTCAAACCCATCTTATACAACAAAAAATAAGATCAAAAAGAAAAATCTCTAAAAATTAAAGCAGAAACATTACCACGGAAAGAGAGAGGCTTGGATACAATTTTCGTTGTATATAACCGAAGAGGAAATAAAAAACGAAGCTGAACCATTATTTTACTGAAATTAATACATCCAAATCGAATCCCAAACTAGTTTTTGAAATATTAGAAAACCCTCTTACTTTAATAATACAACAAGGATTTTAAGATATTATAATAAGATCGAGAAAGAGAGTGAGAGAGAGAAGAAGTTAAGTCCGATCAATTTCAGAGAGAGGGTTAGTGGTAGTGGGAGAGAAAGAAACAAGAGGGAATGAACTAATTTTTTTGAGAGAAAAATGAAAAATAAAATTTTAGATTGGCAAAGTACGTTTATGCCCTTGTAAAATATTAGAACGATTAAAATATCCCTATTTCTCACGTTTGTAATCGTTACATTGAAGTATAATTGTTACTAACTTTTAGGATGTTGGTAAAAGAGTTCCTCAAAATGTTTAAGAGATGGACAAGTTAAATGGGTTTTTAGTCTTAAATCCATAATTTTACTAGGGGGCGGTATTGGAGAAAACTAACCTAACACTACTTTCTCTCTTCACCCTCACAGAAAGTTAACAATACACCCCACCCCTACCAATATCATAATCATCTTCATCTCCATCGCTGGCCACTTTCACCACCGACCACCTCCAGCACCAACCATTTTTTCATCTTCTTCTTCTTTATCCACCGCAGGTCACCACTACCATAGCCACCGGTCACCTGAAAAGGAAAAAAAAAAGAATTTTCAGATCTAAAAAGGTAAAGGTGAGAGAAAAAGGGAGAGTGAGAGAAAAAGACGGTAAAGAGAGGGGGGCAGAGAGAATGAGAGAAGATATGACCATGTCATAAGAAGAAGTGGTAGTGGCCGAAGGTGGTGGTGGTGGGCGGCGGTGGATTGGTGGTGACCGGAGGTGGAGATGGTGGTTTTTTTTTTTGTTAGGGTGTTCTTTAGGGTTGGATTGAAAAATATCAACCTATTTTTAGCTGACAATCCCTAAGTAAAACTGAATCTATCCATTCAACCAACTTAAACAATCTAGTCCATCCTCCTAACATTTTGAGGAACTCTTTTATCAGCACTCAATTTTGAAGGGGCTTGTCGGCATTATAGAACTAAGCAGAGCATTATTTCAAATTGGAGAACCAGCGTTAGCCGCCAAATAGACAACCAGAATCATATTCTTGGTTATAGATAGTTTGTCTTAAGAGACAATTCTACAACAAGCGTTTGTAGTCCAACGGTTAGGATAATTGCCTTCCAAGCAATAGACCCGGGTTCGACTCCCGGCAAACGAATCTCATTTAATATTTTTCTTTTCCATTATAAATACAAAACAAAAACCGAATATTACATTCGGCTTACACACGTCAGCCACAACTACTTCATTTGATCGACGAGTCTAAAGGCCCATTCGTTTTGGGTTTAGAAATTCAATTATTTGCTATTGAATTCCTGAATTGGATCATGGGAATTCATTTTCCCCAATTCCTAAAAATTGTTCAGTACATATTGTTATGGTTTGGTTTAAGTGTAAGAATTAGAAAACAATTTTGTTAGAATGACTATAATACCATCTAAATTTTGAAAATCTTTTAACCTTAGGCAATTCAAAATTAATTTAAGGATTTCAAAATTCAAGATTAATTGGTAAGGTTCTTTTAAAAAAAAAAAAATTCCATGGGTTGGGTCCCGATACATATCCGATGGTGATGGGTCCCATATGGGATCACATTCCCCACCTAGTTCCCTATGGAGACCCCCGAGGAACTCGATCTCTATAGGGAATTCACCATCTTCGACCCCGTCCTGCCCTGCCGATCCGTAGGGGTGGCCATGGTGAGGTGATAAGGATATATATATATTTAAATATAATTTTATTTTTAGACGTGTTGTTATTTTAGTTCACCTTTTTATTAATTTAGCTTGATGATTGCCGACTCTATATATATAATCAACAATATAAGATGGTTTGTTAGTTATGTAAAACTGATAACACAATTATAAAATAGTTTGTCCGATTTATATAATCGAAATGCCATTTTTTGGAGTTTGTATTGACGGTATGTATGCAACCGACTAATAATTGAGCTAATCTAATAAATGTTGAGGTGAAATATCATCCCTAGCGTGAAAATGGCCCTATCGATAGGGCTACAAATCAAATTAGCTTCATTTTTAATTGTGTCACAAACCACAACTATAAAATCTATGATCGTTGTTGAACAATCTTGGCCGTTGGATCAAGAATCTTCATTTAAGAACATATATTACAAGTACAAATTAGAAACAATTCAGCATAATTAAATACACTTTAGATTCATGACGTCAATCTGGACCGTCCAACAAGTGGACCACCATCACTTGAACTGATTGACTACAAGTCCACAACTAAACTTCAGCAGTACTCTTGAACTTTGAACCCTAATTCTGATCTGACGGTCAAACTTGAGTAGAGGAACCATAAGCAAGAAATAAGAAACCACTAGGAAAAGTTTCAAAATACAACTTTTTCCATTCCTTTCTTTTCTCTAATTTCAATCTTCTCTGATGTGGGACCAACAAAAAAAAAAAAAAAAAAAAAAAAAAAAAAAAAAAAAAAAAACAACAATGAAAAAGAAAGTATTATATCCAAAATAAATTCAAAAGTGGACACACTTCCACTTTTACTTCCACGTCATCATCCATTAAGATCATGACACGTGTACAATTAACCAACTGGAACCTTAACAGGGTACCTATCAACCGAGTCAGCCCACGGGTTGGTTTTGCACTCACCCACTGGA
The DNA here is from genome assembly GCA_002174775.1 of Macleaya cordata. Taxonomy (NCBI): domain Eukaryota; kingdom Viridiplantae; phylum Streptophyta; class Magnoliopsida; order Ranunculales; family Papaveraceae; genus Macleaya; species Macleaya cordata. Next base: position 609,565 of record MVGT01003289.1, read on the forward strand.
ATAGCTCTGAGTGCTCTCCAAACCGCACTGTTACACTTGAACCCGGACCCGAATGCAATCTGCCAGACTCGGTCACCACTCGAAACTCGGCCCTTCGCCTCAGTATAAGCCAACTCGTACCACAACGAACTGCTCGACGTGTTACCCCATCGGTGAAGCGTCATCCTCGATGGTTCCATATGCCACTCACTGAGTTGCAAGTTCTTCTGTAACTCGTCCAAAACAGCTCGCCCACCTGAATGTAATTAGAGTATCAATTACAAGTCAGTTCAACTAATACAAAATTGGCCGGGCTCCAGTTTCAGTATCCAAACAGGTGGAATCAGAACCCGGATAATCCTTTTTGGTTCCGATTCAAGCCGGTTCTCCAGTTATTTGCAAAAAAAAAAAAAATGTTAAACCTGATAACAAAATCGAAGGCGAAAAGAAATATTTAGAAAGTGGTTCATGTTCCTATCAGTTTGGTTCTGGTTCTGGTTCTGTAAGATATATGTCAATATACCCACAACCGGCGAATCCGGGAATCTGGGATTATACTAAGGGTTCTTGTTCTTATACTGAAATGTATGGAACCAAGACCGAGAAATTTGGTTCCGATTCTAATTTGGTTAAAGATAAACGGGTAATTAATTGATTTTTTTTGATATCTAGGGTGTCCGGGCCATCACATAGTGTGCCCTATTATTCTCTGAGGTCAGAATTTAATGAGAGTCCACATCAGGAGGATCGAACCGAGCGCGACACCCTTTTTGAAAACCAGGGCTCAACCACACAGCCACATCCTGATGCATGGTTGGGTAATAATTAAACGATTGACATCCGGGTAGCTATATATAATAAACACGAGGAACACACTATTATGAAAAAGGTATTCTAAGAGATCTGGACATCTTCTCATAAAAAAAAATAAAAACTAAAAAATATAAAAAATATAAAAAAAATAATATTTCCATACCTGCATGAATACAGAAATGTTCGAAAGCCTTCTTGAAATTTGGGATATAAGGCTTGACTTTAGCCTTGATAACCTTTCTTCGCACCAATGAAACAAAGAACATGAACTGTTCTGTAAATGGCAAAACCAAAGGACCAAGAGTAGTAATATTTGTCTTCAAAGCATCACCAGCAACTGCCATTAATTCTCTAGCAAGTGAAACACCAATCACACCTTTGTCATCTTCACGTTGATACACACAATTATAACTGTTATCATCAGCACCTTTATGGGTGCGAACAGTGTGAACGAGTTCATACTTGGATCTGACTCGGTCCCGTTTCATATTCGATAGTAGAACCGCCGCACCACCCATCCGAAATATACAGTTACATAACAACATCGATTTATCGTTCCCGAAATACCAGTTTAGGGTTATATTTTCCATGCTAACAACAACTGCATAACTTCTAGGGTTTGCTTTCAAGAGATCTTTAGCTAGATCAATTGATATCAAACCTGCACTGCAACCCATTCCTCCAAGATTGTAACTTTTGATATCAGTTCTCATTTTGTAGTGATTTATGATCATTGCTGAGAGAGATGGAGTTGGATTGAATAAGCTACAATTCACTATAAGTATACCGATTTGACTCGGTTGTATACCGGTTTTTTCGAAGAGTGAGTCAAGTGCCCCGAACATGACTGACTCAGCCTCAGCCCGGGCTTCCTTCATGCACAAATTTGGAGGTCTTGACGTAGCTCCACTCGGTATGTACGTTTCGTCGCCTAAACCAGACCGGGTCGCTATCCGTTTTTGGAACTCGATCGTTTTCTCTTCGAACGCTCCGTTGTCTTCGGTCATCTTAATGAACGATTCATTCGAGGTTTTGAGTCTATCTTCCGGTTTGTAACAAGAAAAATCGACGAGGTAGACGGGTCGGGGTTGCTTGACCCAGTATAAGACTAAGAGAAAGAGCAAGATACAAAAACCAGTTAACCCAGTTGCCATATCGAGTTGAACAGATGGACTAGTCCATAAATCGGAAACCTGGTCGAATCGGATACCAGTTAGCTGAATCACAGTAGCTATGAACAAAGGAAAAACCACAAACCATCTAAGAACCGTGGCGTAATCACAAGTGCTTCTAAAACCCAACTTCACATATTTTAGCTTCACAGATTGTAAAAAATCAGGCAAACCTCTTCTGATTTTGATCACAACTGATGATGAATCTTTAAAATCCATCTCAGCCGTTAATCTCTCGTTGTCCATTTCTATGCTTTCCATGATCTCTCTCTCAATCTTTTTCTCTCTAGATCTCTCTCTTTCACTCTCTAGCTAGGGTTTTTTTTTTGAAAGATCTAGCTTTCTATCTCCTTTCTTCTTGGGTTTGTGTGGATTAAAAGAAATGGGTATTGTTTATATAAAAAGATTGATGACAGTAGTCAATAATTAGAAGCTCATCAATTCAAAACCAAAAATAGTTTTGGATTGGGTGGTTGGGTGTGAACATAAGAGGAAGGAATTAAAGCATTAAAAACAAGAGAACTAGAGAGAGAAACAGAAAGCTAGAGAGAGAAAGAGAGAATCGATCAGAAAGGGGGGAGCTGTACATTGGTTATTAGCTAGCTAGCTGCAAGAAAGATGCATTTAATGGGGGAGTTTTGTCTAAAATAAAGAAAGTTAGTTTTGAGAAGTGAAGGATAGTTGAACCACCAAAGAAGATTTTAATTAATCAGTAGTCTGATCTGCAAGCTAATAAGAAGAAGACTTATTTTGATGATTAATATTTGTTAGTGTTGTTGTATAGTTTGTTGATATATGGTTGGAGGACTCTGATCTGAAACTGATGAATTGTGGGGACTATTTGACCCAACTGGCCATGTGGACTTTATGTTTAAGAAAGCTGGCTTTTGCATTCAGAATATGTGAAAACGTATTAACTTGAAATTCGCAATAATAAATGCTTTTAAAAACGTAAAGTTAGATTTGAGGGTACTCGCTGCATATGGGATTTTGGCTCAATGATTGTACACTCCTCATATAAAACTATTGGTTGTAGGAAGTCTTACGAGGATAATTTTTTTTTGATGGTAGTATATAATATATATTGCCGTTAAGTTTATCCCTTATAATTTAGTAATAATATGTATAGGTACTATTCTAAATAAGATCCACGCCGTTGACGGTGATTTCTCTGCACCCGATATGGTGGTGAACTTTCTTTCGTCTTTGAGTTAATATGTTCTTAGTTGTTTTTCTGCACTTCTCACACATCTATTGTGGTTTATCTATGTCTTCGTATAACCTTGGCAATAGTTCTATCTATTAAAAATAAAATAAAAATTTAGATATCAATTGACATGTACTATATTTGTGGCTAATATATTCATGGGTCATCATCCTTGAAAATAGGAGAACTATTTTGTCCACCCACCGTGTATGTTACCGCCATTTTAATGAAAATTGCTACAGGGACCCATGGTTCACCCCATGGTTGACATCAATATATTTTTACGGGACCTTGTCTAAGATTTCGTCAATTCATATTGGAATCAACCATGGGACCCCTGTAGCATTACTCCATTTTAATTGGCTGATATGATGACAACGAGTATGCACCCTTTGTTGAAAGCGGGTGCACTAAACAACACTCCCAAAAATAAGCATAGTTAAGGGTACATACATCAATTTAAGAATGACAAGTCCGGAGGTCCCCCAAAATGTTAAATAATACAATAATACTTTTTGAACCGACTATTTTACAAAAGTAGTACCAGATGCTTATGTGGGAGGGGTGAAACCCACCACTTTTTACCTCCTAAAAGTGTTTTGAAGGGATTTCCAACTTACATGGCAGTGGGACCCACTCTGCCACATAAGTATCGGGTACCACTTTTTTAAAATGGTCGGTCCAAATAGCACTCTTGTAAATAATAAGTAGGTCCTCAAATCTAATACGTCCAACATTATTGCTAAGATAAATAATAACGGAAAATGATTTTGGAACCGGACTTACAATCAAAAGATGGTGGATGTAGGGTGCCACCTCAATCTGTCCCGCTGGACAGATGTAAAGATTGGTCCCCATAGTAGTGCTGAATAATAACATAGCAAAGAAAATGTAAAGAAAAAAGAGTTCATAAATGCTAAAAGTAATGATAGGCCGAGTACATGTTGAGTTAGTTGTCGAATTTAAATGCACAAATCTCAAAGTTCAATACTTGATGTTTTGAGATTTGCGCTCTTAAATTCCACGACTACGACAATACATGCCTATAATATTAGGTTGCATGTCATGCCTATATTAGGTTGCATGTCCTCATATTCTGCTAGCCACGCATAGTCGCATTTAGGAGTTAGAATGGAAATGTATTAAATTTTAACAAAGCTCTAATCTGAACTTGGCATACTTTTTGTGCGAGATATGTGTTTCGAAAATTCAAACCCTTATTATACAGATGTCGGGTTAGGGTCGATTTTAGGTGGGTTGACGGGTCAAGATTATAAAATTTTAATCCTAAGTAATTTGACATTTTTCTATATAAAACAAATCAAGGTGGACCTTAACCCTAACAAGATTAAAGGGGGTAACAGATCATGTATGCTCAACTCTAACTCTGACTTATTTAGCTAGCAAGTCAAGTTAGGATAGGGTTTGGCGGGTCAAGTTAAGGTAGAGTTGGCGAGTCATACTTCTAAATTTATACTTTATTGATAAGACTACCTCACCATTTGCAGGGATTTATCAAAACTCTTAAACATTTTTTTTAAGAACCTATTTTTTATAGAAATTAAAACCGAGGCTAAGCTGTCAATAATAGCAGATACTACCAATTGTACTAGTTAAACTCAAAAAATTCAAAAGGGATACACTGGAAAATCGGAATTCTAACGAGGGTAAAATGGGAATAATTAAAGGGTAATTTGGAAGCAAATGAAGGGTATTTAGGGAAATGTTGATGGGGGAGTTATGAGGCAGTTGGGTGCAGGTGACTAGCCGGCCGTTTAGGTTTATGAATGAAGGGGTCAAAGAATGTAGTCCGTGTGGCCTCTTTTCCTCCTTACGTTATCCATCATTACTTTATACGTTAAAACATTAGGGACACCATTTTTTACTAGTGATGCTACCTTACCACAAAAGATTATTTAGGAGGGTATTTATATCAATTTAGGAATGATGCAAGTCACGAGGAGTATGAAATTATTTGAGAACCGTGGGATTATTAGGCAGTAAAGTTTGCAATAAAAAAATGCAGTAAATTTAGCATTTTCCATTTTTTACTAAAGAAAAGTAGCCACGTGGCGTACTTAATTAAATCAGATTGATTGAATGATTTTAAGAAAAGTTTAGTGGAGTCCAAGAATCTATGGATCTATAGATTTTCACTGTGATAGTGGGATCCAAGGATCTAAGCAACTTTCTATACGTTAATGAATTTAATGAATTAAATGATAATCGTCAACTCTAAAACAATCATTTGAACATGATTATTTTGTTAAAAAAATTATTAAAAAAATAATAAAAAATAGATAAAGAGTTAAAAAGTTAATAAAATAATTTAAAAATACAAAAAATGAACGCTTAGTTAAAAAAAGATTAAAAAAATTATAAAGAAAATAAAAAGTTAAAAAGTTATTAAAATAATAAAAAAATATAAAAACGATGATTAGATGGTTGTTTGGATCATCTGATCATCATTTTGTGCCACGTGGAACCCATAATCCAAATCGAATTAAAAACTCTACTATTCTCCCTCCATCTAAGAATCCATGGATCCATAAGTTTTTGGATTGGATTCTTAGCATTCCCACTACTCTTGCCTTTATAACCGTTAGAGTGGTTGAAAATATGGTTGTCCAAATTGTAAGTTCTGGTATCGAGTCTCACAAAGGGGATTCATCTTTAATTTAAGTCCAATTCAAAAAAAAAAAAAAAAAACCGTTAGGCAAGTACCAGTTAGGCACATCATTGAGTTATATCTCATAAAACACTTGCTCGACCTCTTCAAAAAATAAATATAACAGCTGGTTAGAGAAACAACCAGTACATCTGGACAACATGGAAGTTCCATTCAAAAAAAAAAAAACATGCATGGAAGTTGACCTATTTGTCCCAATAGGGGTTGGCCTAATGACCAGTTAATTTAGGATTTAGGGTTTAAAGTTTATGGTTCCGTCACAATTCAGAAATTACGAGTTCCCTCACCAGTGTTGTAAGTGAGTTGGATAATTCAAAAGAAAAAAAAACCGTAAATGGCCCTACCAAACATGAAATGATGAGTATTTAAAAGACTTGGTTACAGAAACAGATACTGTCCATGCATCCACCCTGAGATCCTAAAAACTGAACCATGTGGGGTTGGTGGGTTTTGGATCACCCCCACACACACGACATGACACAATAGTGCCTGTTCACGCCGGCCAAATGAGGTGCCCTAAGTTTCAACTTTGCAAGTTAAGTTAAAAAATTGACGTGTACGTATACACAATTTTCATGAGCCTCACCGCACGGTGTTATATACTTATCTATTCATGGTTGAATTTTTTTTTATTTTTTTTTCAAATAATCTGAAATCTGACTCAACCCTATTCAGATGTCGAATCAACTAAAGAAACAAATACGCTCTAATTGTCAATTTACAAGAGGATTAATCATCAATGATAAAAAAAAAATATTGAATTATGCATTACCATTGTCTAAAGAAACGAAATTACATGAAAGTGTGGTAAGCAATTGTTGGTATGGTCTTTACTTGTATGTCCGTAATTAACCAAAACAGATCCAACATATATATATATATATATTTTAATGGGACTATTGCCCAGGTTACAATATAGCATATATACATTCAGTGGGTATGTGAAAAGCGCAGAGAATCCACCAAGAACATCGTCACCAACGAATGCAGGAAATGCACCCACCAACAGGCACCGAAAAACATCAAATAACATCGTACCTATATTTGTTATTAGATTACATGGGACAAACTTAACGGCAACATCACGGCCAAGAAGTTTTGATCCTAAGACCTCCCACTACCAAAGATTTGTGGGAGGCATGCACAGCCATTGAGCCAAAGGCCCATGTGCAAAACAGATCCAAGTTTGATAATGCATTATTGTTTATATATTATATATGAGAACGGATCGGAGTACATTGAGTATACATTGATCTATAGGGTCCACATAGAGATGAATCAAGGGCTCATTTTAAGTTAGGATATTCTCTCCATCATGTCGATCATCTTCATAAAAAGTTAGCCCATTTTAAAGCTTGTAATCCTATCATCCGGTGATTGAAATTCATTAAAAATTAAAGGTGTTTGAATAGCTCAAGCACCGTTAATTTTCAGTGATTTCTAATCACTGGATGATAGAGTTACAAGTTTTAGAATGACCTAATTTTTTTTAAAGATGATCAACAACATAGAGAGAATATCTTAACTTAAAATGAGCCCCTGATTCATCTCTAGGTGGACCCCACAGACCAATATATACTCAATGTACTCCAATCCACTCTCATTATATATATATCCTCCTTTAAGATTGATGGATGGAAAATGGAATGGTTTTGATCAGCCAAGGATTGATTTTTGATGATCAGGATAGATGTTGTCGTCATCATCATGTAGATCATCCTCACAAAAATTAATCTACTCTAAAACTTCAAACTTCATCAAAAGTTGATTAAAAATCAACGGTGAGCTAGTGAATTGGTTCTGTTTGAATAATGGACCGTTAATTTCCTCTGACCTTAAATAAACTGATTTTATATAAGGATGATCGGCATGGCAAAAATGAAAAATTATCCTCACAAAAAATTAGCGGTTGGATTATATCCATGAGAACCCCATTAGGCTTTTGTCACTCTCTTTTTCAAACAGTCCTACACTACTATCACGTGAGATTATTTGATTTGTTATTGACGGTCATTTCAGAAAACGTTTGGTATTAACGGTGATCACTGCCGCTGGCCGATCCATGTGCCCTTATCCCAGTACTATTTATTTAGTTGACTTGTATGTTCTATACTAAACCTGTACAATTAATCTGTTCTCACATACCTTATTGCGACACTATACTACTATAAATTTACAATTAGTACATAATACATGCAGTTGTATAAGTTGTATATCGTACGTCTATCAATATTACAAGTCCTCTAAGCACGTGCATTGCAAATGTTCTTTACGATGACGAAGAAATTGCCGGTGTAAATAAAGTGTAGGAATAAGACAACTGACAGTGTCAAACAAGTTAAAGGCTAGTGGAATGGAACATGCAAAAACGTGGGGTAGATGTATGGACTGATCGTACCCCCTTTATAAATAGAGATTTATAGTGGTGTAGAAAAGGCGACAACTACTTGTACACGTGACCATTACAGATGTAGATTTTTTTGAGGGATCAAGGATTTGTTAGGAAAAAAGTCCCCTATCCTATAATAAATCTAACTAGTTTCTCAGCAAATCTCTAATCTCCAGAAAACTCCCTTTCTAAAATCCGACATCCAACCAAACATGCGAAAAACGACTTCTCGATCTTGATCTTAGTTTCCATATCGATCCATCTAATCATTGGATCTCGCTCTCGTTCATCTAACCGTAGGATCACGATCTTGTTCTCCTCTAACTAGATTTCTTAAATTTTCAGTAATATTATCAACAATTAATAATTTTTAATTAGAGAACAATTTCTCACAAGAATGATTTCAATTGGTATTCTACATTATATCCAAAATAAAGTACATTAAACGGTTATGTTTTTTTCCATGAGAAACACCCACCCATCACAAACACACAAATACATAAAAAGGAAGATTTGTCTATACTTTTGAACTGAAAATCTGTTCTAATGACCCAAATGAACTCATCATCTGAGTACACAATGATCACTCATTAGCTGTTACAGAAGAAAATACAAAACAGATAGTTAGATTTTTTTCATTCTCCTTATTCCCAACCAAACACTAGTCCTTACAAGTTTGTATAGCAACCGCAGCATTGCATGCGTTCCACCCGTATTTATACTCAAGAATAATCCATTCCCCGTATAAATACATATAGGGTGAAGGGTAGCTAATAGCCTAACTCACATATGAAGGTTGTCTATGGACTGCACAAGCAATGCAATGACATTTAAGTGTATATATTTATGTGAAATGTAACTTCATGTAAATTTACCTATGTTGAAATTAATTTATTACCTGGGTTCTTCTGGGATTCCTTCGGCTTTCCAAACGATGTCTTTCAGTCCAGTTGAGAAGCTTTCGTAAAACTGTTATTTGTTCGAAGAATTGAGAAAGTTAGTATACTTAAGTAGCCTTCAAGAGCATGTAATTTTCCCATTTTTAAAGACCGAATTTAGGTTTTAGCTTCGACATGCCTGTTTAAATTCCAATGTATCGCCTCCAGTCTTGCGGAGCTCCACCATGTGCAGAGACGGAGCCACCTCGAACACCTGAAGTGGAGATGCAAACAATAAGTATATTGAGAAAAATTATTAGAAACAGAAGAAACTCAAAAGTGTGATAAGAACTTTTTAAATGTTTTCTAGGTACTAATTTCAATAAGTAAGTATTTTCATGTCTCAAACGTGTTTACATTCTATCAACCTTCTTGGATAACAAACAAAAACTGAATACAACAAGAATAAACCACTGCAATTTCTCCCATTTTTAACCACAGTTCAAAACTGTGGTTTAATTCATACTTTTAACCACGGTTTTAATTTTAGTGTTAGCCGAAGAAGTACAGACACTTCTCTAAGAGAAGAGTGTCCGTGTCGTGTCCCCATATCCTCGAGTGTTTTAAGTTGAAAAATTAAGAAAATAGCATTCATGCCATATCTGTGCCCGTGTCCAATTGCCGTGTCCGTGCTTCTTAGGTATTAGCTACAGTTATACTTATTGCTCTTTAACAGTAATATATACTTTTAAATAAAGTGTTTTGAAAAACTATGGTTTTTCACCTCAAATTTTAAAAAAACCATAGTTGTTGTTGGGCTACAACCAAAGGGTTGTCAACCACAGTTTTTTAGCACCAAAATTTTTATTGTTAAACTACATTTTAACCATGGTTAAAAGCATTAAGCCTCTATATAGTATTAGCAATTCCATGTTTCTTAATTAAGCTTAGAAACATGAACTTCTCTACTCTTAATCACAGAGTAGATACTGCATTTTTACCTAATACGAGAGTACAAACATTCACCTTTTCTACGTATTTCGGTAAGCATAATTCACTTTTTACTATCATTCACTAATGCATAACTTAATTAGTACCTCTGTAGCTACAGAAAGATGGCCTTTTCTTCCAGTTTTGTCACCCTGCAACTTCATCTATAATGGGTTTAAAACAGAATAGGTAATTTGTCAGCTTAAATGATAAAATCTCAAACACTATTTGAAAATTATGAACCCTAAAAGCGATAAGGAAAAAATTGAATACCTTATAATTTTGCTTGCGCACATTGAATCCAAGAGGCTTAGCAGCTTCTTCAATTTTGTTTATTATCTCATTTGCAGGGCGTTGAGAAGTAAAATGTGTTTCTCTCTTTACAGAACCCTGTATAAATTTGGAAGCTTGTAAGCAAACAATAGAAAAGCATTTAATCAGCAATTAATCCCATGTTTTATTTCTTTAATGAGAACTGAATAATCAGAGAACTCTATACAATAGTTGTCTGAGATCAAATATTAAAGTCCGTGATAGGTCGGACCAGCATTAGGTAGGATAAGTACAGCTCTTTTAGGCCAGATTTATACATGGTAAGCCTCTTGAATTGAAGTAACATTGTAATCTACTTAGTGCCATAAAAGATACACTGAACTAAGGAAGAAATTTCTTTATTATACCATTTTATTCTCGAACAAATTTGCGAGATTGAGACCTTGAGATTTGGAAATAAGTTCAAACGCATTCATTGATACCGGTTTTTCTCTGCGCTCTGTTACTAGATGTTCCTGCCAAAATTGGAATACAAAACTTAGTAGTGGTACTTCTTGTCTTGCTTCATCATCCGGTAAATACGACTAATGGGATCGATTTGTTCATCCAAAAGGATTCGAGAAAACAACACAAAAATATGTGAAGCAGAGATGTTACCTCGGAGTCATTAAAAACGGCATCAACATCATCAAGGCTTACATCTTCTCCCTTCTCGAAGTTGGGTGGCTGATACCCTTTCTTAAACCAGTCATTTTTCAAAATTTCTGGAATTTTAATCCTCTGCAACAAAAATAAAGCAACATTAAATCCAAAAATACAAGTTGGTCACAAGCCTATACTCATTGAAAGAGCACATATATGTCTTCAGTATTCAAATGGCTTCACAATGACAATCAATGTAGAAGAATGCCAAGGACTTGAATGAATTACTTGATAGGAACACTTACTGTAATAGGATCTGGGTCCAGAATACGCTTAATCAGTTTTTTCGCACTAGACGAAAACCATGAAGGACATGAGAACTCAGCCTTATAGATCTGCAATTTGTTGTAACTATATTATGTAAGTTCTTGGATCGAGATTTCAACCAATGCGACAACATGAAAAAAATCAGATACATACTTTCCTATATAAAGCCATGATATTTGACTCATCAAAAGGCAAGTAACCAGCCATAAGAACAAACAGAATGACTCCACAAGACCACACATCTGCTGTTGAACCATCATAACCTTTGTCTCTGAGCACCTGAGAGAAGTACAAAACAAATCAAGATATATACATCAAGAGGTGTAAAAAGCTGAAAAAAAAAGGCTTAAAATATATAAATAGATACCTCAGGAGCAACATAATTTGGGGTTCCACAAGCAGTGTGAAGCAGCCCATCTCCCTACAATAATCAAAATGTCTGTTAGAAACGTGGGCTAAGTTCCTGGTGTATAATGCTTCTAAAATCGCCTGATGAGTACATGATGAAGCTAGTCTACTATGATACCTCGGTATGTTTGACAAATTCACGACATGACATGGTATAATTGGCATTTTAGGGTACTAAAAAATTAACGTTCGGGGAAGGTTGCATCCATTATGAAGTTTCCATGTAAAATGGATAGTCTACAAGATATATGGATGAAGGAAAGTATAACTTGTTGAGGTGTCATGCCTACTGCCTGATGGAAGTTAAATCATGTCAAAAACTTTGGAGTTTCAGCTCTTGGGTTCGAGGGGAGCCCATCATAAAATTCTGGGGTGTTAATTACTGAGGATATTTTCGTCATCGTGTTATGCGAATCCAAAGTCGACTAGGGTAAGGTAATTTACTATCCTTCCTCGTTTTGTCTCCAACGAAGAGTGGCGCGAGGAAGAGTAGCGAAGAAAGAAAAAACACAACCAAACACAGAGGCATTAACAAATTATACAGCTGATCAGTGAATGCCACCTTGAACATATATTTCTATCTTGTAATTCGTCAATGCCAACTATTTTTAGTACCAAAATTGTCTACAGAAGATCTCAAGGACCCCAAGACCAAGAAGGAGTATTTGATGTTGTGCGAAAAATGTACTTGGTAGAAAAACTTACCTTCGCTTCCTGTGAAAATGTACTTAAACCAAAGTCTGAAACTTTAAGAACACCATGTATGTCCAAAAGTAAATTTTCAGGCTGCAGATGAAGTGAAGAAGAACAAAATCATAGATCAGGTGGAAACCCAAAATGGCAAAAACCATATATTCATAGTCAATATTAACTAATTGGATTGAAGTTGGTTAAAATGTACCTTCAAATCTCTATGGTAAACACCTCTACTATGGCAATAGTCAACAGCATTAATGAGTTGCTGGAAATATCTCCTTGCTTCATCCTCTTTTAGTCTCCCACGGTTTACCTAATAGAATTAAACAGCTAAAAGCTGAGACATAATTATAATAAAATCACACTTATATATGGAAATATAAATTAAGACACAGAGTATTTCAATAATAACTACTTCAAAACAGCCAAGGAGAAAACAAAAACCCTATCAATTTTACACATTTCCACAATAACCCTACTTTAAATTGAATTACTTGGAACGTCTTATATCTTTACTATTATAAAGAGGCTTACATCGGCGGCCAATGGTTTAGTATATGTGAGCTGGTGTATTTGGGTCATGCAGCAGAAATGGACAAATGCGGTAACTCTACTTCCATCCCACATTTTCAACCTTTACTTCCACCCACCCACCTTATTCTTATACTTTTTGTACATGTTTTGCCAGCCACCTTATTCTTACTTTCGAATTGCACCTGCCTAGAGGGTTTGCATGAAAATGATCCAATGGTTTGACTTTTTTTTTTTTTTTTTATGAAGATGATTTTCTTATCATATATTTCAAAATTAGCCTTTTGGTCATCTCCATATTGACACCCCTCTACAGAATGTCCTATTTTGGTATAATCAGAGCATAAAGAACACTTGAAGGACTCTCGGGTCCAGTAAAACCTTCATAAACTAAAAATGTTTGGACCGGCCGGCTAAATTTATTAATTAATTAATCAAGATTTTAATTAATCGGTAAATTAATAAATTATTAATTTAATAAAATATATGTATTTTTAAAATTGTGTTGGTGGTCTTCCTTAAATCTATACTGTCTGAAGACTTAATAACATTAAAATCATCCTTTGATTTTTTCAAAATAAGTAATTACTCTGTATGTATAGATACTACTTTTCCATCTTTTCTTTCTTCTTCTTCTTTTTTTTTTAATCTCATTGTAAAAGCTAGATTCTTTGTTATAGTTCTCCTTTCGTAATCAAATGGATGTCAACTACCTCTTCAACTATCCAAGGGAAAATGACACAAGTTCGAAGATTTGTCTAACGAGAAAATTATTGAGAGATCACAAGAAAATGTCAAGACAACCAAATTGAGGATCATAGTTATTTTATGGCGCCTACGTCTCGTAAGGAAGCAATCAAGGCAATAATGACTCTTAATGATTTCCTCTTATAGTCAGTCCTAAAAAAACGTGAATTATTAATTTATGTGACAGATGGACCTAAGGGGAACTTAGAAAAAGTATTATAAAAAAATTTATACCTTAGGCTCAAGTCGGAACCACTAAAGTTTATATATTTAACAAGATTATTATTTTATTTTACTGTATTTAATAAATAATGAATTCACCATTTTTATGTATGAGGCAGGATCCTCGTACATCGATATTCATACATCACTTTTGTACGGTGGTTTATAGGGTCCACCTGGAGATGATCTAAAAGTTAATTTTGGGTAAGGATGTTCTACCCACCATATAAACCATCCTCACCGAAAATCAGCCCATTGGTTACTGATACCCAATAAGCTTTGTAAGAACCAAAGAAGTTGAGCAAATTAGATATACTTACAATTTTTTCAAAGAGCTCACGGCCATTCACGAATTCAAGCACAATATATATTTTGGTCTTGCTTGCCATGACCTAAATACAAATATAACCCAAAGATTATTGGTCAAATTTGGTCAAACTGATCATTGAATCGGTCAATCTTGACCAGATCATCTGATCAAACCTATGATTTAACCATAAAAATTTTGTTAACTTTGGGTTCCAATGGTACAATATTATAAAACGAGTTAACTCAGTAGGGAACCCAAATTAACCATTCAAACAAACCTGATTCCAAGATTTAAAACCATTAATGAATGATAAATTAGACAAAAAAATAACGGAAAATTTGAATTATACCTCGTAAAGCTGAGTAACATTTGGATGCTTGATCATCTTCATTGTGGAAATTTCTCTTTTTATCTGACAAAAAAAAAAAGAATTAAAATCAAAATTTATAATTCTAAATCCAAAGTTTTAATCCCACAAATTAAACATATGAAATCAAAAAACATACAAAGAAAAACAGAAACAGAGAGATTTTTAGAGAGAGAAAGTTAGAGAGAGAGAGAGAGGAACCTGTTCGATCATCTTGTGACGGAGGACCTTATTCTTGTCAAGGACCTTGATGGCTACGCCGTCGCCGGTCTCAACATTTTTAGCGTACTTGACCTTAGCGAAGCTGCCCTCACCCAGCGTTCTTCCGATCTCGTACTTCCCCACCCGAGTGCGGGTCCCACTAGGGTTGCTCATCTTTCTCTACCGTCGTCGGACCCACAAAATCTAGGTTTTGTGTTTCCCTTATGTCTTCTTTCTTTCTCTCTCTGTGTTCTGTTCCTAGAAAATCAACGAAGGTTCCATTCGGAGAGTCAGAGGAAGACGACGACTACGTTTTCTCTCTCCTCTCTCCTCTCTCCTCGCTCCTCTCTCTCTCTCCTTCCTTATAAAAGGATGAGATATATTTCGTATTGGCCATGATATCCTTGTTCTTATCTTGTATCCACGAAATTACCCCGCTTTATAATAGACTATATTACCCCTTTTAGACTATATTACCCTCGAATATCTTGCCCCATAACCATAAGAATGTTATTGTTGTTTGTCTATTTTTTTTTATTTATAACCCAATGCAGACATGATCAAGTGAAATTCATTGGACCATTCTATATTAAAGTGATTTTAGGTGTTTATTGTGAATTAAGGCTAGATTTATATCTGTCAAGTTTGATCGGTCCAAATAGTACTATATAAAATGTTGTTTCTTTATTGGCACTGCTTTTTTTAAAGGAAAGGTAAACTTATTTCTTTTGTGAGATCAGTAACTCGATGCTTATAGAAATGAATTCGAATTTAAGCTGTCAACAACAATAGATGAAATCAACTTACTAAACTAGCACATGCATCGAGTTAATTATATCTCACAATCATGATATTGTACATATGAGTTTGTCCCCATATAATTTGATTTTAGTATTGTATTAAGTAATTAATTGTACGTTGTTAATGACAATCATAGTACACGCTTCTTACTCAATTGTTATAAGCGATTTATTTACGCTCTTTTTTGTTATTGTAACTTAGACAATAATCACATCTACAAAAAAAAAAAATCTATTTACAGATACTGATTTTTTATTTGACTTTTTTTAATTTATTTCTAGTATTTTTACATATAGGAATTAAATACTTGAGAACCAAAACCGACTTATTTAATAAATAGGTCGAGGGATAGTTTTGTCATACAGAGAATATGCTACGTTGTGATTACTGGAATACAGCAAGGGTCGTTTTGTAATTGCATCCGTGGCCCAAATAGGAATAGTAATAATACCAAAGAATAACAGAGCAAAGGCCTTGAAAGTAATTGCAATTATAAACAGAGAGTTCAATTTCGTTGACCCTCGCTTTACGTGGTTGATTCAAACCCACTAAATGATTCGTGGGATTTTAGGCAGGTGCCGGAAGTCTTGAACAGTTTAATAAACCCCCAATGCAATTACAAGATCGATTTTGTTCACCTACCGATCGATTTTGTTCACCTACTTTAAACGTGGTCAACAAAATAGCACACGCAACATACGCGTTTTTTCTATCTTATTTCGGATAATGACGAAACTAGCCTTAGTATGACACGGAGATGGGAGGTGGTCCAGTCCTCACGTGTCTATGGCATTCTTGGACGCTCTTATAACTTGGTGTGATTTTGTTCACCCACTTGGAAGGTGGGTGAGAAAAACCACACCATCCATTCCCGTGTACTAAATGGTAAACCCCGCAATCTTATATCGATGGTTTGACACCCACCGCTAGAATTAAGGGTTTTTCTCACCCACGATGCAAGTAGGTGAACAGAAACGCCCTTCTCATAAACCACCAGTTTTAAATGACAAAGATTGTTGGGATGTCATCTACTTATCCTTTATCTAAAAAAAAAAAAAATTGTTGTGGATGTTATAACAAAGTTAATAAGAACCATTAGAACTTGAAAGTTAAATTTCCATACTACCAAATTTCAGGGTAATGCCTGAATTGGATCAAATTTGGATATAACATTTTTTTTCTATACGAATTCAGATAGTGTACTATTCATTTCGATAATAATCGTTTTTGTCTCCGGATAATTAAACTCCACACATTTCAATATATGCTTTCTTGCACCCCAAGAAAAATACTTTCTCGAAATTGATGGAAATTATTCATCAAATGCAATTCATTGCAATCAAACTCAATTGACCGTGTCCAAACGGGAAATATTCATCCAAAAAATTGAGCTGAATTTGAGGCATAAGTAAGTATGAGATGTTGCATGTTTACCTTTAATCGAGTTGAGTAAGATCGAGATCAATCAAACACTGATATCTATAAAAACAAACAACATTTTAATAATTTTTTTTAGTTAACTTCTATCATTGGTTTTTTTTTTTTGATCGGCGAAAAGAAGAATTTTATTAATAAGAAAGAAGGGAGAAGATACATCAGATTCTAATAGGGAGTAGTCAATTAGGACTTCTACGAACTTTCATGGACTATTGAATATGAAGGACTTCGAAGGATTCTTATAGAGTCCATAGCCTTCTACAGAGTCCTGCAAAGTCCACGGACTTGTATTAAAAAAGTCTACGGACTTGTACTGTAAAGTCTACAGACTTCTGCAGACTTCTGTGGACCTGTAATGATAGAGTCCACGGACTTCTACAGACTTCTGTAGACTTGATAAATAAAGGTAAATATTAATTATTAATTACTAATTTTTAGAATAATCCAAGAGTTAATTTTTTGTGAGGATGCTTTCCTCGTGATTAGGTAGATGATAATCACTAACATCATCCCATTCTTTTCCGACCTCGTTAAAATGTTGATTCAATTTTAACAATGATTAGGCAATCTATTTTACAGTTGATTTTCAACCAACTTTTGATAAGATTAAATTTTTTTAGAAATGATTGATTTTTGATGAGCATGATCTACATGCGAAGAAAAACATACTCATAAAAAATCAGGTTTTAAAATCGTCTCTGTGCGATAGTCTTTTCTAATTCCTCAAAGGGACCCCAACTCCAGTCCCCCAAACACAACTCAAGTTATATTTATGTTGATCTCAGGTTGGAATTGGATCGTGGGCGTAGGGTCACTAGTACAATATAGGTCGATTAGATCGAAATTTATGGACATCTGCACGCATGAAAGGAAGAAACATTCTTTTCTTTAATTTTTTCGAAGTAACTCTGAAGATGGGCCTAATGGTTAAGTTCTTAACAGCCCACCAAAAAGCGTTTCTGGGCTAAAATATTAATAATGTTGCCAATGTGTAATTTTATAGGCGCCCTCCAAAATCTTATTGGCAGGCCCTGGTTGTAGGCATCCCCTACCCTGAGTTTGCATTTGTTATGTTATGGGGCCTGCTAATAATGTTTTGGATGGTGCTTTTAAAATTTCTCTGAGCCAATTTGCCTTTAGTTTTGGACCGATCAAATACCAAAAGCATAAGTGACATGGTGGGTTGAAATGGCAGTGGGTCCCACCTACTACATAAACTTCTGCCATTTGGTCTGGCAAACCGTGATTCCACAAAGTTTTTCCTTTTTCTTTTTCAAGTAGAACCTTATAACATAAGAAATAGATAAAACAAAGGGTTAGTTTGATGGGACGAAATCAGGTTTCAACTGTAAAGTTCGTCTTTAAAAAGAAAAATCAATCATCCAATGGTTTAAAAACTATTAACGTTTTTCGAATAGGACCTGATCATAATTTAATATCACTTTTCAATCATTTTTAAATTATTATTTTTTCTATTCCAATTTCTAAGAGAATCTTTGCAGAAGGCAAAGGAACAGAAGGATGGGATACTCCTATTTAAATGTAACTTGGAGTAAACTTCCTTCCTTAGATAAGTACCTCCCTAAGATGAGCACACTAATTTCAATGGACTACTATTACTACTACTCCTATCATATCTTGCCCTAATAAAGTTTTTGTATGTCTTCTTGCCCTAATAAAGTTAGGGTTTAGCCAATCTTGAGTGATGATGAGGATCATTTAATTTGCAGATTAGATGGATTTAAAGACTTCCTTAGCTATTTGTTGTTGCTCCTTCCTCATAAGTGCAACAGGGGCCTTAATCTTAGTGTGGTGGGCGTTGGATTATCGTCGATCTAACGGTCAGCAATGGATGGTTCCACTGGGTCTAGTTTTGTCAGCAACACCAATCCTCATTTGGGTCTCCATTTTCGCTTCTCAGTTAGGTGAGGTGAAGCTACTCCTCTGTAGTCCTAGACGTCACATATTAGATCATGAGTCGTCCCAAACTTGATCATCGATTAGAGGGGCTGCCATGATGATAATGAGCCGTCTCGACGAGATATCGATGATGAAGATAGAGGCGGCTGGCCGGGGGATCACCGCGTTGAGAATTCGAGATGTCAATCCAAGCTGTTGAAAAAAAACTGCTGCTTATTCGGGTAGTGGAAATTCAATTGTCTTCATGAGTATAGCACCTACGCTAGAAGTCGTCCGGTCTTAGGGGGGGTGTCACTGTAATTGCATGCACATATACATGGTTTGATCGATTTTTTTTTTTTTTTTTTTTATGGCTTAGATAATTTGATTTATACTATTGCTATTTAGGGTTTGAGATTATGTATGGTGAATTCAATTTTTTTTTTTTTTTTTTTTATGGCTTATATAATTTGATTTATACTATTGCTTTTTAGGGTTTGAGATTATGTATGGTGAATTCAATATTTGGACCCCTAGCTTATAATGTATGTATGTGAAGCAGGGGCGGAACTAGGAATTCAAAATTAATCCCTGAGTTTACCTTGGGCTAAATTAAATTTAGCCAAGTAAATTTTCTATTAAAAACTCTATACTAATCATTTTCTTTTTATTTTTAAATTACCTCTTTTTTTATAGGAATTTTTTAAATTACCTTTGGCTAAAGCAACGGAATGCCCTCTACTAAGTCTGTCTTTGGTGTCAACAAGACTTCACAATGTGATTAGTGAGAACTTAAACAGTGATCAACTCTAACTACCATGCCATTGAGAGACAAAAGGTTAGTCTCCTTGGCCACCAATCATATTGTGGGGTTTTGTGAACAACACATGCATGTTAAAGTGGGTCACAAAATTTGTTGTTACACACTTACACTATGCCTAGTGTGGAAGTATGCAAATTGGGTTAAATTTAAAAAAAAATTTATTGTCTAAGGTGGAAGTGAAAATAAGACCTAGTATTGTATTGTATTTTTTTTTTCAGTCTCCTAGATAAATAAGTACTGAATTTTGTTACTCATTTATGTAGAGGCAGGTCATCAATGATTTTCATTTTTTTTTTACTTTTTTATTTTTAGAAAACTCGACAATTATACATTTAAAATTTTATCTTGAATGTTTTTCCATATACACTATCACGTAAAAAGACAATTCGATACTTGTTTTGGGGGCTGAGTAGCATTGACCTGCGATCCCATCAAATATTAACTCAAAGCAAATGACTTTAATTAATTAATCGCAATTAAAGTCAATGACTTCACTTAGTTGCTACCCAAGTTCAAACTGATTTTATTTTTTATTTTTATTTATTTTGTTCTGTGTAAAATGATCTCGATGATTATCTTGTTGACCTAACAATAATATCAGAGATTGATCTAGGAAATTGGGAGAGGAGATCTTCATCGATTTCATTTTTTTTTTTTTGAAAGATAAACATGGGCAAGCAAGAACCAAGTTTTATATTTAACATGAACCCTAGGGAGGTCCCTAGTACATTATAACATAGAAGAATCCGGCTGGGTTGTTTGTGTGTCAATTTTAAAATTGGTTCAAGTTCAATTAAACAGTGGACCGCACCGGCATGCACAATGCGCCTGTATCCTTAAACGTGTCGTTTGTGCTTCACTAAAAATTGGTAATGATTACGTGGAGAATTTTCAAATGTCATGCAAAAAAACAGCAGATGATATAATATCAAAGTGAAGTGATGGTAACTTGCAACTTAGTTTAAGAGATATAGATATGATACCTTAGAAATAATATTTTTCTAAAGATTTGTTAGGTGAGATTAACACAAACTGTCCTCAATTGAACGAATCTTGATACAAGGGTGAAGCTTCAACTTGGGAATCTCGCACTCTCGCTCTGAACCAGGCTCCGACGCTCTCGCTCCGAAGGCATTTTAAAACTAGAGATTTTTAGCCGCTTCGGCGCTCTCACACCCACTCGTTTTCACTCCAGTTCCACACCGGTCGATCCACAACCCGATTTGTGACCTGGTTCTTTTATATAGTCCATATATCTGACGCAGTTTACAATCTAACATCGCCAAGGGTTTCTAGCTTTCGAAGGTTTGAGTGAGTTTGAGAAACTTGTAATCTTCTCTGCACAAATACGTTCTTCAATTTAAACACACTATGATACACTCACCTCTTACACCTCCTCTGCAGATATAGCAGGTAGATCTTAAATCAATTCGCCCAAGGCCTTACACCTCGACATCTGAACGCGTCGGAAAATCTAGACCTTGAAGTGCAGGAATATTCTCTAAATCCTCCTTCGAGTGCAACGGTAACAACCACAATGCCTTCTTCTTGCCAAAAACCTTCAATGAGAAACTTAGAATGTAAAAAATGAAAGA
This sequence comes from Macleaya cordata, assembly GCA_002174775.1. Lineage (NCBI taxonomy): Eukaryota > Viridiplantae > Streptophyta > Magnoliopsida > Ranunculales > Papaveraceae > Macleaya > Macleaya cordata. Next base: position 630,961 of record MVGT01003289.1, read on the forward strand.
TTGAAAACATAAGCAAGAATAGAAGATGGACGAGAGCTAGTTTAGTGTTGTTTCACCTGCTCGAAATTCTTCTTTCGGCCCAAGTCATACTTCCACCTGACCGCCCTTTTCTTCTCATAAACCTGAAATATGTTTGCAACTATTTCAGAGAAGGGGAACCAATATAACATTATAACTGTACACATGAAATAAATCATGTGATGTCAATTAATCAGTACTACCCAAGGTTTAAAATAACTGAGACCTACCAACTGATTGAACTCAAACATTTTGATACTTTCTGAAATAATACATGAACACACCATAACAGAAATGGTCTCGTTCTGATAACTACCGGAACTGAAATGAAAGATATATTTGAAAAATTTTGAAATTCCAAAAAGTTTGAACCATGGTTACTTCTGTTATGAAAGTCCAGATAGAATTTCAGTGTTCTCCAGACAAGAAAGAATAGAATCATAGTGTTAAACCAAATTCAAATACAGACGTGCATAACAAACTATACATACAAGTCCGCAGCACATGCATTTTGCATGTACACTTGCACAGGCGCACACATTTTTTTTTCTGAGAAACAAAACTTTCCATTTTACTGACAAAAAAAAAAGAAGAAGAAAACTTTATTGCATTATTTTATTACTCTTATTCTTATTTGCATTCTCACATTTTGTGTGTTTAAAATTTGGAATTAGTTGCATCAGAAAATTAACTCCGACCCACTGGGTATTTGGCAATTTAGAGATAAAAATAAGTAATTAAATACTGAAACTTGTGAATTATTAGTTTAGTTTTACAGACAAAACACAACAGTACCCTACTTTTAACTAAAATAGGCAATAAATACTTCATATAAGAGAAAAATGAAGGGGAAAAGTTAAGGGTTCCGGATACACCAAATTAACTGTCCAGAACCCTGCTTCCCTAGATGTTTACCTCTATTGTAGTGGTGTTGCTTGAGAGAAGAGATGCATGCATAATCACGAAACAGAGAAGGCTCAATGCAAAGGCTAAATTAATAACTGCATCAAGAAACAAGACTTATCTCAGGAACTGGAGCAAAGGTGACTGCTAGATTCAAATCAGAGATGACCATAATAAATGTAGGCAAAAAAAAAAAAATTTACCAAATGCCACAACAGTGACAGCAAGATTTCCTGGCGAGTCGGAGTGTTTCCTGGCTTCTCCAAAGAATTTAATAAAATGCGGCAACAATACAACTGTGTCCAATATTGTCTCCAGAAATGTATACAGCTAAGGAACAAACAAAGGTAACCCAGTTGCATTAAAATATTAGCTCTCTCTTTTTTTGTGTGACTTGGCATCACAAAAGTTCAGCTTAACTTCAAGCAATGATTCAGCTTTGTCTAGATTGGAACTGAATTTTCTGAAGTTAAAAAAAAAAAACAAGTAATTTCCTGAAAAAGATGCAGAGCAGAATTGACTATAGGAACAGCAGAGTTTATTAATGAAACTACAGACTTGACAAGTACAGTGACGCATTCCCATGAAAGACATGGAGAAGCAGGTAAATTATACAAATTGTTCGAATATATTTGCACGTACACAAAGAGGCATGCTTCTGGAAACAGTAAAAGTACTGATATGAAAAGAATAAAAGAAAAAAGACAGTTATTTTAACTGTGCATGTCCAAGAAAGACCAGTTGGCTATGAGCCTATGAAGGTTCCAGTAGGGAGCTGCTGGTGTAAGTTGAAGGGTGAGACCTATACCATTACAGGAATGGTGTTATCTAAAGAAGGGTCTGAGGAGACATCCCTTGACTAAATATTACTTTAAGATCGGGATGAAAGCCAAAACATAATCCGGGTCATGAAATTGGGACAAGGAATAAATGAGAGTTAATGATGAGAATCAAATAAGCATTTAATTCCAAGTCCCACAAGGTGCAAGATCCTTGAACACAAAGTACCGGACCTTTTCGGTTACATCGTACATTCGTACACCTAGAGAGTAAATCATGTAATTAACATGTATTCCACGTAAGCCAAAATAGACCAAAAGGATACGGATAATGCTTCTACAAAGAAGGAAAATTACTAGGCTACCTAATATATAAATGTATATATATTTTTAATAAGCAAATCTATTATTAAGTATTATGTATTCTTTAATAACATTGCAATTCAATCACATTATACCATAAAACATTATATACTACGAAATTAGCAATTAAGTATATTGTTACGAAGCAGAGGAAAAAATATCCAACTGTAGCTAAAGTCAATTTCTAGAAACAAAGATACTTGTGCTACCAAAAATATTTCTAAGTAACCAAGTACATTGAATGCGAGCGAACAAAGCATGTAGACTTACCAGGAAAAGAAGAAAGAACTTGTAGTTCTGTGCTCCAACGCAATTCACAACCCATATGCAATGGTGATCCATCTTAAGAACACATCTTTGGCCTAAAAGAAATACACACACAGAATTCAGTTACTCTAAAATGCCAGAAAGATCACCTTGAACCAGTTAAATATATCAACATTAACATAGTTCTTTAGTAGATTAAGAAGAGAACAGTTTTATTCCTTAAAATTCGCAGAACAAGAAAATCTTTAAATCTACATATAAAGTATAAAACACAAAGACTAGAAAAAGAGTTCTTGGGTTTTTTTGGTTCAGAACCTATAAAAGACCCTCCAAAAGCATAAGGAATTTGAGCATAAGAAAAAATAAATAAGAAACAGAAAGTCATAACCTTCAAGAACCAATATATTTCAAATAACATAAGCCTTTATCATAATCGCAAACCTCAAACTAAACCATGGTGACAACTGCCATATGGGCCTAAGTAAACATAAAACTGAACTGTTTGAGCTTCATTCAGTAGATAAAACCACTTCTTTCTTTCAGATTTAATATGAACAAAAACCCAAAAACATGGCCACAAGCATTGAAGCACAAGTTGGTCTTAACCATGGAGCAGGATCTTATTCAGATAATTGCCTAGAATCCCTAAAGCCGCGTCGAAAGTCCAGACTCCTGAAATGCCCTTCAATGCTACTTGTACAGATATTTCAGTCCATATAGGAGTTTAAGGTATTCTTTTCCTTCTTAGGAGATGTCCTAGCAGTAAATGCTCTAAAAAGATTACTAATGTAGGTTTATGCTAGTGTTTCTTGTAGGAACTTCAACAGATACTGAGAGAGGGATAGATAACCCCTCCACTATCCAGTGGCCATCCATGTAAAGAAGCAAAGAAATAAAATATCAAAGAAAAGAAAACTGCAAGAACAATATCAAACATACTGAGAAAGCAAATACTAACTTACAAACAGAGCAATGATGGCAACGTGGGGGCTTGCTATTTTGGCAGCGATTACAGTAGCCTACAGCTGGTCTTCCTTCTGTCCTTTCTAAGGGAGACAATGTAGAATCCCTGGTTTCAGGGCTAACATACTCTTGTAATGTCATAGAACTACCTGCCTCCAAATTTTCCTCATCCAATACAGGTCTCCAATTCTCAGGGACAGAACCAGGATCCCGAAAGACTACCATAAAATAGCTCCATGTCAACATTATGAGCTGCAATACAGAATGTACTTTTAAGGGATAAGGAAAATGATTCAGAACTTCAGCATTAAATTAAATATTGTTTGTTTCCCATAAAAAAATGTATCATCTGTGTAACCAATTCAAGGAATGGACTTCGAGCCCTCAAAAGCATAATGACAAGTGTGATTCTGAAGTATTAAACACCCAAAGACTCCTTTCAGTTTTACTGAAATATTTTACTCTCGTCTGTTGCTTAAATGTATTTACTGCATAACATCATATCAAAATCACACACTTTCCATGTATGTACGTTACACAAGCTAAGTTATTTTCATTAATATATCTCTCGATATATGGAAATACTGCATGTATGTGAAAGAAAATTGGGTTTGTGGTGATTACTGTATCGAAGAACGATATACATCATGACAGGTGTATGGAGATTGTAGGGACTTGTGTTCCTGAGATTTGCACGTGTCTCTTTGTCTGCGTACAATTCAAAATTTAGAACACTTAACTGACACCCAATCTGATGTAGAACACATGGCTACCAGATTCTCAAGGTGCAAGACATTTCCAAGCATGGCCGTATAGCTTAGAAGAGCTTTCTAATTTCCGTTCTTTCTACTTGAATTAACTGTTTAATTGTTTTCTTTTCTTATCAGGATTACATGTTTATTAGGAATCTAGTTAGTTTCTATTTTCTAATTAGAGTATGATTTATATTTTTCTTACACTTTTCTCTAGTCTTTAAGTTGCAAAATTCAATTGTTATCAATCAGTAAAACGTGAGTGTTGATTGAATTGATGATGAAATAGAATCCTGGGTTGCGAACAATGATTTTGATTTTTTTTTTTTTTTAACTCCCAGTTGCTTTTATTTTCTTTGCGCTTCCGCCTTCGTTTTACAGAGCCTAATCTTGTTAAATCAACATTCTAAGCATCTTGAATAACCCTAAATTTGTCTACGTTTTGGGATGAACACCCAACATTCTTAATTATCAATACAAAACTCCGAGATCGAAAAACAAGTATTATCATTTATAAACACCCTAATTATGAATGAATTTAATCAACAAAGACAAATTAAAAGAAACAAGAGTAGTATTTTACCAGGAGATGAAATGCTGCAATTATGAAAAAGGAGAGAACTGATTGTAAACCTCCATGAATAAGCTTAGGACCCCAAATAACAATTACGACAGCATAATAAGAAACCCCAATTATCGCCAGAACAAGTAGAATCATGAAGTACCCAATTGTTTTAAGACCAGAACAAAACTTGAACATATTCAAATCCATTCCAGAATTACTACATCCTCGATCCAGCACTATAATTCCTGAAGATCTTCTGCTTCTTGGAGGGAATAACCCTTTTAAGATATCCGAAGCCAGGTTTAACCAATCCAATTGATCAGAATCTCAAAATTAGGGTTTTTTTATTTTTTTTTTCTACTCGAATTTCATAGTTGAAATCTGTATAGATCAAACAGAGGTATCAAAAGTTGTTGGGTTTTTAGTAAATAATAAGGGGTTGTTGGAGAAGAATTGGAGAAAATTAGGGCTTACAGAGTTTTGATTATTACGTCGTCTCCGTTGAAACTCAGGATGAGGTGGGATTTCTGTCCTTCAACTCACAGAAACTCGGATGCCGTACCCAACTGAGTCGGTTGTCCGAGTTTCAAAGATAGCCTGTTTTTTATTTTTAGCTATTAGCTTTTTTTGTTTAAAAAAAAAAAAATCCTAAAGCTTACTTCTTTACTGGCCACGTGATCTGAAGTTAAGAATAAGCTAAAAGTTATTTTTTTAGCTTTTTAGCTTATGTCAAAGAGAAATGCTGGCATGCAATTCTTATAAGATGAGCACAGATCAAGATTATGGTAAAAGGAAATAGCTTTGTTATTATAATTAGTTTTATAGCCCGTTTAAAATACAAGCATTTTTTTTTGAAAACGTGTCACATTATTATAAAATTTTAAAATTTTAACGATAAAATAAATAATTTATATTAAAATAAAAAGCCGGCGTTTTCTGAAAAATATGGTGCACTGAAGTTTGGCCTTTTTTATATATTAGAAAAATTGAACTATTATAGAATTAAAAACTGATAACCATATATTAGAAAAAAAGTTATGTGTTTCCTTATTTGGTACACTATTTTTTCGGCATCCACACGAAGATAATCAAGGGATTGTTTGTGATGAGGATGATCACCATAAATATCATTAATTTTAAAACAACATTTCATGGAGCTAAAAATTTTAAAACATGATGATATTATATGAATATGATCTATTTGGTGAGGTAGGCCTGTTAATTGGGTTGGGCTGGCCCGAAGCCCACTCGTTCGGCTCGATAATTTTTGGGTCGAGCCTTATTTGAGAATAAGCCGGACCGAGTTTGAACAAAAAAATAAGACTCGAATTCAAGTTCGGGCTGAGCTTGGGCATTATAGAGCTCAGCCCAATTTAGGCCCGATCCGAATATTAATTAATATATAATTATATTTTTTTAAATCTCATACATCATTTATTCTTATTTTTTTTTGAAACCATCAAATTATTAGTTATTATTTTCCTTGAAACCCAACACCATTCATTCTTTTTATTTTGAAACACAACATATTATTTATTATCTTTTTTGAAACTAAACAACATATTACTCAATTAAAGTAAATGGTTGACTCTAGAATAAGTGAGACAACTATTCTTACTATTTTAAATAACTAAACCTCATACCCTAACTATTTCAAACCCTAAACTTCTTTGACTTATTTTTTTTAAGGATTTGAAGGTTGAGTATCTCACATATTATTAAAGATAGAAATCTTAATTTTTGAACTCTCAATTATTTATAGGTTTTTAGACTTCTACGTTATAGCTTATATATTTTTCGAGCAAGCCCGAATTTGGCCCGAAGCCCGAAATTTTATATGGGCCGAATTTGATCAAGGATATTTAATTTTACTTTGGGCCGAGCTTGGGCTTGAGAATGTCAAATATATTTCGGGCCGAGATTGAACACCCCTAAGCCCAGCTAACTTAGCCCAATTGACAAGCCTATGGTGAGGAAATCATTCTCGTTACCTTAGATCATCTACATGTAAGTCCTCCAAAAACTAAGTCCAAATTAATCCTGATTAAATAAGAGTGTTTGTCCACTCTATCTTATTGACTTTTATTTTTTGTTAGTATTTTATTAATTAACTACATCATCTTGTTCTTAATAATTGGGCAAATTGGATAAAAGTTCTTGCAAGTAGAAACGTTATGGATGCAAGACATGCCAATGTTTTCTTTCGCCTATGGTCCTTTTTCTTCACATTGCAAGGCTAGTCTTGATTCCCAAAATTTATTTATTTTTTAATTTAGTATTGATTTGTGGTGACATTTTGAACATCTTGAAAATCCAATTTGTGGTTAAAAATTTATTCAATTTTTAATCTCAAAGACTTTGGGCTAAAAAAATGTTGGCATGTAACATGTTATCTAGTCCTCAAACGTTCACAAATGCCAACTAACATAGTTGGTCAAGTGATACATTGAGTCAAAATTCTGTTTACACCGAGTTATTATGAAAAATGGTGGATAGTATGCATTTTTTTCTTTACCCGGTGGTGTCTCTCATCCATGCTCCCTTAACTCCACTAATTTGTTAGTTGTGTTGTTCAATTATTAATGCATTTTATACACTTTAAAATATCATAAACATAGATGCTGTCTAGGAAGCACAAACACTTCTCTAAGAAAAAAGTGTACTCGTAGTGTTTTTTTAGTAGATCAAGAAAGGTATAACAAATAGAAGATATATACAGAGAACCAAGAGTGAGTTGCTCTCTTTTCTATTTCAACAGTGCACAACACACAATACAAGAGATCTCTATATTTACATATATCCAAACTATTTATAAGAGGCTTCTACACGGCTCAATTTTGAGTCGCGTCCTACATGATTTATGTCACATTTTTTTTTTCCAAAATACCTTTATCTTTCTAAGTTTTTCTGTTTTTATCCCATCACATACGCGACCTCCTCCTCACTCTTTTTCAAAAATACCAATTACGTCCTTTAATTAACTATAATATATAACTCACATCAGCTTTACACTCCACTTACACCTATTTAGGGGTTGGACACGGCTCCCATGCGTCGGCTTAATTTGAGCCATAATGAATGTGTCATGTTACATTTTTATTTATTTACACTTGCCAATGGATTCGTATGGAGTAGATCCAAGGACCTATTTTTTGTGACGATGATCTCCTCATCGTTTAGATCACATCAAACCATAGTTTGTCTCTAAATGAACCCACCTAATACCCATTTTACTATTTTATTCTTATATTCCACTTACACACGTTCTAGGGCCCACTTAGACAAGATCCAATGGCTGATTATTTGCGACGATAATCTATTCATTGTCTAAATCAACATCAATGCATGTATCGTCCCCAAGTAAACCACCTAATACTAATTTTATTCTTACACTCTCCTTACACTTATCTATAGGACCAGATAGAGATGAAAATTAGACAGTTGTGGAGGTGGTGGTTAAAGGTGTATTTGCCAACTCATACGCGTAGCGTTTGCCAGTGTAGTATATATAGTTAATGTAACAGTGCCTTTAGCACAATAAGATGGGTGGTTAAAATTTATCTTTTAAGTTGTAGACCGGTTTGTTTTATAATATATATATATATATATATATAGAGAGAGAGAGAGAGAGAGAAAACTAAGAGATGAATATGTGTCAATCTTTGTAGTATGACAATTCATACTCAAGCATGACATGTAATATTCCCTACAAGCATGACACAACTCAGATGATAGCTTGATACATCACCCAATAAAATGTAAAGTATTAGTTTAATGACGATGGACAACCATCCTCGTACTTCTTGTAACACCTCGAACTATAACAAATTTTTACTATAATCTTGCACATTGTTTTTTTTTTTCGATAGATATAATCTTGATACCTAGGTTAAAGTAAGAGTAGACAAATGTAGTTAAGGGGAGGGAGTATGTTTGTGGGGGTGGGAGCTAGGGTTGACTAATTTTTCTCCCCAACTGCCACCAACCCAAATTTATCACGTAGAAATTTGGATATCAATAATATATAGGTCTGCGTGTGGGCATGCAGACTAGACAGCAAGCAGCCAGTCAGTCAAGATTATGGGTGGGGTGATATGAAAAAGAAGTGTTGCAAAAAAAGCGTGAAATGGGGCTTTGTGGCCATGCAAGTAAAATATATATATAACTAGCTAGCTAGTCCCCCAATCTCTCCAACTATCAAACCGTGTTGACAGGTATATATCTGAACCAATTAATGGCACCATATTTGCATGAATCCAGAACCAGATTAAAAACTCTAAAATTCTGCTTCCAACAGAACCCCCATTTTAAAAAAAAAAAAAACTAGTGAACAATTAATTAATTAATTTTGATTTCTAGGTTGACTTTTGAAATAAGTCTTCCTGGTATTCATTTTTTTCATCTTTTGACTTTGACTTGTATTTATATATATCTTATTAGCATTTATGGGTCGGCTAGTTATAGCAGCGCGTCGACATTTGTGACAAACTGATGATCATGATCACTCCCCTCCACATGCGGAACAGAGCAGAGGCACTGAGGAATTAGTGACAATCGACCCATTTACATACACAATTCAACCTCTTATTAGTTATTACCCCACCCCCTCTCTCTCTCTCTCTCTCTCTCTCTCTCTCTCTCTCTCTCTTCAATGCTCTCTCTTTCTCTCTCTAGAGATCATAGAGATAGAGAAACCATGAACTTGTGAGGCCCATGTATATATATGCATGAATGCTGGGTGAGACGTCAGAGCACTCTGATTTCAGGGATCTTTTGAAATAATTGAATTCTTTAACCTGCTTAGTAATGTTGATGCATGAGAATTACAGTTTGACTTTCAGATGAAATAATGATCGAGCTAGCTAGGCCTCTCTCTCTCTCTCTCTCTCTCTCTCTCTCTCTCTCTCTCTCTCATCCTGCATCGATGATCGGAACAGTTTGGGAAGGAGAAACAGAGGATATGGTCAACTCTCGATCTCAATCCATTAAATCTCGGGAACTGAAGATTGGGAGATAGTCTGATAAATGCTGGAGTATAATAATAAGATTACTGATTAATAATTCATCACCTAGGTGTTATTGTGATCATCCATTGAGGTCATGATCCTCGTTAGCAATCAACCAAATTATACTCGTTTAATATTTGTACTTTTTTGTATTTCTGAATAATGTTTAATACTTCCGTCCAAATGAAATCTAATCAATAATACACGAATTTTTTAGCTAAAATGTTTAAAACATGTTTTAACCGAATAGCCGAATGAAACAGGTGAAAAATATTCCTACTATATTTAATGACTATCGGACTTTCAATTACAAAAAATAAATATAAAAAAGAAATCCTAACTAATTGCTTAAGGACCCTTCTATGTTATCTCTCTTTGTCCATAAGGACCACAATTCTCTCAATTTCTCTCTTTAACCAGCACACTCGGAACTCCATAAAAGTATCTAGAAGACTTGGTCTATTGCCGAATTTTTACTTCCGACTTTCTACATCTGAAACGTATTAAATACGAATTAACTCTAAATCAAATATTTTTCGTAAGACAAATGTTTGACCGAATATTAGACCGTATTACAATTCTTATAAACCGAATAATACTCGTACTTATGTCGTCTCAAATTTTAGCCGTATGCCGAATTGCTAACAAGGGTCATGATCGAGTTAATTCGTTTGATCATTTTTCCATACTTGATGAATTCCCAGAGATGCCCTCGATTAATTGGAAACTAGCTTGTTTCCCTTGTAGATGTAAGTGTGAATCTCAAGGATAAATTCTATCTAGTTTGAACCAAAGTAATCAGATCTTAGAGCAAGAGCGTTTGAGTGGACAATTAAAAAATGTCACAAGTTGAAGAATGTCTCAGGAGTACGAGGTTCTGGAGTGGGAGCTAGCGTCACCACTATATGCGATTCTGGTTACTAAGGTTTAAACCAGATCAAATATTTTCTAAACATTCGATTCAAACATAATTTACATATGTTCTTTATGTTTGATTTGTTCCGTACGTCAAGTTTGTTTCTTGTAAGCTTGCCATCTCATCATGAGAGTCATCCAAGGAGTACATATAGCATTATATATTCTTCTTGTTATTGTATATGGGCCCACATAAGATAATCTATATATTTCATCTGGGCCCACAACAAATATTAGTGAAGTATAAAAATAAGGTGCGCAGGGTTTTGAATATATAAAAATATGACTTGGAGATATCAGAACCATTTGTAATTGATAACGGGATTTCTTTGATTTTATGGGTATTTTGAACCTTCTCAAATCTATTATAATATACTATAGGAGACCTTGGGTTAAAAAAATCCTCTCTCTTAGGTGTGGGTTAAAAAAATATACACTATAAACATATGACCCAATCTATTATTTATTATTGGGTTAATAAAACCCTCTCTCTTAAGTATAGGTTAAAAAACCTACATTATAAACATATAGCCCAATCTAAAACAACTAAATTTTTTAATTATCTAATAAAAAAATTTAATTTTTTTTTTAAAAGAAGCCCGTGTGCCTTGCACAGGATATGGGGGCTAGTTAGGACTCATAAATGGACGTCACAGGTGGAGGTAGTTGCAGACGACTCAAATTGGGCCAAATGTGAGCCGCGCGTTTTCAAACCTCATTAATAATAGTAGAGACAATGGAGGTTTTAAACCGTTCCAAAAGATGAAAAACCGTTGGGAAATTATGAACAATTTAAATGCCATTGTTTGCTAACAATATATAACTTCTGATCATTGTCAATCACCACGATCATCAAGACGAATTATAGTGGTAAAGTTCACGAACATTGATCGGAGAAATAATAGCTTCATCGCCATCAAGCAGTTTTTCTGCAACAATAATGTTCGCAGCTTCTGTAGGGTGATATGCATCCCAAAACACATACTTTGATCGATCCTCGCATAATGTTGAGCTTGTATTTCCATCGCGTCCCTTAAAGCAAATAAATGGCGGGAAATTGCCACCGCAACATGGATCATACGCATTCTCGAACCCTACCAAATTAATGTCCAATTTAAACTACATTAATTAACATTAGTCATCAATCAGTACAAATAATAATGATAACTTTCGATTAGTAAAATTAACTTAAAATAGGAAAAAGAAAAAAAATCCAATGTGTAAAATAACTTAAAAGAGAGGGAAATTTTTTTGATGGAGATAACTTAAAGATTGAAATTATTACTCACCATATTTCCGATAGCGTTGCAAGATGCCGATAACAATATCGTAGGAATTCGCGTACACAAAAATAGCTCCAGGCCCTAAGTTTTTATTTAAATTATCAAGTGTTTTCTTTAATTTCTTATTGTAGCCCTGAATCAATTGATTTGCCTCGAATGAGCATTTCCCTATTGGCATTAGCTTGAGCGCACGAACAAATGGTATGCATCCGAGGGGACCAACACCGACTACCAGGAATTTTCGACCTCCCAATTCGTAAAGTCGCTTTTGCGCGCAAGAATAAAATTAATTAATCAGAAGTTACCAGTACAAAAATCATTTTCAGCAACAGTTTAAAGAAAAAGAAAGACAACAAATTAAGTTAAAAACCTTTGTCAAAATTCATAACAGTACTCTTTCAAGACTCTTGTAAAATATCTTTGCAACTGTTAAACCCATTTATATATAAAAGTTTCACTTAAAAGCAGAAAGTAAAAAATCTTTGTTAGAAGTTGCAAACTTTCAACAACGGTTTTAGGTTGAAACCGTTGTAAAAAAGGACTTTTAGCCATGGTTAAAAAAACCGTTGCTATATGTTAAATTTTTACTAGTTAGCTTCATATACGTATGAGATCGAATTAACGACTGATTACAATGGTTAATTAATTTGAATTTTTCTTGGTACCTTAAGTTGTAGGGTCAAGTTAGAAACCATTAAATCTTGGAGCATTGCAGGGGAAACCTTGTCTTCCCCAAAAAATGGAATTGAAGGTTGAAGGTAATTCAAGAAATCGTTCGAACCGGATGTAACAGAAAAAATCGCCCCCTTCAAGAACTCTGTTGTACCGTTTTCTCCAAGCATACTCACCATGAAAGCTCTATTTAGCTCAAAAGAATTGATTTGCTCTGTTAGAGGCATTCTTCCTACCTGTACTTATTGATTCAATTAGAAATTAATTAATGGAGTCACATAATCAAAAGTATCATTAGTCATAATTATGTAATATATATTTACGTACGAAATACGTTCCAGTCTCGTCTAAAATGCCAGAAGCTCCCGAAGCGTAATTAACGCCTCCGAAAATCGCATCACCACAAGTAGTAGGAGCTAGAAAAGGTGGAGGAAATGACTTTTCTCCCAGAGCTTGTCCTGATTAATATTTAGTGCAACAAATTAACCTAGTGAATTAATTCGATATTAATTTAGTATATCGATTTATATTATTATAGTGCCAAAACTTCAAATTTACAAATGTATATATGATTATTTTTGTCAAATTTTTAAAATTACCTTTTTTACGTTCATATGAGCAAAAATGTACAATCAAAATCGTAATTTTTTTTTCCAAGAAGGATATATTTGGCCTTTAACGATACCTAAAATGAAATAGCTCAATTACTATTAGTATTAGTTATTTATTACCTATTATATCGGATACTGTTCGACCGTTAGTGAATCGACCGGTGGGTTGTCCACCGGAGGGTGCAAAATCGATGCCGTAAGGCGGCGAATCAGCCTTAGATAATGTAATGATATAGTCATTGTTTCCGGCATCAACTAGAGAGTCACCAAACAAGAAAGAACTGAAAGAAACACAAGTGCAGATGTGAAAGGAGAGAACAATAAACTTGATTAAAATTGATGAAGAAAAAGAGGGCTTCAGTAGGGACCCCATTTTCATTGAGATAGAGCAGCTAGCTATCTCTATTGTGAACAGTATTGATCAACACTTATTAACTGCTAGGTTAAGTACGGAGGGAGTAGTTAATATTGATAGCAATACGTATGTAGTAGTGTATAAGTTATTTAAATAAAAGCAAAAAAAAATACAATAATTATACAGCATAAATACCGTATATACNTAAATTAACTTTAATTTTTGTTTTAATAAGTATCTGAATTTTGCGGATCGAGTCAGATCTTTATTTCAAATTCAGCCTAATTTTTTTGCTGATTAATTTTACCTCTGACACACAGTTTTAAGTGAACCAAACTCCAATTCAGCCACTAAAAAACCAAAATGGATTGAAATCTGACTCGTTCAGATTCAGACCTTGTGTCATATTTCAAATTAGGCATGTGTTTGATTACAAAGAAATATGTTCCAGGGTAATAAGTTTATTTAACTAGTTTCACATAAGTGTGACCAATGAAACATAATCTGACATTATAGTGACAAATAATAACTATTTGTCACGCTTTTAAGTGATTGGACCTCTTTTTTTTTTTTTTTTGGGGAACCTCGGCGGAGCGAGGGGAAATTTATTGATATGAAAAAAGACCTAACAGGAGGAGGACGTAATACCTAACCTCCCCATGCCTAATACAAGATGCAAACACAAATGCATGCAAAACAAGGGAAACCTCCAGCTTAACCTTTATAAAAGGGGACAGGGAGGGCCCCTTCTAAAAAACCTAAAGAACTAGCCACCCCATAGGCCTCCAGCCTTACCGTTAGAAAATGGGGGACAAGGAGGGTACAAGAAAATTACTCAAAAAGTGTGTCCGACTGTCGGTCCATCCTGCCCCTTAACCCAATCTGATATAAGGCATTCCTAGTCTGTCTAGGCTAAGCCAAACCCACCAGACGCGTTGGAAAATCAGTCGCGATTGGACCTCAATTCTATGAAATCCAAATTATAAATAAATAACGA
>MVGT01003289.1:645964-656211 GCA_002174775.1 Macleaya cordata
TAAAAAATCACTATGTTCTTAAACTTATAATCTCATCAAAATTTAGCTTAAAATTAACAGAAAAACTGAAGACCCAAAATCACACAACTACTAGTATTAGAAATTTTGAAATGATGTGAATTTCAATGAGAATGATCTACATAATATGACTTTTTGTGATGTAAATCATTTTCACTGGAACTCAACCGTTGAATCATCTTCATCTCAACAACAGGTATATATATATATATATAAAAGCTTCTAAAAGAACAATAACGACAGAAAAATTCTATCGACACAACTATATTAACAGTCAGTACAGTAATTTTTATGCGGGCCTCATAATTCACGGCACAAAATTACAGAGACCGTATATATATTTTTCTGTACATGCACATGGAGAGATTGAAATATTCCAAAACTGTTATGGGCCTAGCATCTAAACAATGCTTGTAAACCACCGTTATAGTGATTTTTAAGCCCAAATCGACATTTGTATTATATAAAGAAAATATTTAAAACAATTGTTATAATAAAATATAACGGTGTTTAAATTTTTAGAAAAAAATTAAATTAAATAAAAAAAGTTAAAAGAGGCCAAAATAAAATTTTATGTTATTTTTTTCGTTTTTTAATCAAATAACGCCTGTTATAACTGTGATTATCATATAGTCATCATTATCATATAGCGGTGTTATAGTGATTTAATGTGAAATAACATAACAGCCAAGGGTATTCAGGTGGCAAAATACCCCCAAGCCGGATTTTTGCTGACCCACCTTTAACGTGGGTCAAGAAGACCTCAAATGTGAGTAGTGGTATTCAGGTGGCTAAAACAGTTGACTGTTTAAGTCCTGACCAATCACATGGTGGGGATTGATGGTCTTGACACAGGTTAAACGTGGGTCAACAAAATCGCTCTCATTTATTCGCTATTTGCTCTCCAATTATTAGTGACGGTAATCAGAACCGTCACTAAAATTGTGTCGGTAAAAGCTCATATTTGTAGTAATTTTTCAATTCTTCAAAACCTAGCTAGCAAATAAATTTAAACACATACAGAATGACACCCTCGTAAGACCTCATTAAATTCAGACAATTACAAGATGATGACTCTTTTTTTCATGTAGTCGATAAGTTCACATAATAGAACTGTATGAAGATGATTTAAGAGGCGCGATTTAATCTAAGAGGTGTGCTACCCCGCACGCGTTTGAGCTGAAAAGTTTGCAAAGTTTTCGTGCACTGCATGATCAAAAAAGTGAGGGGAAGGGCGAACTAACTACTGAGTGTTGGCGGGAGTTTTGCTAGAATAACACCAAAATTTAACACCAAAATATTACATCTGCTTTTTAAAAGTGGTATGAAGGGCTGAAATGAAATTAATATTTTTTCTGCATCTGTTCCGATTGGTTTTCAATTAATAAAATAAGCAGATGTAATCTTTGGTGTCAAAATCTGATGTCCCTCTAGTAATGCCCTGTTGGCGGACTCAGGAGTGGCACTATCGTAATTTAGGTAAAAGGAAATGTAACAACAACTTCCAAATCAAGAGCTCTCTTTTTCACTTTCCTAGTTGTGTGGTGCACTATAACACTCTTCACCCTAATCAAGGGCTCCCTTTTCTCAATTCTTGGATTCCTTGACGTATATAAATTCTTTTCCAATAGAAAAACGCCAAAAGCATGTTCAACCCTAAATATTAGGCGAAGAAATTTTTTATATGACAGTTAATATGTACATGCCACCTTAACTAATGCGTGCTGCGCCAATGAAAAAATAGGCATCTACTGTGAGAGCCTTAATTAAAAGAAAAAACACGTAGAAAGAACAAAGAACATGGACCATAATTGGCTAACTGATGTGGCGTGTACATTAGGAACTGTGTGCTAGCTTATCTCAAAAACCTAATTTCAAAACCCTAGCTAGTCTCAACCTCGTCCTAGAAATAAAAGAATCATTTCATACACTTTCTCAGCCTTACGTTTTCTTATATTTAGAATACAATTGAAATGACATGCATTATCAGAGTTTTTAACTTTTACATTTTCTTTTTGTGAGCAATGCTATTCAAACCTATGAAAATAAGTTGTGGGTACCTACGACATGTGATGACAGCATTTTGAATTCGCACATTTAAGAGTTTAATTAACTCGAGTGTGTTTGCTGAGATGTTACTACAAGGTAACTTGAATAGCATTGCTCTTTTTTTCGTAATGTATAGAATATTGTGTTCCAATTACCTAATACACGACAGTTTATTCGCAATCCACATTTTTCATTACGTTCCAAATACTTTGATTTTGATAGAACTAGAATCGAACCGATAGAAACTAAAACGGGTTTATAAATATTAATGCATGCTTTCATGATTTGATTTTTCTGTTACTTTTTTTATTTTCTAAAAAAAAAATTAATATTTAAAAAAAAAAGGAGAGAGAGAATATTTTGCCCAACATTAGAATACCCGACTAATGTGTGCCCCATACGAGTATATAAGTCATCCCTATGTCAAATCACTCCGCTATTTTGTACGTGTTTGGATGATCTGTTCAAATTTCTCATTTTGTATCGATGAAAAAATATAAATAAAAAATCACTATGTTCTTAAACTTATAATCTCATCAAAATTTAGCTTAAAATTAACAGAAAAACTGAAGACCCAAAATCACACAACTACTAGAATTAGAAATTTTGAAATGATGTGAATTTCAATGAGAATGATCTACATAATATGACTTTTTGTGATGTAAATCATTTTCACTGGAACTCAACCGTTGAATCATCTTCATCTCAACAACAGGTTATATATGCACACATTAGGCATTTTAATATTGGGCAAGGTATCCTTCTTTTAGAAATAGAAACTGAAATATCCGAGGATCGACCAAAACCTAAACCGATTATATCCTACTTTGGGTTCAACGTATTTGATTATATAATAACCGAACCAGAACGGACCCGTTGACAGCCCTATAGTTATTACCATATGAGTTGTCTGATAATTGATTTTGACACCCCCAAAACATTCTAGTAATCGGGTATTTTTCTACGTGATTTGCATGTTTCCGTGGTACCACAGACCTAACAAAACATCATTTAATTACACACACTAGGCTTTTCGTGGCAGCCCACATGTTAGGCAGGATCGTCTTAATTCTGCCCTATACACTAGTCAATATTCTTTAAAATCAAGAGAAGGCCATGGGGATGGAATCACAATTCACAAACCCAACTCTCTTCCTCGGTTTGCTATTCTCTCATTTTTAATTATTTTTTATAATTTTTTGATAATTATATTTTTAAACAATTAACAGGATTCGAGATTTTAAAAAGCCAATCAAACATTAAAATAGAATCACATTTTTAAGAATGTCATTTCATTTATGTCATCCAAACATGACCTAGGGAGTGCACATTGATTGAAACCCAACCTATATAATTGGATCATCAGAAACCAATCTAATATAAAATCGGTTTTCATGAGTTGTACGTCATCCAATCTAATCTGATTCTAGGGTCTGTTTTTAATCCAATCCACTTGAGGTAGGTTTGGATCGAATATTGGATGGTGGATCAGTTTGATTCTAGAATTCTTCATGTTGTTTGGCTGCAATTTGTAAAATTATCATGTTATAAATCCCCTACCATGCAATGACTCTCATATCATCAACAGCATTTTCATCAATCAAACCAAATTATAAAAATTATAATTTCTCTCATAAATCAACAGAATTTACAGGTTACTAAAAAAAGGAAAAACAATTTTTAAAGAAAATTTCCTTACATAATTTTTAACCCTCTCAAAACTAACTATATTGTCAAGGATAAATGAATCTTATAGGTTTTTATAGCATTTTCCTAAGAGAGTAGATCGAGGTACATTGTTATTTTTACATTGAGTGTGCATTAGCTTGTGGGGCCACTTAGATATGAATCAGGGCTCATTTTAAGTGAGGATATTCTCCTCATTATGTTGATCATCTTCACAAAAAATTAATCTATTCTAAAATGTGTAACCCCATCATCAATAGGGTGAAATCAACGGTAAAATAAATAGCTCAAACACCGTTAATTTTTAGTGATTTTCAATCACCGAATGATGGGGTTACAAATTTTAGAATAGGCTAATTTTTTGTGAGGATGATCAACGTAATGAGGAGAATATTCTAATTTAAAATCATCCCTTGAATCATCTTTAGGTGAACCCCACAACCAATATAAGAATAACAATGTAAGAAAAACGATGTAAACTGATCCACTCTCTTTACCTAATATCTGTTCTTTACATTTCATTCTTAATTATTTCTCCACAAGTTTAGTTCCCATGCTTAAATATTTAATTAAATTAATCAGATAAGATAATTTAATACGTACACTAATTTTCACATATTTATAATTTTAGATACAACATGCAAAATTCACGTGTTGTTTTCTGATATATCTGAATGATTTCGATGTACAGTAGTGTTATGCACATCTTGAAATTGTGCATTTTGTCTCGGCCAGAATGCACAATTCATAATTTTTTTTTTATTTTTTTTTTTTAATAAAAACCTCGTCGGGGTGAGGGAATTTTATTAATCAGCAAAACCCTAGTAGGAGGGGGACTGAAGCCAAAACCTCCCTGAGCCTTAAACAACAAAGCAGTACAGAAAAAGAAGGNATCTCCCTTGTTGTTGTGGCCGACACAACCCCATTTGAAAGCAGGCTAACATCAGTAAGACCATCATGGCCTGTAATTTGTAGGCTTTCTTTAATAAAAGGTTGCTGCACGTTGTCGCCCACATGAGCTGAGTCTGTCGGCAGCACGTTAACAGTGATAGCTTCTACCGGAAAGCAAACCGGCAGGCTCTCCGGTCGTTGAGACTGCTCATCCGATGGTTCCGAGTTGCTGAGATTCAAGTTGCATTCAGCCAGAGTGGAGGACCTTGTCGTCCCATCTTCTACAGAGATAGCAGGAGCACATATAGGCATTAAAGGGGCATCCACAATTTATGATGTGACGCGCAAATTATAGGGATCGTGGGATCATGTACTGCGGCCACTACAGACATACATACTACGTATAACTTTGCTACGTTGAGAATAGTCTCATATGGGATATCAGATATGAGAGCCTTAAAATCCAGCATATAGAAATCAGGTCCACTCATTGCCGATTAATTATTTTGAGTTGGAAGCCACAATTTAGTAGCCTTCTATAACTAGGTCTCAACTCCCAACCTTCTTCCTACATGAAAACTACATCCATTGAAAATGGTCTTCTTAAGATGACCATCAACATCATTATGCTCAAATTATTTTTTTATTTTTTTTTTTTGGGGGGGGGGATTAGGATTGGTATCCTAATACACCAGGTTTTGACAAAAGATCATGATCATTGATTCCAATCATCTGATGTCAATTAAAAATTCATTTGAAACTGATATTTACCACCTCATAATCAAAATGGCTAAATCGTCAATTTTCATCTGCAATTAGATAATTGCAATCAAGGATTAGAATCTTTTGTCGAAACCTAACATCCCATAAACTAACCATGCATTATACATAACACTTGATATAGTGAAAGGAAAAGTTAGGTCTTTTTTCCAAGAGGAAGCATCTAAAATTTGCAAGTTATTAATGATGGTAGGGCAAAATGTACAATTTTTTCTTCATTTGTTTGTAAATCAAACTTTTATATATCTCAACCTAGCTAGATTAGCTAGCAAAGCATCTGCTACATTTATAAGGGAGGGGACGGTGGTGAAGTGGGCGGGGGGGTGCCTCCTAAAAAGGGATGGGAGTCATGTGGGCAGGACAGCATGCAATAAATACCACAAGTTTAGCTTGAGGCCCTATATACTTCATCACTTTGAAAAGTGAAAGGAAAAAACTTGCATCAATAATAATTTATTTCATTTTACTTTCATACCCAAAAAAAAAATAATCTAGAAAAGGATATCTTGGGTAAAAGTTTAAACTTGAGGCTCTAAATACTTAAAATCACTTTGAAAAGTAAAAGGAAAAAATTTACATCAATAATAATTTATTTCATTTTATTTTCATACCCACAAAAATAAATCTGGACAAGGGATTTCTTGGTAGAAGTTTAAAGAATGGCTTCTTTTTAATATATAAATAAATGGAAAAGATAAGAGGATACATGAAATTTGACACATAAAAATATATAGTTGTGGGATCCACATTAGAGATGATAAAGAGCTGATTTTTAGTGAGAATCTTACAAAAAATCAGACGATTCTAAAACTTCTAACTCAATCAAAAGTTGGTTAGAAATCAACCAAATTTAACGGTGATTAGGCGAAATACTTTATTTTGGTACTAAAAAATAAAATAAAATAAAAAATCTAGACAGGGATATCTTGGGTAGAAGTTTGAAGAAAGGTTTCTTTTTTTTTAAAAAGAAAAAGAAAAAAAATTAATAATTTTATAATAATCACAGTTGTATTAGTAACCCTACATTGGCTTTAGAGAAATTCTCTTCTGAGGGAAGTTGAACTACCACCTACCACCTCCCTTGGCCAACAAACGGTTTTAATGAACAATCAATTCATTTATTTCTCATCTTCAATTGTACGTGTCGATGGCACATACTTACTAAGCAGCCCCTCTGCACTCTCTCTCTCTCTCTCTCTTGTTTCTCTCTCTACTCTCTCTCTCTCTCTCTCTCTCTTGCAGTCTACACGCTTTATTTAATTTCCTAAATGGTTTCTTGTTGCTTTGGGTATTTAAAGGGTTGTCTATGGTGGGTTATGTTTCAAGACCTATTTCATCATCCAAAGTGATTAAGAAGCTATCAAACACAAAACCCATCTTTCTTTCTCTTGTTTCTTTGGTGGGTAGTGTTTGGTTTTGCAATTTTATCTCTCAAGAAAGCATCAACAAAGAAACAAGACTAGCTAGCAGTTTTTAGTACTACTTCACATTTTATCTTATTAATATTAATGTCTTCCTCCATATGATCATCTTCTCTCTAAAAAAAACCATCTTTCTCTCTCTAAAAATGGGTTCAAAGATGAGATCATTGCTAGCTTTAATGGGTAGGGTTGTAAATGAAGTTGTGAGCTTCATTATCTTCTCAGTTCTTGATCTTCTTGATGTGTTTCTTTGTGTCATTTACAAAGTGTTTGATTTCTTCATTGAAGCTGAATGGAAGCCTTGTTATTGTTCATCAGCAAAAGAAGCCCTAACAAGTAGTGGTAAGATTTTAGTATCTGAACAAGGAGAGTCCAAAATTGTTTCTCTTTGTTCCAGTACTTTGCAGCTGGATGACATCTCAGACACCCTCTACACACGTTCTTCTTTGGTGTCTGATATCTCTAAATCAACGGTTAATGAGCTGAAGAAGTTGAAAGTGGACCGAAAAACGATCAAGTATTGTCGAGAGAGAGTTAAGAATGGAACTGTGAGATCGACGTTCACGATTAACTCTACGATCGTCGAGATGTTACAAGAGAAGATCGGAGGGCAGATATCTCATCCTATTCCAAGATGGTCTGACTGTGATTGCAAAACTTGCAATTCTTGGACTTCTTTCTCCAAGGAGACCCTTTTTGTGAGAGCCCAAGGTCCCAAAGGTAATTTTTTTCATAAAATGCAGGATTTTAATCTCATCAATTAAATTTTGAAGAAAAAAATTTAGAGAAAATTTTAGGTTTACACTCCGAGCTCAAGTATAGATGTTTAAAAGGTTAATTTTTTGTGAGAATAATTTTTTCGACATTAATTTTAACAAAAATTAATTTATTTTTGTGACGGCGATAGATCTATATATTAAAACATCATCATCATCACAAATAGATATCTCTTAGATCCATGTGGTCCTACATGTGGGGTGTAATCGAAGTGTAAGAATTAAGTTTAGGTTAAAACAAGAAGAAGTTTAGGGTGTAAGTATAATTTCCCAACATTTAATCCTCTATTTAATCTTTAATTTTGTGTTTTTGTGTTTTGAACCTCAGATAAGGCAAAAGAAGATGTGTTATTCATTCATGGCTTCATCTCATCATCAGCATTTTGGACTGAAACACTTTTTCCAAACTTTTCCAACATTACAAAATCATCATATCGATTACTAGCCGTTGATCTCCTAGGGTTTGGGAGAAGCCCTAAACCGACAGATTCGCTCTATACGCTTCGAGATCATATCGACATGATCGAACGGTCAGTTTTAGAGCCATACAAAGTCAAGTCATTTCACATTGTGGCTCACTCCTTAGGCTGCATTTTAGCTCTTGCCCTTGCCGTTAAATACCCTGGATCCATTAAATCTCTAACATTACTTGCTCCTGTAAGTCTTAATTCTACTTTAATTATTTACTAATAATTTAATTAATTAATTAAATTATTTTTTTTAATTTGAATTGGTTTTTTGAAAAATGTAGCCATATTTTCCGGTGCCAAAAGGCGAACAACCGACGCAATATGTGTTACGAAGAATCGCACCACGACGTGTATGGCCGATGATTGCATTTGGATCGTCGATCGCGTCTTGGTATGAGCATATTAGCCGTACGATTTGCTTGTTGATTTGCAAGAACCATAGGTGCTGGGAATTTCTCGCCAAACTTGTCACCAGAAACAGGTAACCAAACCTTGAAAAATATTAATACTTGGTTGTTTAATTACGTGCACATTAATATATAAAGATTATAAAGAAATAAAATTAAAAAATAAATAAAGATTATTAATAAAAAAACATTAATAGAGTTGGGTGGAAAAAAACCCTAGTTCACTAGCTGGCACACTTTTGGATCACGTAACCATAGGCCCACCTCTTGATTGACCCTACAAAGTTGGTCTCATTGACCAATTCCTTTGAGTTGGATTGAAAACTAGCCCTAGTTCACCAACTGGCACACTTTTGGATCACAAATTCAAAACATAACTCTGGGGCCCACCCCTTTGATAAACCCTTGACCTGATTGACCAATCCGTGGGGAGTTGGGTTTTTTACTATTTTCCACATGGACCATCAGTCGTGAGACACGTGGCATGCAAGGTTTATATTTGCAACAATGCTCCAGGGGTATAGAATATACATGATGTATATAAATCAACAAAAAGGGAACTGCATTTACTTTGTAAGTACATTTTTGGACCTAGGGCTTGAATTAGAGAATTTGTGTTAATTTTGGTTTTTAATTAGGACCCACTTAATTATAAGAATACGACTTTGATCAAGAATTTTGTATCTAAATTTTGATATAGGGACAACTGAGCTTCGATATCAAACTTTATAATTCTCATAAAATAGTTTGTCGGTAGACTCGATGCTTTAAACCAACAAACTATTTTCTAATTATGGTGTCACTTATACAGAACTAACATACCATTTTATATTTGTTGGATATACATACAAAATCGACTGATAAGGTGGGCTGTTTTAGTAAAAAAGTGGGCTGATATATAAGTTCTCAATTAACAATAAAACCTACATTATAAAGAAAGAACAGCAAAACGAAAATTTTGTATGATTATAAATAAGATTTAGTAATAATCAGAAAAATCATTTCATTTTCAGAATGTTTTCTCCATAATCCATAATCATGTGGGCCCTATTATCACTTCGGTGGGCCATTGCATCGATGGAACTTAAAAGACACTTTATTGGATGTATTAGAATTAATGGGTAAAGAAAGCGACTTTTCATGAAAAATTCTTATACAGAAAACTTCACAACACATTACATGCAAATTTAAAAGGTGGCCCACCTATTGAATAGTTCTGAGTGATGGGTGCTTTTATAACAGGTATTAAGACATAAAATAGGTTATATTTGTATTTGCTGGAAATCACATATATGTTATATTTATTCAAGAAATCTAATATGTAAAAGTGATGTATGTTTATAGGATCAGGACATATTTGCTTGAGGGGTTCTTTTGCCATACCCACAATGCTGCATGGCATACCCTACACAACATCATCTGTGGGACCGCCGGCAAAGTCGAAAAATACTTAGATGCAATTAACAGCCAGCGAAAATGCGACGTTAACGTCTTCCACGGTAGGGATGATGAGCTTTTACCGGTTGAGTGTAGCTATGCCGTCCGATCAAGGATTCCTCGAGCTAATGTTAAAGTGATTGAGAACATTGATCATATCACGATCGTGGTCGGAAGGCAGAAGTCTTTTGCTAGGGAACTCGAGGAAATTTGGAAGAAATCAAGTGGTTAAGATACATGTACCATCAACAAAGATGAAACCGCCAAACACCACAGCATATACCTTTTTTTTTTCTTTTTTTTTTTTTTTTT
>MVGT01003289.1:656233-798975 GCA_002174775.1 Macleaya cordata
TTTTCTGGGAAGAAACAGGACATAAAGTCCCAGAGAGTTTGAGATTTGATTTGGTAGTCTTTCTCTTTGAGCTTACTTCATCACTTGTTCTATAACTATGAAGTCAAGAGTAGGGTTCTGCGAATTTATAACAGTACTACCCATTACTCGAGTGAGTATCAAATGTTTAATTAAAAATTTAATATATTAATTAATCTGGAAATCAATTTTATTAATTTAAATCTGACTCATTAGGCTAAAAATAAGTGATTTTAGACGATGATTATGTAATTTAATCGCGAAATTCATGACTATCATCCTTCAATTTTGTGGAATAATATCCGACAAAAGAAGAAAAAAAAGAAGAAGAAGAGAAAATATTACTTAAAATGTTACAAAAATATCCATATAATTATAAATTGAGAATGAGAATATATGCAAAACATGTGCGTCACCACGTAATGCATGTGCATGACGCTTCGTGTAATTATACAAGAAGGTGATGAGCCGAGAAACCAGAGCTCGTCACGTGGCAACATTTTGTTGAATAGTCCTTGCTTGTGACAGACAAAGAAGAGTGGTCCTTGAACGACTCTACCTAAATGACTAGGTTCCCTTCGGAGAGTCATCTCCAAGTTCTCAACTGCCCAGTTTTACAGTAATTAATCTTCTCTACAATAAACCCTAAAGTAACCTTTCTTTTCCGTTTAATTCTTTACTCTCCAATAAGGATAAGGGTGATGCTACATATACTATAACTTTTACTCCATTTTTTTTCTGTCAAAGTCATTTATGAAGGTTGTATAATAATTTTAGAATAGGCGCAAATCACGAAGAGGTAAAGAATTAATTCACAATTATCGGATGCAGATGTTGTAAGGAATGTTGTAGATTTAGTATTTTCCTAAGGATTAAGGGCCATTACAAGGACACTACAAATCATACACTTTTCAGGACTCTATGGCCCCATTTGGACACCTCTAAGTAGGGGTGTCAACGGGTCGGTTCCGGATCGGAACTTAAAGGTTCCAGATCCGGTCCCGTTAATATGAAGCGGTTCCGGATCCTTTCGGTTCCGGTTCCGGAACCTCAATTGGTGGTTCCGGATTCGGTACCGCTAGGATTCGCGGGTACCCGATACCCGTTTTAAGTTATTTTTTTTAATTTTTTTCACAAAAAACCTATTTGTATTTTGTATTTTCGTATTCTATTCAATTATAAAATTTTTTAAATAACAGCCATTGGTTTCTTTTTTTAATTAAAAAAAAGTTAAAAAATTAAAAAAATTATTATATAATAGTAAATTAAACTATAAAATTATAGAATTCATACGGAACCGGGTACCCGCGGGTACCCATTGAGTGGATCTGAAAAATTTCGGATCCAAAACGAGTAGATCTGAAATGGATCCGAAATTTATCGGATCCACAAAGTGAGGTCTCGGAACCGCAAAAAACGGTTCCGGTTCCGATTCGGTTTTGGGTTTTTGGGTACCAATTGACACCCCTACCTCTAGGATTGCTATAGATGGTGTCAAAAGTCAAAATTATTTTAATTTTAAATTAACTTTAAATTTACATAACTCAAGTTGGTCAATATAACTTATTATAGTTCAAGGTACGTGGTATATAGAATGTTTGATCAACTAATTTGATAATGAAGGAAAATGTAAGATTCAATGAATTGTTTATTTCACTCGTTTAATACAAATTCTACGTAAAGAACACGTGAAGCACATGGATGACGAAACTAATAAACCAATAAGGGCACAAGAACGTACCAGCGATGGGGAATCAGAGAGGGTCACGTGGCAAACTTGTTGAATGCACTTCACGACAGACAAATTAAAGATGAATTTTGGTAAGCATAATATTATCATTATTTATAAGATGTCCACAAAAAATCAGCTCAATCAGAGATATCTAACCCTCTAAAAAAATCACTTTAATTGTCAGCCGTTCATTCATACTATAAAAGTCTAAATTAAGTATTTGTGGTGCTTGAGGGTGCTAGAGGACTCCGATTGAGCTTATTTTTTTAGATATGATCCAAATAGTATAAATAATATAAATATCAAAAAATCAGCCCATTTAAACAACCTTAAGAAACTAAACAAAACCCAAAACTAAAAAGCTTAACATGTGCCCTAAGGGCACATGTTAACAAAATCCATTAAAGATGAAGACTGGTCCTTGAAAAAGGACGACTCTACTTAAATGACTCCTTTGATTGAGAAAGCCACGTTCATCAAACCCATCACCCCCTACAATAAAATTTAAAAATAACGTTTTTTTGTTTATGGTGAAGCATTCATTTCTAAATCTGCATAAATATAATATTAAAAATTTTGAAATCGGTCCCAAAATCTATCTTGCTAAACAGATTGAGTTGACACCTCACATTCACTGTCTTTTGTGAATGTGTGGGCCCTACTCATATACAAAGAATGGTGGATATTGGATGCCACCTCAATCTGTTCTGTTAATCGGTCTCAATAGTAGTGCTGAAATTATTGAGGGGACTCAATTTAATAACCATTACAAGAAAGGGGTATTGTTTATGAAACCCGAAATCTCATTAGTGAATGTTGGATCAACTAATCGAGAAAGAAAAATGCATGTAGGATGCAATGAATTCTTGTGTATTTGACCAAATCCAAATTGTCCCATTGATATTTGACTAGTCTTATTGTCAAGTTAAGACCACGTACATGTGATCTTGTGACAAACATTGTCTAATTGAGGGCAAAATAAAACCAATCTAAATATCAAGTTTGCTATATAAAGATAATTGTATCATTATATGGTAGGATGTTGGTTAACCTACATCAATGAAGTAGATTAAGTAATAGAAACGTGCTATTCTCCGCAGCTGTGTGGGGCGTAGTAGATATAAATAAAATGATCAAGAAGTTAAGTAAAGGGAGCTGTTAAATTTGGAAATTATAATTACACTTTTTTATCTCTCGTGAGTTGGAAGAAAAAAAATATAAATCTAACTATTCCTTCAACTCATCTTCTTGATCGTTAGGGTTTCACCTACTGCGTACTTCTTTCACCTTGATGCATTTGCGCATAAGGTAACACGATTGTAAAACAGTGTGATGCATTTGCGCATAAGGTAACACGACTGTAAGATAGTGTTTGGCAACACAATATATAAGAAGAAAGTTTAATTTCCTTTTAATGAAGTTGAAAAATTAGAAAAAAGATCGATGTATGGAATGCATATAAAAATGACTAACTTGTAATTATTTGTTGTTACAATTATTTATGAACTTGTGATATTTATTTGTTGTTACAATTTGTATCTCAGGTTGGTGAAAGATGCAACCTAACCAAAGCTAGTTTGTAAGGCCAAAAGATTCGAAAGAATCTCTATACTGAAAACAATCTTTTTAGAGTACAATTTGGCTAACTTGTAATTAAACTAGAAAATTAAGATTTATCTAAATATTAAGGCCCGCCTAAGAAGAATTTATGGTTAACTATAATAAAAGAATAGGAAATTTTAGAAGTGCAGCCCTAAAGTTTGGTGGCGGTTCAAATTCGTTTGACATTGCTAACCCACCTTCAAAAAAAAAATAAAAAATCTCTCCCTCAACTTTGGAAGTCGAGTGTTCGATTCTCCTTAGAGCCACTCTAAAAAATTATTCTCTAACTTATTCGGTAGTGTAAATTAGAAGGGCGCACTAACCTTGGGGATTAGGCTGGTACTCTAAGAGGACTCGGATACCTTGGTGAGAAATAAAAAAATTTGATTGCACTTTATTTCATGGAGTCGTTTTATAGGCACCTTCCAAAATCTTATTGGCAGTCCCCGATTATAGGCACCCCCCAAATTTACATTTGTTGTTGGCAGACCCGAATTTTATTGGCTTCCCCCAATTTGAAATCTATATTTTTTGTGTCAAAACTACAAAATATATTATAAACACATGTGTGAATACCTGAAAAGAAATTGATTGATGGTCTTTTGGACAATTGGAAGATCCAATGCCTCTTCCATCAAATGGGAAGAAGGTTTTTCAAGATAAAGTAATTTGACCAAAATAAGGAGTAGTTGTGTAGTCAAATCAAATTGACCAAGTCCAATCCAACGGGCCTGCCAAAAATGCTGGACTGGGCCTGTTTCTGCTGGTTGGTCTTGGGGTCTGGCTCATTAAGGCCGGGTTTCAGTCTGCGCTAATTGGGCCAAGTACTGGTTATGATCCAATTGAAGCCCTAGCCGGGGCCTGTGGGTCTGTTATTCGTAACGGTCAACTCACCATTTAATCATTTAGTCACCCACATTACAAAGTAGGTGAACAACATTGCATTCCCCCAAATGGAGTTCGGTACTTTGGTGAGTTTTCGGTCTACTCAAACAACACCTCAGATGTGAGACACGTGTAATTCAGTTGATGAGATCATCAACCATCAACTAGAAAATCACCGATTCGAGAAAATTCAAACTCTCTTCCTCTCCCTCTCTCTGCTGCAATTTCTCATTGTACTTTGTTCTTCTTGTAGATTAGGTTAGGGTTTAAGTTTTAGGTTCAGGGTTTTATCGATTTCAATGGTGGGGAGGAAGAACGAGTTGCAGCAGCAGCCACCCCAGATTCCACCATTTCCGCTCTCGAACATCACCACTGAACAGATTCAAAAGGTAATTGTATCCCTTGTTCTATCTCTAGCTCTCTTTCTCTCTCTCTTAGGTTTAGAATCTTGTGAGAAAAGAATAGAATCGAATTAGGGCGGAACATCCACTGTTTTCATTTTCTAGATACCTTATTTCATTCCTTACACATCCTTTCTTTTGATCAGAAGAGAGAGAGAGAAAAATGGATAGAGAGGCGGCAAGGCAGAGAAAACTCATGGAGGTTGCTTTGGGCAACTCCAGAAGCCATTCTTTGCTCTTCTCTGTACTTTCATATACTTATCTTATCTTTCAATTCTTTTTTCCCCAAATCTCCTTCAACTCTTCTTTCTATTCTACAAACGAACAAAAATCAAAATCAAACCCTAATAATCCAAACCCTAATCAGCATTATTCATCATCATGTCTGTGTCTCCACCCAGCTCTCGTATTAGGGTAGTTAATCATATCAGAAGAACTTATGGTCTCTACTGGTGCTATCAATGTCATCGCACTGTAAGAATTGCAACCTCAAACCACCCATCTGAGATCATCGTGTGCCCTCGTTGTTTCGGCGAATTCCTACAAGAATTCGATGTAGCTAGGGCCAGACCCAGGCTTGTCGTTGATCTCAGCGGCCTTGATGCCTCTCCCGAGGCCCGCTTAGTGGAGGCTCTCTCTCTCATGATGCTTGATCCACCACCACTACCGCCACCAACCCTAACCCGGCGGCGTAGGAGTAATCCTGAATTTGATTTCGGGAGATTTCGGTGGTGGGAATCCTCTGGAAATGAAAATGTTGGCCGTCCTCCAACTTGGATCTTTCTTCGACCTTCTTCTGACAACCGCCACACTTCTTCCCGTCATCCTCGTCATCCACCTCGTACCACAGATGGGGAGGAAATGGTGCCTCCTCATAGTCCTAGTCCTCCTGGTATTGTTGATCCAGGGAATTACTTTGTTGGGCCAGGGTTGAATCAGTTGATTGAAGAACTGACTCAGAATGACAGACCTGGCCCTCCTCCAGCTCCCACATCAGCAATTGATGCCATGCCCACAGTTAAGATTACACCGGATTATTTGATCAATAATGACTCAACTTGTCCGGTATGTAAGGATGAGTTCGAACTTGGTGTGGATGTGAGGGAAATGCCGTGCAAGCATGTCTATCATTCTGATTGCATTGTTCCTTGGTTGAGGATTCACAATTCCTGCCCTGTTTGTCGCCATGAGCTACCAGCTTCCTTCACCAATGACCACCTACATCATCAAGATGATGATGACAACAACAATGCTCAGGAGTCGTCTCAGGTAGAAGAAGGGGACAGGAATCGTCGTGGCTGGAGGTGGAGCCGTTTATCCTCTTTATGGCCTTTTCGTTCGAGGTATCGGGATCTTGGTTCTCAGGACAACACCATTACTCGTGGGGGTAAGAATTTGAATTTCCTATCTTTCTTTCATATAATATGATGATCTTGCAAATTTCTATTCTTTTCTTTTGTTTTTGTGGTTAAAGTTTATGATTAATTTTAAAGTTGCAAACTTGCAATCCTATTTGGCTGTTCTGAACTTTGAATTTTGGCTTCTTATGTGAAATATCTCTTTCATATTTTTGATAAGGTAGTGTATTCATAACTAATCCAAAAAGGAATAACCATTAGAAATAATTATTACTCAAGAAAACCATTAGAAGTCCCACACCAGAACTCTGAGCTAGGTATGGAAACATACGACAGAGACAAAGCAAAAAACAAGATGGAAGAAGAAACATGATAATAAGAAACAAATGAAGAGAGAGGATGTTGAGGTCAAGAACGAGTATTTTTCGTATAATAATAGGTAAAATCATCTGTAGAACTCAAGAAAGAGATGGTGGGACCTCAAGTTATCATATACGAGGATGTAATGTCTTCTGAGTCTTGACCTGTACTTAACACATGAACAGAGGAAAAACCATACACACATGGAGGAAGACCAAAAGGAGTCACTAGGATATAATGTAGAAAAGCAGACCAATTTCCTAGAATAGAAGATGGTGTTCCATTAATAAGGTAATATGCTGTAAGAACTGCATGCATTAGCCCAATAAAATTTAGGAGCATGCATATTAAACATTATAGTGCTGGCACCATCCAACAAATGGTGATGTTTTCTTTATGCCTATTTTGTATTTTTACCTGACTTGGTCACAATCTCATTATAAAAGGTAGGAAAGTATTTTGTGGAGAAACAAAAACTTCGCTTAGAAAATTAAAAGCGCAAGTGATAAAAAATCAAACTTGTTTGAAATGCTATTTTCTAGCACAATAAATATTAGCTATTGCACCAGAAAGCTCTATCAATTGTAGTTCAAGTAAAATGACCCCAAATATTTACTTTTATGACAAACGACAATAGTGATTGGTAGATCCACATGGTCCCATTTACTCATTTTCTTTTCTTTCAGGTTAATTATTTATTTTTTGCATAAGATTTTTTGTATCATTTGCTGTAGGAAATGCTGCTTAGTATATTTCTGTTCTAAATGTTTGGGTCGGAGCTATGTAACAATGATATTGGTAATGGTGTCGGTGTCCGACATGTCTACAAGGTGTCCGACACGGTGACTTAAAAACACCCAATACAGACACGGCCGTACATTATATGCTTTATTTTTTGTTGTAATTTGTACGTTTAGAACCAATATTGTTACATAATACACAAAAGACATTAACATAGAACTATATAATACGTTCTAACATGATTATGTGCAAGCGCCCACAAGATAGACACACAACATCTAACCTTATTATGTGCAAGTACTCATTGAAGTGTCCACAAGTGTCGGACACGAGTATCGGAGTGTTGACACGGCAAAAATTCACAAAAGTGAAGTGTTGTTGTTACATAGGGTAGGAGTAAGAAGTTTAGAAGCAGAGTTTGTAAGAGTTAATAAGAACATTGTTCAGATTTATTAAGCATGTTTCGTGACGAGGGAAACTTCACTTTGAATGGTGGATTCCACTCCAAGAAAGTGAATCTATCTTAAGGCAACCTGGATTCTATAGGGAAACCCTTTCTCTTCGACACCCAATTTCTCATTATTGTAGAGCCGGTCACTCGGTCCTCCCATTTGCACCTGTTATATCTTAAGACAACCTGTTTCTTTTCTAATTCTTTATCAGTCGATTATGTGTTCGATATACTTTTTATGCTTTGGACAGATAAGCTTGTTAAACCTTTGAGGTTTAGTATTCTTTTTTACCTTTGTTTGGAGTCCTGACCCACTGTACAATTGACTCTGAATTCTCTTAAGTTAAATCATCTGTTTCTAGCAGCTAACTCCTGGTGGCGTTGTTGGTTTCTTCTCTAGCGCTGTGTCTGTTGCTGCTTGTGTTAGAAGCAGCTTGTCTTCACTTTATGATTGACCTGCATCTTAGACAAGTAAGTTTAGTCATTTGATTCGACATGACACTTAATGAAAAGATGTGGATAAACTTTTCCTTTGTAGACGATGGATGCTTCCTTCCTAGTTCATCTAATTGTGTCTTTCCTTTAAGCATGTTTATACAGATACATATTGTTGGATGCTCTACTTGTGTGACTTGTGTACGTGGTCTCTAGAATTTTATCATTATTCAAAATATTATTTGGTTTGTAAGTTTCTGACCCAACTAATTGATGACCCCGAAAGACTCGACAGCAGCACTTGCCACCCCCTCCCCCCTCCTCTCTGTCTCTCGTAAGATCATTCCGTACCACTAAAAAGGCTACGGCTATAAATAATTAACTACTAATGGATACCTTGAAATACAGGCTGAAAGATGAGGAGTCATTTATGTTCTGTAGTCTGTACTTAAAACTGCAACAATAACATAGAGCATTACCACCCAGCTTACTCAACCTTAAAATTAAAAAAAAAAAAGGAAATAAAAAAACAGAATCATCAGATTTTACAAAAATAGTGAATATTAAAAAGTGATCTTTTTGTCGCTCCTTTTTTTTTTCCTCTTAAATCCTCTCTGTGTGATGTGCATAACTTGGCCTAGAACTTCTGCAGTTTTTCTCTCTGTACATTTTGTTTTTGGCCTAGTATGTTTCAAGTTATTTCTTGACTGATATGCAAAGTTTTAAGTTGCGATCCTCAATGAATTCATAAATATTCTGGAAATTGGTTTCAAAAGTGTTCAACTATGTTAGTATTCCTCGAGCATTGTATAAAACTCATCATCGTTGTAATATTTGTGTGTGTGTGTGTGTGTTTTTCTTTTTCTGTTAAAGGTGGGATAATTATTGGTGTTTTTTTTTTCTTTTGCAGGGCTAAGCAGATCCCATGGATACTACTACTGAGTAATTGGCTTTCAAATATGTCAGGTTACCAATGCCTCTGCTTCGAGCAATGAATGACATTTCTAGGGGGGGTGTTAAAGCTAACCACATTTGTATATTCAATTATGTTCTCATGTGTGTTTGTATATTCCAATGCCTCTAAAATGCTTTCAAGTCTGTCTTTCCTCATACACAAAAATTCATTAAATCTTACATTTTTCTTTCTTAATTCGTTGATCCAACGGTCACTAATAAGATTTCAGATTTCAGATTTCCTAAACAACACTCCTTATTTTTAATGGTCAAAGGATGGGGATACTTCCCCTGGTCTTAAAAAGCCCCTTAAACCCCGAATGATCCAATGGCTAATTTTTGGTGAGGTTGTTTACCTCATTATGGAGATCTTTATAAAAAATTAGTCCATTCTAAAATCTATAAATTCATCAAAATCATATCAAGAAATGATTGGAAAACAATGTAAAATGGACATTATTTTTGCCTTTGATTCAAACTAACTTTTGATGGGTAAATTTTTTTTTGAAATGAGTTGATTTTTGGTAAATATGATCTTCGCCTTGAGTTAAACATCTTCATTCAAAATTAACCTTTGGAATGTGGGCCCCAAACATGCACACGGTCTTTTAAGGGTTTTAAGACTCGGGGGCGTCAAGCCTGACCCATGGTTAAATTCAGTCATCCCAATAAGTTAGAAAAATTATACAT
The DNA here is from genome assembly GCA_002174775.1 of Macleaya cordata. Classification (NCBI taxonomy): domain Eukaryota; kingdom Viridiplantae; phylum Streptophyta; class Magnoliopsida; order Ranunculales; family Papaveraceae; genus Macleaya; species Macleaya cordata. Next base: position 665,861 of record MVGT01003289.1, read on the forward strand.
AAATGCATTCATGTCTGTGACTCGTATCATATCTCGTCGAGTCTAATAGAAGGAAACTCCCATAATGAACCCTTCTATTTGGTCAAATTTGTTTGACCAAAATTGAAGACCTAGCCGTGGCCTGTGGTCTGTTAGACTACATCTATGAACTGGATAACAATCCTCAGCTAGGATTTTGTGGTGCTGGTCACTCACCTTACAAAGTGGGTGAACAAAATCGCATTCATCAAATGAAGTTCGGTCTACTCAGATAGCCCTTGGATGTCCGCCACGTGTATAAATACATCTGTATGTAAGTTGATGAGATCATCGACCGTCCAATAGAAAATCACCAATTCGAGAAAATTCGAACTTACACGCCAGACTGACGACATCGATTACGTTCAAATTCTTACACCGAAATCTCTCTCTCTCTCTCTCCCCTCTTTCTCTCTTTGCTGCAAATTTCTGATTGGACTTGTTCTTCTTGAACATTAGAGTTAGGGTTAGGGTTTAGGTTTAGGATTTTAGGGTTTAGGGTTTTTATCGATTTCAATCGCGGGAAGGAAGAACGAGATGCAGCAGCAGCCACCGCAGATAATGACCATGATGCCACCATTTCCTCCTACGAACATCACAACTGAACAGATTCAAAAGGTAAATCCCTTGTTCTCTCTCTCTCTCTCTCTATATATATATATATATATATACATATCAATCTTTTCATTTTAGTGTATTTGTGGGTTTTATGTTTATTGTAACATAAAATTCAGCTTCAGTGTCTCTAATCGAATACGTTATGTTTCTGTAATTTCTGTGTTTAATGCATCATATCTGCATGTGGTATTTTTCTTGATTCTTTTACTTTTCCCAAACTTGTTCTTGCTTTTATGTATTAATATCAAAATACTGGCTTGGAAGATTGTCTCTGAGTAGTGTGTGTTACTGAGATCAAAGAAAAATCAAAACTTGATATTAACTCATGATGGGTCCAGAATCCAATTGAGATTCAGAGTATTCAGCTTGATAAAATGAGCTTTCATAACTCAAATGAAAAGAGAAGTTAAATGACAAGTTAGAGTTAATAGATTTTTATGATTTGACAGTCCAATTAAAAAACCATAGGAATCAAAGTTTGTGTATTCTTAGTGTGAATTCACATTTTTTTGGAATCAAAAGATTTTAAAAGTTTTTGTCCTTTGATTCTGATGTTTTTAAATTCTAAGCTTCTTGAGTAATTGAAGTTTCTCGACAACCAGTGTGCATGTGCCGATAAACTCTACTTTAAGTTGCTTCCAATTGGATGGTGAACATTCTTTTATATTGTTTCATTTTCTTGTACTTAATGATTTACTATTTTTTTGTCGTAAGAATTTAAGTGCCTTCTCTTATATATATTATTAGTGAGAAGTGGCCGCGGCGTGTACGCCCATTTTTTATCGACATTTATTAGAAATGAAATGCTAGTTTATCCTTTAAATTTTAGTAATTAAGGTCATACTATCCAGCATTTGTTCCTTAACTAGTACGTGGTAAATGTAAGGTGTTGGATATGAAATAATGTGAATAGTTGCATTCATAACAGTATGCTAACCTACCACTGTAGTTATGACATTGTCGGCCTTCAGAAGATTCCCTCTTAAAACAAATAATCTGATGAATCTTTCGAGATTTCAGCATCAATTGCGCTCTTGTGGCAGTTAAGGCGATATGTATTGTATGTGAGCCTAGAAACAAGTTGTTAATCATATCTTTCAGATTATCGAGTGAGTCGGCTAGATGTATAATTACTGAAATGCCTTCTTCCTTAAATGGAAAACAGTTATGCATACGTGAGTTGAGAAGTTGCTGATGTCTTTCTAATGATATAATTTTGAGAGAATCAAAGAAATGATACCATCTAGTCGGATATACAAACAGAAGAATAATTTTGTCTCACAAGATTTATTGAATGCCACAAGGGTCATTTTGGAGGGACTGACAAAGAGAATAAATACTTTTAGCTGCTATTAAATTCCAAGTTTCATGTGGTGGAATATGAAACATGGAAAAGTGTGTTATTTTTTAAACCGAGAAGGAATGTGTTGTAACCTTGTGGACTTTCCTTATCAACTCTTTGTTTACATGATTCTGCAGTCCCTTCTGCCCTTCTTTCCTTTTTGAAATTTTATTATAATGATAAAAAAAAATGATCCTGCAGTCCTGAAAGTTATATTTCTACTTCAGGAAAACTAATTGATGGTATTTCTCAAGTGTTCGACTGCTTTGAAATTATTATCAATACTTGCTGATGAAAAGAAACGGCATTTAATGATGTAAAGGAATGATTCAGAGAAGGATATTACTAGTTACATGTGAATTCTTGCATCACCTTCATAAGAATGACCACAAAATGGATGAGGTGATGCACCTATGGTGTTAGGAAATTTACTTGTGAACCTGGTAAATGAAAGGTCCTGTTTGAGTTGGTGATGGGAAATGGTTGCGTACAGCGAAATATTTTCAGGCCTTTTATTTTCTTTAAAGTGTTGTTTATTTTTTTTTTGAGATCTAGGGTATCCGGGTCTCTTAGAGCACCCGGCTAGTCCCTAGGGTGTGAGCAGACCTCCCTATCCACACACAACCGGTTAAAATCTTATTGTGGGAGTGGCCTTCAGGAGGATCGATCACTCGACCTCCATAGCTAAAGTGTTGTTTATTGGAAAAAGAAAGGGTAAAAGGAAACGGTAATTGATCAAAAAGAGAAAAGTTGGGAGATTGTTAGAAAAACCATGAGAGAACATACTATGAGTGCGTAAGCATTTTAACTTGCATAAAGAAGAGGGGGAAATTAGAGGTCATTAAAAGTTGTGTAACTATTGTAGAAGGACAAGATTTACCATAATCATCTGTTTCTATGTTCTTATTTCCACATTCTTGATTATATTCAGTTTGAAAGTTCTCTATTATACTAAGTATTTGTTGGTACAATACATTATTAGCTTCTGCTTGAAACAAATTGTGGAAGCTGGACAAGGCCTCCATTACTCTATGGCTTCAGCGGTGCTTGCTTTCAAGCACTTATGACCCATTGCAAGGAAAGATATTATCATGGCGATCCTTTTATTTCTTGTCTGGCACCAAAAAATTAGTGTCTTTGCCTCTAAGTTCTATTTGACTTATATGATTTTTTTTATGTGTTGTGTTTATCTGAACTACCTGAATCATTGGATGTTTTCATATATCTTCAAGATTGGATTATCTACTGGCAACAAGAGCAAAGAATTTCTTTACTTATGATTTATCTGTTCAATGTTTCATGCAGTATCTTGATGAAAACAAAAAGTTGATTCTAGCTATATTGGATAATCAAAACCTCGGAAAACTAGCTGAATGTGCCCAGTAAGTGTGTCTTAATTGGAATGTTTTCTTATCATGTTTTTCTCCGGACAATTTTGAATGAGAGCAAGCATCTTTATGTAGATAAAACTTCTATTGTGGCAACACCATTATCATCTACTTGTTTGTCGCCTTCTTGTCCACTATACACTTCCAAGAAAATGTTACTTATTTAAATTAAAATATCTACCGAGTTATCTTGGTGAATGTGGGCGATTTAAGACTGTTTCAAAAGTTATTCCTTCATGTCAAGTTCGGCTGTGGGGTGAATTTTCTTGATGAAGCACTATATTATGGAAGTAAATTTCCTTTTTGTCATCTCGCTAATTTTATTTTGTGGCATTATTTTTGTGCATCTATTATAATGATTGTGTTTACTGGTGGTTAATCTTGGATGAAGGACTAGTTTAAATCTATACTATATTACTAATTACTATAGCTAGAGTGCCAGCATAAATAGCCACGTTGCTCACTATCCCACCCCATTGAATTCTTTGCTAAACATCTACATATATAGTATTAAGTATAACAGTATTTTTTTTTTTTGATAAAGAAGTATAACAGTATATAAAGTAAAAGGTAAAATGTTATTTCCTAAACATAAACATATTCTAAGTATACAAATTATCAATATAGAAAGTAAAAAATATAAGTACATTACGGTATAAATAAAATATTGAAACATCTAAAGAGTAGTCCTATAACAAAATAGAAGGTAAAATATAAGATTGAGTTCTTTCCTAAACATCTACAAATACTAAGCATAACAAATTGACAATATAGAAAGTAAAACAGAAATATTACCTGATGGGCCATTATGAATAACAAAAAATTTAAAACTGAAAAACGTTAATGAATTTTTTTTATTTTACCTTTTTCTCAAGAAAAGGATAACTAATAACTAAAACTAAATAAATTTTTTTTAATAAAAAAGTGCCCATGCTTTTCATGGGCGTATGAAGACTAGTATATTACTCATACGGTACCTTTCATGGCTGAGTTCGTGATTGTCCTAATAAACTGTTCATATCTTGTTGGTAGTCAAGTTATTTATCTGGCTACAGAGATGTTCAGATACGCTATTTCATTCTTGTTTTTTTTGAGAAGATGTCAAGAGAATGATTCAATTAAAGAATGAGGAAACATACAGGAAGTAAATGAGCAAAGGAACCAAAAAAAGTTACATCAACTTTAACAAAGACTCCCAATTGAAGACGAAATCTTCAAACCTATACCTACTAGCCCAATCCAAACTATGACTCCAATGGAAAATAAGGCCTTTGAAGAATAGAATAATCTTATCGAACCGCCTTGTCTCTCCTTTGAAGATAACGTCGTTTCTTGTCTTCCAAATGGTCCATATGACTGTGTGGGGGATCGTAAGCCACAGTTTCCTACCCTTGGCTGAAAGTTTCACCTTAGGCCACATAAAAAAGAGTTGTTCTACTGATTGAGGAATGCACCAACTGATGTTAAATGAATATGCCAGAAAAGCCCACAACTCCGAAGCGACTTTACAGTGTAGGAATAGGTGGTTGCAGGTCTCTTCCGTAACACCACACATTTCACATCTGTTAGGATACGGACATATATGCTGCTGCTGATGATGATTTGTTTGTTTGTTTGTATGTTTTGAATTTTATTGAATTAGGATATGTGTTTAAAAAAATGGACTATTGAATCAGGAACCATTTTTTGCTACAAGGAAAATAATTTCAAACCCTTTAGCTCGAGTTACACTGGAGGTTTTTCATCTGAGATGTAGTTTTTTTAATAGATTTATCCATTACATGAGTACCTCCCCCATAGGGATGCCTTACCATCCAGGAACCCCAGATTGGCCTGAGATATAGTTGCAGTCAGCAATCCTCTAATATTTTTATTCCTTTCTTTGGTTGGGTTTGTTTCTCAAACTTCATTTCATAAGACTGAATCTCAAATTGCAAGTATGCCCGATCACATTCTTGTCAACTTAATATGTTTCAGAAATGCTTTATTTTACTTACATCGGCAATCTTGATTGTGTTTCAGACTCTGTTAGAATGTTAGATGTTATACATGCATGATACATGAATTTTCAACCTTCAAAAGCTGTATAAGTTATGATATATCTATAGCTGCTATATTTTCGAGAATTATGTTATTATGGATTTATCCAATTCTGTAATCTGCTTTTTAATTTTCATAGATTTTTAGAGTGGTTTTGAATGCTGAACCCAATTTACAATCAAATTTCTTCCTACTGTGAGTTTAGCATATATTTGGACCTCTATACAATATCTTTTTATTTGAGTGCAAAGAGAAGACCAGACAATCTCAAAATTTTGTTCGGACTTATGGCTTCGGGAAGGGAAACCAAGCACTTTATTCCTTCTATTTTTTTTTATAATTTTTGATCTGTATTCCTACTCTTGCTTTAATCATAAAAGTTAAAGTGAAGTTAAAGATACTATGTAGGAAATAGAGAAAGTGGGACATTAAAAGGTAAAGTTAGAATTGGGTCTGCATTGGAAGAAAGTAAGTTTAAAGCCACTCTTGTAGTATCTTCTTTTATTTCTCTATTGTTCTCACTTTTATCGTATTACACTGACCTTTTGTTTCAGGAAAGGAAGATTGATTTTTATTATTGCTAGCGGTTACATGGTTATTACTTCACATTATAAGGCTTTGCATATTAGTGTAACTTCCAGAATCAAAGCCTTTATTGTGCTACTATTCTATAAATTTTTTATTAGAGTCACCGATCAAAATAATAATAATAATAATTTTGAGTGTCTTCTGGTTATTGATGGTAAACTGGTGTAATGAAACTTCTAATACAAAGAAAGAATGACGAAAATCGGAGAATAACAATGTTTCATTACAAAGATACGATCTAAAGTCTAAACTAGTTTTTTGCTCACTTAAACTGAAAAGATGATGTTCAAGTAAAAAATTTTACTTCGAATGATGAGATAATACTACTTCATCATTTTCAAATTTTATTTAGTAAATTTGTATACGTAGTGTTCCATTCTAACACATTTGAAACGCAAAAATAGATTGAACCATGCCTACAGTAAGTATCAAATTCTGGGACACATTCTATTGACATCGGAGTATGATGTCTCGTGGTAATAATATATATTTTTTCATAAGTTTTACATGCGCATAAACACAGTAAATAATACGATATACATGTACGTATGACTACATATATAGTTAGCTGGTCCGTTTTACATCAATGCAATGCTGTGGATGGTTCAGGTACCAAGCACTGCTTCAAAAGAATTTGATGTATCTTGCCGCAATTGCTGATGCCCAACCCCAAGCACCACAAGTTCCGTCTCAGGTTTGTTAGAAACTTGGTGGATATTGAAAATTTGGAATGAATAATGCTAGAAGTACTCCCAGGATGACTCCGGGATGAGGTGGCAAGATCTGCTTCAAACTTGAAAAAGTAAAAAACAACTTTACACAAGCAGATCTTACCACCTCATCCTGGGAGTCATCCTGGGAGACATCATGGGAGTACTTCTAGCATTATTCATTTGGAATATATATCTCAACCATCCATAGTTACTGCAAAAATGAAAAAAAAAAAAAAAAAACCCCCATCCATAATTACAAACAATACTTAATTCCCGTTGACATTTGCAGATGCCCACGCATCCAGCAATGCAGCAGGGAGGGCATTTTATGCAACATCCTCAGGCAGCAGCTATGGCTCAGCAACAATCTGGTGCGTTCGCGCAAAAGATGCCCATGCACTTCAGTCCACAACAAATACAGGATCAGCAGCAGCAGCAGCAGCAGCAACAGCAACAGCAACAGCAACAGCTACACCACCAACACCAACAAGCAGCAATGCATGGTCATATGGTCATGAGACCTGGAGGAGCCAACAATGGGATGCACATGATGCATGCTGAAGCTGCTCTTGGAGGTGGAAGTAGTGGTGGTCCACCATCAAGTGCAGGCCTAACTGAATTCTCACGTGGTACTGGTGCTGGTGGTGGTGCTTCTAGCAGTTCAATCGATGCACGAGGAGGAAATAAACAAGATGGAATGGAGGCAGGTTCTAATGAAGGGCAAGGAAATTCAGCAGCTGGACATGGCAATTCAAATGGGGAACCATCATTTCTGAAAGGATCAACTAATGATGGTAACTAAGATTTGCATGATTTAGTTTCACAAGTACTAGTTGATATAGTTAGCATGTTTAGACTTGTCTCTTATACTAGTGTTATGCTACCATTTCGACGAACAAAGTTTCTTGTTTTCCCCTTTCCTAATGAATTGGTAAAATGTGTGATGAAAATACCTCTGATTGGTCATGGATTTCGTCATCGATTGTAAACAGTGGGCAAAACAAGACATTGATTTGTTTAAGGATGCATGTCTTTTCTTCTTGGGTAAATGTATTATGATCAGGTTGGAGGCGTGGCCCGTCTATTGGATGGAGCTGTTAACTGATATATGAGGTTCACATCCCTGTGTTCCTGCCACGCACGGGGCTCTCTGTGCACCCTATAATTTATGTTACTCGTTCAACGTCATAATAAGGAAAAGCCAATCAACATGGAGTTTTTTTTTTCTCTTTTAGGGCAAGGACTATGGACACTTCAAAGCATCGAAAGGTTTTGGCAAAGCTCTATGACCACCTCAAAGCATCAAAACTTTCACCCTCGTTCCAAATTTGAGGTCGCTGTTTGGGGTTTTGAGGTATATGGCTATAAAGAAGGGGAAGAAGAAGAAGATTATGAGTGATATTAATGTGCAACAGAGTTGTTGTTTGGCGACAAAGTCTTAGCCGCACATTATAATGACGGTCGTGGACCTCATTTTTTGAGGTCGCACTGTAAAACTTGTCATCCCTATCCGAACCCAGGCCTCAATTTTTTGAGGTCGCTGTGTAAAACTTGGCATCCCCTATCCGAAGTCCAAACATATAGTCGTTGCCTTACAATGTTATAATCCTTGCAAGGGGTTTTTCACTTTTTTTTTTTTTTGGTTTGAGTTTAACTGACGTTATAATTACCCACGTCAAACCGAGGGTCAACAAACAAATATGGGTGGCTGGTTTCAGCATTTTATTTGCGTCCACTTCTTCCACCACAGTACCTCCTTAAAGAAAGGAAGTCAGTCAGTCAGTCAGTCAGTCAGTCAGCAGTCAATTCAGAGGAATCGTAATCCTGTAACTCCAGGGGTGGTGGGAGTTTTGGGTGGGACCCCTATAAACACCAAAAGTCAACACATCGATCCTGAACCGTGCGATCTAGATCAGCAACTGTAAATCAACGAGCAAAATTTACAGAAAATGAAAGGAAGCGTTAATAGGACGAAAGAGAGAGACACGTGGAGTCTAGACAGACAGGATGTATACTTGGTCTATCTATGTAGCAGAGTAAAATATTCATCAGCCCCCGTGAGTGACGTTTCTTCGTCTTTCTTTTTCAATAGCAACTGCTGCTGGTGCTGAGTCGTCGTAAACACCTCAACTAATTCCCACCCTTCCCCTTCATTACAACAAGAAGAAGACTCATACTCTCTCTCTCTCTCTCTCTCTCTCTCTCTCTCTCTCTCTAAAACTCTCTCTTTCTCTCTCTAGCCTGACGTTTGATGATCGATCAATTCCTTTCATAATCTTTGATTCTTCATTTAATTAATTTTTGCCTGAAATTATATGATCAATCAGGGCTTAATTTCCATCACCCCAACTCAAATCTCCAAAACCTCTCTCTCTTTCTCCTCTTTCTCTCTCTAAAATATGAAGGAAGAGAAGCAGCATCAAAACCAGCAGCATCATCACCTAAGGAGGATCATCATGATCTCAAACAAAAAATTCACTAGACCCACAATCTATCTTATCCTCCTTGTTCTATCCTACACCCTAGGTTACTTATGCGCTTCAACTTCCACCACCACCACCAAACAAAAAATTACATCCTCAACACTCACCACCTCAATTGCAAACAATCCCCCAATCGCCTCCGCCGCAACTGACGACGTCACCTCCGACTCGGACCACTTTCGGTTCTTGACTCGCTGTGCTGATCCAATATCTTCTAAACTCGTCCGCAAAACGATTCTTGACCGAGTCTTCAATGGAACCTCTCCCTTCAATGAATTTCCTCCTCCTCATATTAAATCCCTCCTCCGACCAAAGAGAATTAAGGGTTGGGGTTCCAAAGGAGCTGTTTTCGAAAACCTAATCCGGAAAGTGAAACCAAGGACAATTATCGAGGTGGGTACTTTTTTGGGGGCGTCTGCGATTCATATGGCCGAGTTGACTCGTGGTCTCGGTCTTCGAACTCAGATTCTCTGTGTCGACGATTTTCGTGGATGGCCTGGGTTTCGTGACCGATTCAAAGATATTCAGATGGTTAATGGGGATTTAATGCTCATGTACCAATTCATGCAGAACGTGGTGTATTCAAACGCGACTAAGTCGGTTTTACCGATTCCGTTCTCGACTGGATCGGCTCTTGAGAAGTTGTGTGAGTGGGGTGTGTTGGGGGACCTGGTTGAGGTCGACGCGGGTCACGATTTTCACTCGGCGTGGTCGGATATAAATCGGGCTTACAAGATCTTGAGACCCGGCGGGGTGATGTTCGGTCACGATTATTTTACTTCGGCTGATGAACGAGGTGTTCGCCGAGCTGTCAACCTGTTCGCCCAAGTCAAAGGTCTCCGAGTTCAAGTCGATGGGCAACACTGGGTCATCGACTCGGCCTAAATCGGTCAAGAATTTCTTTCGTTTGAGTTTTGATGTTTGACCAAGCACTAAACTTGATGTTCCATGTCTACAGAAATCCAGCTAAAACCAGCTGTCAGTTGGTGATTGGTGAAACCTTGAAAATATGAAAAGGAGGAGTTTGGTTGCTAAGACATGCAATCCACCTTTGATGTTCTGTTGAATAATTTTTGTTTGTAAATTCAACTCAAAAGTGTATACCGTCAGATACTGTATGATTACATGATAAGATAATATGTACGATTGGGTCCCACTTGAAGAATAAAGTAGTCCCCTTGTGATCTGATTTCTTTGATTTTGGTGTATGTGGACCCGACAACACATGAATAAAAATAAACAGGGGTTCTGTTTGTTTGTGAGAATTGATTAAGTTGTTGTTAGTTGTTACATTTATAAAGATTCTGAATTGATTTTCTTTTGAAGAAAAGACAATTCTGATTGAAATTGATTCTAATAAATATCTTTGTATATCAAAATAAAAAATAAAAAATGAAGGAAATCTTAACAAAAGATTAGTTTGTTATTTTAGTTAGCGGTGTGGACGGCACAGTTCCGGATCTTTCCGGTTCTGAAACCTCAATTGGTGGTTCCAGATCCGGTACCGCTAGGATTCGCGGGTACCCGCGGGTACTCGATACTCATTTTTAATTTTTATTTTTTTCACATAATACCTATTTGTATTTTGTATTTTTGTATTCAATTTAATTATGAAATTTGTTATATAATAGTCATTGGTTTCTTTTTTTAATTAAAAAAAAGTTAAAAAAATAAAAAAAAATCGTTATATATAGTAAATTAAATTATAGAATTATAAATTTTATACGGAACCGGGTACCCACGGGTACCTGTTGGGTGGATCCGAAATTAAACGGATCCAAAACGGGTAGATCCGAAAATGGATCCGAATTTATCGGATCCACAAAATGAGGTCCCGGAACTGCAAAAAACGGTTCCGGTACCGGTTCGATTCCGGGTATTTTGATACCCATTGACACCCCTAATTTTAGTACTCAAAGTCAAATTGGTTGAAATACTAATGGCCCGTTTTATTTGTGATCCAAAAATTTGTTTTAAAAAATTAATTTACACTTATAATAATATAAATCTTTTACTACATCCAAAATTATTTTAGGATTTACAATTAAATCATGTAAGATTTTGTGAAATAAAAAAATGTTGTTTTATGTGTTTTCAATGAAATCATATAAGATTTTATGGTAAAGTTAAAATACAATTTTAGAAGTGATACAAGATATAATTTAATTTAGGTGCAAATTAATTTTTCAAAACAAATTTTTGGATCGTGAACAAAACGGGCCCTGCGCTTTTTGAACCAACTATTTTTATGGCTATATAATGCTTTAGGTTAATGGCTCCCTCGGGATTGGGTGTCCCCGGGTGGTATACGCGCCCCCTCCTTCTCGCCTGCTGCATCCTCCAAACCATAACCCTTTTGCACTCCCCTCCTATGTTCGGATGTCGTGAGAGTGGATCACGCCTTTTTGTCTAAGGCGGATTCTTTAAGGGCTTTGAATAGTGTTCAGATGGCCTTCTCGTGGGCCCCCTCTAGGTGTCGTGCGTGGGGCCTAGCCAGTGTCCACACAAGCTAGCCAAAACCTAGCATATACACAACTTGCATATGTAAATTGTAATTTGCATAGGTTTTTAACTATGCAAATACAATTTTTAGGTTTTTTATTTATTATGCAATCTGGTTGTGTAGAGGCTTAGAAAAAGGGAGATGTTCAAAAGAATGCAAAATAGCTTATACAAATTACAACTTGCATAATTTATAGGCTTTGAATTTGATATTGTTATCTGGTCTCATTTTGAAGATCTTGAAAAATCCTTTCCAAAAATATAAATTTTGTCAAAATTCAATTTATAGATTAAAAGTTATAACATTTTGAATTTTAAAAAATATTATTTTCTCTTTCTACCATGTCACCACTCTATACAAAATAAAACAGAAAATTGGGGTTTAAACCATTATATGAAAATTAATATTTGTTTTTTTTAAAATATGTTTTTCGTCCTAAAAAATAGTTAGTCAAATATTATAATTTTAATTGACAATAATATTCTTAATATGTAACCTAGAGGATCCCCTGAGAACAAAAACCAAAAGAGACTAAGCAAAGCAATGGCATGATAGAGATACATATATAAGGTTCGACATTGAAGATATGAAAATGGGTTTTTCCATAAAATTTGTTGTGGTTTTGCGTTTGCTTGAATTCCAAGGAGCTTAGGAGCACCAAATCAAATGGCATATGGACCTATTTGCTTGCAGTTTACATTCTCAACCTCCAAGGCAAATTATGGATTGGTAAGTTGGGACCCCCTTGAAAAAGTTTTTCTTCTTTGATACACAAAATGGTGAAATGATAGGAAGTTAGCGGTTTGAAAAGTTCAGAACCAACTAGAACTGACTCAGCTGAGTTTGGACCGAAGTTTGTCAATCAAAGCCCACCCACGTTGGTATTCTGTAAACCTAAAGCCCGACTTGAGTTAGGTTGGTTTACAACTAATTGATGATCCTGATCATGTCATAAATGAAAGGGGCATTGAAGCAGATTTCGAACTGTAGATAAAACTGTAAACTGATAAAAGTCAAAAGTCAGGATCTTTTGTCTAGCTCGGATCCTAAGTGCGACCCATCACCCATATTTAGAAGACGCTGATATTAGGACCTCCAAAATGAATGGAGGGATTACTTTTTTGGGGGCTTTAAGCCCAAAGCCTAATAATTCCACCCCACAAAAAATACACCACCATTTCATCTTCCCTACCAATATCCCCTGGAGAAGAGAGAGAGGGAGACCAACAATGGTCTTCTTTTTTCTTTCTAATTTGGTTTTTTCGAAGATCAGGGGCAGTGGGGTGGTTTTTTTGTTCTTTTTTTTTTTCATCCGAGTTTAAGAAAGAGATTTCAGAGTGGGCGGAAGAGGTGCTGGTGGCAACAATGGAGTTGCCCTCGGTGGGGAAGATGAAGTGATAGTGTGTATTTTTGTAGGGTGGAATTATCAGAAGGGCCGCCCCTAACAAATGGGCTTCAAGGCCCAAAAAAGAGTAATCCCTCCACCCATATTAGAGGTCCTAGACTCCTAATATATACCCCTATTTAAACCCACTAGAATAATATATAGATAGGGTTTGACTGTTTCGGTAGTTCAGGTTTCACCAAGGCACCAACCCAACTTTAGGATTCGTGTTTTGAAAGCTGTCTCAATCCCATCCCAAGTTCAAATAGGAAAAGACCAGCTCAAGAGCGACCAAAGATCAGGTTCAGCCAGTCCAGGTTACACCCCTTCTCTCCTGCAAGAGTTCAATATTCAAGCAAGTTTCATAGTAATCTTTCGGAAGTGCAGGGACAACTCACAGATCTCAGAAGAGAGTGATTTACTGCCATCAAACAGAGTCCAAATACCACAATAAAGGAAGAGAGCATGCCAGGCTCCTTGGCACTCACCCGTTTATGGAGTTTGATACACAAAACTTACGGTTCTTACCAATTTATAGCGTTTGAAAAAAAAAAAAATCATATTAAACATCTGTATTTCTCAAGATGATTGCTGGGGCATCCTGGTGCGTCAAGTAGCAATCATCTTTACACCTTAAGCTAACACAATTATGAGGAAAATGAGCAATAAATTAGATGGCAAAGAGTAGGCAATTCAGGGAGAAGAAACTGTTTCAGTATATCACTATTTTTATAGTTAAAAAAAACACTCACAAAGGCCTACATATACGCCCTGTAATATGCAATACCGCAAATCTGTGCATGAATACAACTCTTTTTTGTAATCAAAGGTGCAATGCGAGCGCAAAATGTAAACAAAAAAGAAAACATTTTTCCAGTTTGAATTGTATGACAAAAAAAGAATGGAGATTACCACATGAGACATTTATAATTTCTCTCCAAATTCTGTCCTCCCTAGCAGTACCAGTTCGTCAAGAATCGAAAGGACAGTCATTGGAAAACTTCAGAAAGTGATAATCAGTTAATCTGCAATCCCAAGCAAGACCCTGTGGAAACAATTCAAACAAATATATTAAAATTCACCATGGTCAAAGAAGAGAGAATATTCAGAGGCAATTATATGCAACAACAACCTGATCTGCTTAGCAGATAAAATAAAAACACTCCATAATCAAGCTGAATAAAAGAACTTTACTCACTATCTTCTAGAAGTTAGCGCAGCCCCAGAGACCCTGTCATGGGAAGAAGCACTCACTTCAATAACTTCTATGAAAAAACTTAGTAGATATAGCAAGTAAAAAGTTAAGACAGAAATGAACAAGTTGCAACCATTTTGAGGTTTTCTTGGAATCTACTACCTTCCCTGATGTTTCCCAACAAAACTCATGCCATGTCTCCCATTAATGTCTCCTTTGTTTTGAGAAGTGCCCAACCTTGTTCTATCTTGAACTGCCCCATTACCCACAGAAGAATTGGTAGGTCTAGCTTCAGATTGTACTCCATTAATTTCCAGAGGATCTTTAGGTTTGCTCGAGATTTTTACACTTGCAAGGCCTTGGACTACGTTATAACATTCATCATTTGAACTTTGATTCTTCATTATTGAAGGTTGTGAAGGCTTCTTTAGCCGGTGATTTTGTGCCACTGGAGTCACAGCAATAGAGGGGAAGGATGAAGAATAAGGAGTAGAAGCTGCAGCTGCAGCAGCAACTTTTGCAATAGCGGTAGTAGCTGATATGATTTCTTGTGCTCCTTCACGAAGTTGAATGAAGTCCCCTTCAATTACAAATAACTGAAATGCAATGTGAGGAAGAAAGAACTCCATATAACAAGATATATTCAGATAAATATATAAATGCATAAATAGTAAAATGTTAGAACTTACTTCAGGATGACCAGTCACAAAGTCATCCAGCTTTCCATATTTTTTCTTATAATCATGCCAATGAAAAGGTACCAGCATTTTTCCAAGTCTATTAGATAGCTGTAATTAACAAAGATATACCAAAAACCCATCAAACAGATCAGATTTTTGGATAGATATAAATAAGATGCAGTAATTGCGAAATGGATTATAAATATGGTGTAACCATGTATGAACTCACAGTTGAACTAATTCTAATTCGACCACCAGATCCAGCTGGAATTGCACGAACAATGCAAACCAACAATGACCTTTCATCTAAAAGTGTGGGCTCTGAATGTGTTGAAGCTCGTAGTTGTTCCATTGTCAGACTCTGGCCTTCTAGTAAATGGTTAGTAACAATAATGGTTGTTTCATTTTGCCCCTGCAGGAATCTATGATTAGATTGTATGGAACTACAGATAGAAAAGGAGACAAAAATAAATAACCACACAAGAACACAATGATCTTTACGTGGTTTGGCAAAGCCTACATCCATGGGTGATTTCTAACCAGTTCCACAATCAGAGGAAATTAGGATTACAAGCTCCTGTACACCACTCCCTCTCCAAACCTTGTGACTGCCTCATACCCTCTCAGCAACTTAACAGGTACAGGCCCAGCCCCGGTAAAGGCCCCAGCCAAACTCAAAAAATGTGGCCCTTGGTATATTCACATCAAAAAAATTTCTTGAATACCAGATTTTGTTCATTATGTGTATAAGGTAAAAACATAATGTGGGGACCCAGAGCGACACTTTGCTCACTTATGCACAGGGCCGGCCCTGACAGGGTATAAATACTCTAATCCTAATGTAAGCCTGACAGGGTATAATTTGGGTCAGGGGCTTCGCCCCAAACCCTTTAAATCTGCGGCTTAATTACCAATACACCCCTCCACGTGACTAGAGTAAGCCTTGTAGAAAACTAAACATCTGGCACAAAATAGCTTATCTTTGCCAAACTTTAGCTAATTCCAGGAATATATGGATTCTGGGATGTCTTTTATACCACTATGAAAGACAAGGTTGAAGTATAAAAACAATAATCGCGGGAATGACAAACCTTTGTCTCACTCCTCTGTTCAAGAGAGTTTGACTTTAATGCATCACGAATCTTGGAAGCACCTTCCTGTAAGTACTGCTTTGCATGCTGGGAGACAAAGTATATATTATCATTGGGCTGAAGATAGCAACATATATTTTACACAAAACAGCACCACCAATCATAACCAATTTAAAAAAAAAATTTATCCATTATATTACACCTGTGCTTCCTCACTGGATGTCAGAGCACCAGGCTCCTGACCAGGGCTGATTTGAGCATCTAAATGGCCTGAAGAGAGACTTTCTTCATTTACAGAAAACTTATAGTCATAATGATCCCCTGCAATCAAAACATTCTGCCCAGTTGGGGAAGGTTGATATGGGTCCTGATTTGATACATGTGAACCCTCTGAAGCAACCTAGGAAAGAAACGAAATAACTATTTAAAAATCATAGCCATCGTTTAACATAAAGGTTAACTAGTGAAGGGTAACTTATTATACCTGATGATTAGGCCAATGTTGGTGAGATATAATTGTAGGGATTGGCTGACAATGTTCCATGTGAGATTGTGGAATACCTTGTTGATGCATAACAAAGGGATGTAGTCCAGGTGGAAGGTACGCACCCATCCCAATGAGGGATGGTGGAACAACTGAAACTCCAGGGACATGTTCGGTCTAATGAAGAATAGAGTAAAAAAGAAAAAGAAACGAAGAAGCTTGAGAATTTTCTAAATGAGTTCTCAGAAGCAAAAACTCAAATTAAAATATGAACATAATACCACCAATTCAAAAATTATGAAAATTGTTGAACAATAAAATAGGTTTTTGCAAAATTTCATCACAAGAAGTTAATAATGCCAACCACCTGCAGAAAAGTGACACGTGCATTAAGACAGCAAACATATTCAACAAATAACGCAATTTGAATAACCATCTGAATGACAACTAATCAGAAAATACAGGAACCACGTCACCCCCATTTGGATCGTATTGTAATAACAATTCTATCTGAATAGGGTTATAGCACCAAAAGAGCCACTTCACTTCTGGCTTGGTGTGGAATCTTCATCCTCCTCACAAAGGTGAAAATTTGTACTTTTGGAGTGGAAAAGTATCATCATTTTTATTATGCCACGGACGGAAAAAAAAATTCATTAAAGCCTCATCCAACTACTTTGGAATTGTTTATATGAATATTAATCTGCTACCCCATTCTATCAAGGGGACACATCCCCATATCAAAACTTACTAATAACATTTCTTTCACTAACTTGATCAATGTCCCTATTCGTCCCCCTCCTGATCCTTCAACCTAAAATAGAGGCTCCAATTTCACCAATGCCATCAATGTCTTCGTGGCACATGATCTTAATCTGCCTTCCCACATTTGTGATCATCCATCACACGATCTTCACATCAACTACAATATTTCAGTGTATGGATCATTCTTCTTCTAATGAACCTCACCAATCAATTAGATTCCCTTGCATGTTCATCTCTAATTTTTTGTTTTTAGTTATTCACATCAAGTTAACAGTCATCATTATCTTGAACATAATTCCTGATTCCTGACATTCAGCTTCATAAAGAACAGCTGGTTATATTTGTTACAGCCTTATAGGATGAAGTTTTATATGTTCATGTACCACTCTAAAAGTGTATCACCAGTCCAGCCACCCATCACTAGTCCTAGGGTGAGAAACTCAGTAATCATTCCATCTTTATGGAAGATAGTCGTACTCATGTTACAGAAAATGGTAAATTTGGAGTATTTCCTGTTCATCAATTTTAACCGAAGTGCCATCCCTATGAGTGTTCAGTGTCACCATATATTCTATTTCAGTCCTAACTTATTTGAAAATCTTTAGTCTCAAAAAGAAATCTGCTCAAATTCTAGTTTTTTATTCACATTTTTCCTAGTTTTATCAACCAAGACTACATCTGAAAAGGACGATATTAAAAACGATTTCTCCCTGATCTTCTCCGAAGGGTTCTGGGAGTTGCTATACCTGCCTGATACTAAAGGGCAAGTGGGTCAGAGCTTTGCAAATAAAAATGGCAAGGACAAGTGCACATACATGACATGGATATGAGGAGACTGACAGGAAGGGAAAAAAAAAAGGGAAAAGAAAGTAGAAAAGACATTTTATACACCACAGAGCTGTCTAGCGACTGAATTATCTTATGTAGAACGTAGAATGTAAGAGGAAACACTATCAAACACCTATAGTTGTATTTACCAACCTAATAGAATTAAAGATAATCTGAACAGTAGTGTTCTTTTCTGCAGAATCCACAAAAATAAGCACCTTTCAATTAGCTTATTTCAGTTTATCTAAAACTAACATGGTTGATCACATCTAAAATGTTATCAAGGTTTTAGTAAACAGATTAAAAGAGGTTATGAGATTCTGATCTCTACCACCCAAAACTAAGTAATTAAGGATAGATGATTTTGCCTCAACTCAGAGATACAAAGCAATTTTTAAAGAACGTAGACCCTAGGTCCTACCTTATGTGATGCATTGCCAGTTGCAACTGAATGTGGATCATTGTCCACATCCCCATTTGTCAGGACTTCAGAGTTACCGCTTACTGTGCCACCATCCTTCACATTCAATTGGTTTCCCCTATTCTCTCCAAGCAGAGATGCATCCTTCGAATGTGCATGAGCTATACGTGACTCATCAGTAAAAGTTCCACTCCTTTCTCTTGCCTCGGCTAGCTCTGATTGAAGCTGTTGTATGGTTTGCAAATGATGTCTCTCCATATCTGCAAACTAGCATTCATTAAAATAAACAAGTCAATATTTCTTAGTTGAACAAACTAACATAAACTGAAAGTTAAGAAGGCTTAGAAGCAAAAACTAATAATCCAGGCAAAAATAGACAAATATACAATCCACGGATATCAAATATGCCAAACTCAAGAATGTTACAAAGGTGAGCACAAGGGGTCAAGAAGCAAAATAAAAAATAAAGCAACCTGTCTTTGACATCCAACCCAAAACTGGTTAAATTGCTCTGTACGTTCTCGTAACTCGGCTTGTAATGAATGGATTGCTGTTGATTGTAAAGCATCCACTTCTTGTGCACGTGCAATCCAAGCTTGGGCGTCTCTTAGTTGTTCATCCTTGTATGTAATGGCTTCTTGCGCAACCCTTTGCTGCAGGAATGTAACTATTAGGAAATAATCTCCTCAACTAGAGACTAAGATTGACTAAAAAAAATGTGTTGCATAGTGCAAAAAACCAGTGAAACACTTCATTAGCAAAGACATGCACAAACTGGGCGTAAAGTGACATCAAATTCCTAATCCTAACATTTAACACAGTACAAGTATTTGATAATTTGACTACAAACAGAAACGAGCTGCTAAAAACTGGCTGTCCATAACAGGATTAGTCATAACTTATGAGGATTACATGAAGATGAGAATGCAAGAAGTAAGACAAAAGGAACCTTCGTAAATAATATCTTAGTTAATTGGACTTCTAAGAAATCGTTATGAATTTCCATTTCATATAAATGACAAAATGCATCATAAAAATATAATGATCAAACCTGTTCTTCCAATTCAAGAATTTGCCTCTCTTTCTCTTGAATATATTCTTTAAGGTCATGTATTTGTTTCAGAAGTTGGGCTCTTTCAGCTTCGGAGTTGTCAAGCTCTCTTCTGCAAACAACATATACAACTTTGAATCATAATCATAAATAACTTGGTCCTCCTATAATCTGAACATGTTTATTTATGTTCATTCTAAAGAAGAGGTCTACTTCATAGTAAGGCCTGGATATGGGGCTAAGAGTTTTAAGTGGATTACAAACAAAACAAGTACACTTGATTTTAGTGAATTCCAAGGGAGGTAAAACAACAACAAAAACTGTAACAACAATAATAACAAACTAACAGGTAAGGCTACTTAAAGACAGCATCACATACCGGAAGGTAGCCAACTCCTTGTTTTGCTCCCTAAGAAGGTCCTCCTTAGCCCAAGCCTGAGAAATTAAATAAAAATAACAGGAAAAATAAAAAAGAAATACTCATAAACAAACTATTAGAAAGTGAAAAATGAACTAAATGTGCAGAACGCTCAACAAACCGCTTCATTGTCAATTTTAATAGCACGAAGCTCTCTATCCTTCTCTTCCATCTGTAGTTCCAACTCATGTATGATGCTTTCACTTTCTTGTAGTTGCTCCTACACAACAAACAGAATTCATCATATAACAAAAGAAATAGAAAATCATCATTGCCTCTGGTCTTCCAGTGAAACTAACATATTGTGATTATGTTGCTCTGACTTCACACATGCAGTAAACCACTCTGAAAGATGAAGAACAAAGAGAATACAACTAAGTTGTTTAAACAACGGAAGGGCTGGTGATGTAGAATAAGCAGCTGAAGACTTCATGAAACGAACTTGTAGAAATCAAAGGACCCAGTTTCAGGAGTGAGTTATATTCATATTCATATGGTTGATTTGGAAACGATGAGATCTTCATTCATTGCTTAGCCATGAATAGTTTACTTTTGGGCAAAATTTGTCGGATTAGGCCTTCAAAACAGCAATTTCGCTATTTTACAAAATTCTTGTTTTCACAATAACTTGAGTTGTACCAGTCAGAATCACTCAGCCACTGTCAATTCTGTCAAAATTCTCATCTTAAGTATTTTCGTTTTCATGTTTAGCATTACTGTTATTTTTGGTGATCTCTCCTAATTCTTGTCTTAATAGGATATATCTTCAATTCTCTTAATTTGTGTCTTATTAGAATTTGAAGTCCTTTATTATATAAGAGAGTAATAGGTCACTATGTACACAAAAATATTCAGAATTATTCTCTTTAAGTGTTCTTCATCACTCTAGCTAGTGGATTCCAGTTCGGGCTTCAACGTCGGTCTTAACCATGAAGCAAAAGCACTAAGTAATGAAACATTTATTGTTAAAAGAAATAATCAACAATTAGCTTGCTTCTCGTTGTATATCTTTGAATGTAAAAATCCTTCCGGAAAATATTGTTGAGTGAAAAAAAACCAAACCTTCAGTTTCTCAGAAGCATTGAGGTGCTCCTTAATCTGGGCTTCAAAGCTGTTCTTCATTTCCATAATCCCGGATCTAGCCATTATCTGAGCTCTAAGCTCGACCTCCATATTTTGCAGATCCTCTCTCTGTCTATATACACTGTGAATCCGCTGCTGCAATATGTCATTATCAAGTCCTCCTCCGTCCTCTATCGTGATCGAACAGTAATCCACATGGAGTGGCCGACTTCCATGCTGAACCTTACATTATATATACAATCAAAATTCAAACTCCACAAATGCTTTTTCTTAAACTAATACAATATTTTCAGTTTACAATCAAGAATTCTTTACCTTATATATCGTTCTTTCATCAGATTGCCCAAACTTCGTTCGATCCAATTCCTGTCCAACAATTACTTCATTGAGAAACAACAAAAACAGAATCGAAACCCTAACTAATGAATCAAAATGCATCACTATCTACCTCATTTGTGTTGTTCCGAACCGTAGAAAGGTTCGAAACAGTACCCTCCATCGAATCAAAAGCTGCTAATATACCTCTCCAGAACAATCAGAGAGAATCAAGCTAACGAAATAATAAGCATTTTTGGTGTTCTTTTCTTCTTGTGAATCAAAACCCTATTTTTTTTTTTGCTTTTCTTAAAGATTTAACAAAACCCTAGAGAGAGTCTTGACTGTAAAGAAACGACTACTACAACGAGACGTGAAGTTACTGGATCGAACGTTAGAAAACGAAAGCCAATAACAAGTTGAAATCAAAACCTAATTAAGAGCCCTAACCTTGGCCGATTTACCAAAAAAAAAACTCTTCTAGGTTTAGAAATTGGGGAAAGGTTTACACGAAGATTGAAGGATTTCAGAGAGAGAAAATGGAAGTAAAAAATGAAGTTTTAGAGAGAGAGAGACTCTGAAGAGGATCTGATTAGTCTCCCGCCATTTATAGAGTTGTGGGATTGGAGATTTGGATTTGGGAAACCTTACCCAGGTAAAGCGGGGCCTACTAATGAGTTATTGAGTTTAAAGGGAATAAATGAGGTTTTTTCCGAGCCCAAATCACCATAGAGTCACCCTTAGTCAATGGTGAATCAAAAGATATATAAAAAAGAAACAGACTGAATCGACCAAGTCAGGCGAGTCACACGAGTCAGGCCAGAGTCAAAGATAAGCCAAAAAATGTAAAAAAAATAAAAAAATAGATTCGAGTCCAGCGAGTCGAAAGAGTAACAGACAAGTCGTCCGAGTCAAGCCCAAGTCGCACCGAGTCCATACATGCCGAGCTTTGTAATGGATAATTAGCTAAGTGGTGATAGAGTCCTATCCAAATCGGTCGAGTCAGACGCGATTCGGCAAAATCGAAAAACCATTATGGGCAAGCCATCTTGTTTATTTAAACCAGTATAAGATTTAGGCACCCCTCTTTGAATGTGGTCACCACAGTTGGCATAAGTTCAGTGTTACAATTAACACAATCGTTTGCTCTAGCAATAACTGTTCAAACTATTAGATAGAGACGCCACAATATATCACATAATCATGTGCTAAGTGGACCACATTTCATCTAGCAGGTATAGAGAAGAAGAAACAAAAATTTGTTGGTTGCATTGAGTAATTCTAAAGAGAGCAAAGAAGTTTGGATTTTGGCAATCGGCTGCCCAAATCCAAATTGTGGTTGCCAATAGAAAATCTAGACTTGGGCCCTTATGACCCTAGTAGGTTCATAGAACCAGGGCTTGAACCCTCATGACCCTAGTTGGATCATCAAACTGGTCTGAAAATTTCGATCATTACCTAGTTGACTCAGGCGAAATATCTTAATATGGTTATTCTTGGCCACAAACAAATCTATATCGGACCTGAATTCGATTTGAGGTGTGAATCGCCGTTCGAAATCAACTCTATCCTATTCATACAAAACTCAGTCTGAGTCAAAAAAAAAACATCTCAACTGACATAGCTTTAACTCAGTCTGATGTCATATGGATCAATTTGTTTTTTACCAGCTTGGTTGATTCAGTCCAACTCATTTGTTTCGGTCTTAACTCAGTGAGTTGGCTCGTAATGTGACAGAAAATGACTGTCTTGACTCATGACTAGTTATGGATCAAATATTTAGTGCATTGCATTTAGGAAAGCTCAATCTAAACACTGGATCTTTAGGATTAAAATGCTATATAAACTAAAAGGCATTTATAGTGGTTCATGAATCATTTATAGTGCTTTCATCTTCTTCCTCTGGTTTGACAAAGAACTCAATATAAGCGATTCGACTAGGTTGTTGATAACCAGCGGAGTCGATATGCGGGTGTTGAATGGATGATCTTGAAACCGAAACCAAGTGTTGAACTTTCAACATTCCACCTCTCCCAATTGTCAATTTGCTTCCTCTGTTATCCCTTATGACACTGCTAGGAATGTTTGAAGTTGTTGCCCTTAGGAACTTGTACTTATACCTGCATTCAACAAGAGAAGAATCAACAACATCAGATCTTAGTATAGTCTAGACACAACATGTTGGAAGATACCCATTTTTCTTTTTTCTATTGTAAGATACCTGTAAGAGATACGTCGATCGCATTGAAATGCCATTAACAGATCAATGTTTGCATAATACATGAAGTCTATCTGTCAAGAAACACAGCAACTCATTGATCAAAAAAAAGAAACACAACGACTCTTCAAATCGTGATATGGGTTGAATCCTTGGGACTAAATGCTGCTTAAAACAAAAGAAAAGAAGGGAAGCTTTACCTGTAAGTCACCATGGCCTTCACCTCTAAAGGTAACACAAGGGGGATCTGGCTGTAGAGTTATTTGGATACTTGCACCTGGCCATTCAAGATCATCAATAGCCTCCTTCAGAGCTGCAGACTGAGAATTCATTACAGTGGGATGAGTAAAGTTAGTCTATTGTCAAAAGTGAAAAAATGTTTAAAAGTAAGAAAAAAAAAAGAAAAAGAAAAAGAAAAAAGAAAATGGACACCTCAACAGTAAAACTTAGTGGGGTGCTTCCTGCGGGTTCAAAATTGTAGTCCCATGAAATGGTTTCTGGGATCCTGGTCCTCATCTCCGCGTAGGTGCAAGCATCTGGTGAATCAACGGACCTAGATTTATATGGATAAATACCATTACAGAAATATCAAGGTATGAGTTATGGCTAGAGGAAGGATTAAAGGAAAAAGGAGATAGGAGATAGGCGTTCAACCATAAATAGTGATGTATAAATCTAGAGAAAGACGTGTTCATGAATAATAAAGACCCTAGGTTTTGATCAGAGAACAGAAAAGCACACAACTAGACACCATGAATTCATATAAAGCCTTTTGGCTTGGTTTGGCAATAGATTATGTTATAATAAAACAATCACAAATCTCTTTGTGCTTTTTGATAAGTAATCACCCAAGAATGTTGCTCCTAAGATCTGATTTTTCATTCATTTATTAAAACCGCAAGAAAAGAAAGAAATAAAAACACAGAAAAATTACTAAAAAAATCATAAATTTCTAAGCTAATCTTTTTTTCTTCTTCTTTATCTTGGTGAGTGAGCTTACAGTGAACCTGAAACCTTGCAATACATAAACCAATTTAGCTGCTGGCTCTGACCTATTAAATCGCTTATTTGCATTTCCTAATCAAATACCTATTTGATAACTGCTGCACCCACATCTCCATCAATTAATATTTCTCAAATATTAAGGGTCAAAACACATCAAGATATTAGTATTTTCTTAGAATATTCTGATTACAATATCTTGTGACAGACGCAAATCGAACAAAAAGTGCAACATCCACTCAATACCAGCTACTGATCATCACCTGCATCTTCTTTCCTGTTTGACTACTGAGTGCATAAAATATCACACCTTTGGTACTGCCATTTGGCACGATTCATTATGTGCCAAATTGATTTGCGTAACTAGATAACTATTATAAATCATCTAAATATATCTTGTAAGTTGTAACTATTGTGACTTGTGGTAAGGAATTTGAGTAAGATGAAAATTCAAATGGGACTGGTTTTTGTACCACAAACCACTTAAAAGTTATCGTCTCCTTTCTAACTCTTCTTCTTCCCTTATCTTTTTTTCTTTAATTAAGATATTTGTGATGAGGATTGTGGGGTACGAATCTTGAGCCGAAATGACAGCTAGCCAGATGTTTACCCCACAATTAACATCCTCATGAAAGGCTAAATGCATACAACTTTTATAGAGGATAAACAATGACATGAGAGAACAGGAACTTACTTGAAAAGAAGCTGCATATCAGGACCCGGGTACCGAATCTCGATTGTGCTCGAGTGCCCAGGTACAGAAAATGTGTTCAAACAATCAACAAATAGACCCAAACCAACTCCAAATCGAGGGCGTCCTTCAGCCCTATAATCGTAACTTTGGAATAGCTACAAATAGAAATTAACTTTGATAATTGAAATTTTATACTTAATGGCATTAGAAACTGTTCCAAGAAATTTGATTTGAATCAAAATTAATTCAATAATACCTCACGTTTCAGATACACTTTGGCCTGTATACAACCGGAATCTTCAACAATTAAAACGATACCGTGTTCAGACAATTCAAGAACTGCATCCTAAAATTTAATAAAGGGAGAATGATTATTAGATGATTGGTCACGGAAAAGCTAAAAAAAATTGTAATCAGAAGAATGGTTATAGGAACTAAAAACGCTAGAAATGTTTTATGATGAAAGTGGTCAGGCGATTCGAAGAAACCCTAGAAAGAAAAACCTAGACAGAGAAAGAAGTGGGCCAACCACCACTAACAACCTGATGTCATTTCCATCTAACGAAGGAGATGGCGTCGACCATTCCTTGAATGTTGTCGAGCTGACACACCAGATCAGGGAAGTCTGGTTCAACGGTCGACAAACTCATCTTCTTTCCCGCGAAAAGATACTTGTGAAGTTCCTAGTGTGAAATGCTTATTAACAACATAGGAGTGCCAAATGGGAACACATTTACCTGGTAAGCAAACCGTCCCTGAACCGATTTTCCCCATTTAGGTTCAACATTATTTAGTATTAAAACAGGAATCACTAGTATATTAAAACCCATGTTAGCAATTCAGTATGTCGCAAAAATACAATATGTCAAAAGTTCAAGTGTTTTGGGGCGGTGTTAAAAAATTTGGGTATACCATTAAAATAAAAATTTCAAAACTTGATATTTTTGTAAATTTGAAGTTTGTTTTTTAAAAGATTTTAAAATAATACAGAGTAATTCATATATTATACGGGAATATTTGATACATTGCTGTAATTCGCGAATTTTCAACATACCTTAAAAAATACGAGTTTGTCATACAATTTTAGAAAATGGAAAGGTGTGTATTAGCGTGAATCAAAGGGAGCATTGCTAAGACGGACTACAACCGGTCCTGACTCTAAGTATTTGGTATTCGATGGAACTGGAGAATCTAAATTGTTTTATAAATATTGATTTTCCCTTTTAACTTCTACAATTTTTAATATTTTCTAAGAATAAAGAAGTTGGAGAGTCAGAACCAAAATACCTGACCAACCAGAATTGGAACCGAGATAATGTGGTTTTGACTATTGAGCACATAGAACTGCAAGAAATTAAAACCAACTTGGTTCCAGTACTTATCTACCCCAAACCACCTCCTGTTAGGCTACTACAAACTATAGAAAAGTACAGCTTCCTAGTATAAGCTAATTGTTAACCTTACGATAAAATTTGCATAGAAAGATAATGAAGATGATTTTATCACGATCATCGAAGTCATTTGAATACTCTGGACGCCAATTTTGAACTGATGATTTTCTCTGTAAATCTACTAAATCATAATTCCGGAGGAAGAATACCAACAATACGCAATGAGTCATCTTACATCAATTAGTCAATCTTGGCATCGATTGATTGCTGATGAGCAAATCAATTGTGGGGTACTTCCTGATGCTCAGGTACAACCAATAACATTGATATTTTTCCATTGATATGAGCTCCTACGTTGATTTTTTTTCATGTTTGCTCACATTTGTATGTAACTTAGGGTTAAAAGCTTAGTACTAACAGAACAACAGTCACTACAATAATCTCAAGCTAAACCCACAAAAACCCTAATTTCAATTTCACAAATGTGAACAAGGAGAGTTCAAATTATCATATATATCTAGGTATACATGGAAACAGAAACTAATGAAATACAAGGTAGGTACATGATGAAGAGTAGATAAAAAAAACAAAATATCAAATTCACTACAGTTCATCTTCTCTTCTCGATGAAGAGTAGAGAAAAGTATAAAAACCTAAACTAGAAACCCTAGAAATGTTTTATGATAACAGTGTCAGGGGATTCGAAGAAACCCTAGAGAGAGAAAGAAGAAGGGGGATCAACCATTACCAACCTGATGTCGTTTCCATCTGACGGAGGAGAGGGCGTCGACCATTCCTTGAACGTTGTCGAGCTGACACACCAGATCAGGGAAGTCTGGTTCAACCGCCGACGAGCTCATCTACTCTTCCCGCCAAAATTATAGTTGGGAAGCTCCAACCCTGATAGAGATGCTGTAGCGTGTCGGTGTGTAAAATGGGGACCCATTTATCTGGGAAACGAACCGTCCCTGAACCCGAATCTCCCACGTTCCGGTTTCATATTGCTATACTATTATATGAGGGTGTTGTTAGGGCAAGTGCCATGGAAAATTAGGGACGCACGGCACATTTAGTGCCATACGGCTGTGCCGTGACATGCATTTATTTCTCCCATCTGTACTTGAACAACGGCTATATGGAATTAGGCAGAGATTTGCCGCCTCCCTCAAACCCCTTACTCCCTCCCCAAATCTAGGACCTGAGGGAGGGGTTTGGATGTTTGGGGTGCCCATAGTACTTGCCCTAACCTCAAAAAATACTTTTTTTACTTATTTAAGGTATCTATAACACTTGCCCTTAAAGAAGTTCCTCAAAATGTTGGAGATGGACAAGATTAGGGTGGACTACATTGTTTAAGTTGGTTGAAAGGATGGATTTAATTTTACTTACCGGATGGTCATCTAAAAATGGGTTGATATTTTTCAACCCAACCCCACAAAACACTCCAACCCTTAGAAACACCCACAAAAAATACACCCACCATTTCACCTTTGGTCACCACCACTCCACTGCCGGCCACCCCACATCTCCGACCACTTCTTCTTTTTTCTTTTTTACTTTTTCTTCTTTTTTTTCTTCTTCTTCTTTTTCTTCTTCTTCCTTCTTTTTTTTTCTTCTTCTTCATCATGTCTGTCCTCTCCTTTCTCTATGTTCTCCCTCTTTTTCTCTTTCTTCCCTCTTTCTCGCCTCTCTCTTTCCCCTCTTTCTTTCCCTCTATCTTTCTCTCACCTTTACCTCTCCAGATCTGAAAAAAAAAAAATCAGATTTGGAAATTTTTTTCCCTTTTCAGGTGGTTGGTGGCGGTGGCAGTGGTGGTCGACGGTGGAGAAAGAAGAAAAAGTGGTCGGCGATGGAGGTGGTCGGCGGTAAAGGTGTGGTGATGTTGGTAGGGGTGGAGTGTACTATTTAATTTGAGTAGGGTGAAGAGACAAAGTGGGTGTTAGGTTAGTTTGCCCCCACACCATTCCTTATTAAAAATGAGATATAATTTGGATGGAGAAAACCCTATTTAACTTATCCATCCCCCAAACATTTTGAGGAACTCTTTTAACAGCATTACTTCTGGGTAGAGGTGTTAAATGTGCCGTGTCGGCACGACACGTCACGCTTAAAAATAGGCACGGCACGAAACGGCACGAGGCCTAACCGTGCCAAGCCACACGGCCCACTAGCACGAGCACGACACGGCACGCCAATGGCACGAGCACGGCACGACAAACTGGCACGGCACGGCACGCTTACACAGCACGGCACGCCAATGGCACGAGCACGGCACGTTAAATGGCACGATTACGCACGGTAAATGGTACGATTAAGCACGATTATAGCCATTAGACGTGCCAACGGTCGGCACGTTTATAGCCGTTAGGCGTGCCAACGGGCGGCACGGCACAACACGACACGATTAGGCACGGTTATCAGTAAAACGGCACGATTAGGCACGATTAGGCACGGTTAAACATTAAATACAAATAAATAAGCGTTGTAATTTTTTATTTATTTATTTACATATTATAATTTTAAGTTAAGATTAAAGGTTTGAGTAATACAAATGATTGATAGTTGAGTTGGTGCCAACCTAGTTGGGATGTACTCAAACTATAGTGATGCAATTCTCACCTTTGTTTAGCAAAATAACAAAGATGTATTTATTCAATATTAATAAAAGTTAGCTTGTTGAGAGTTTTACATTTGATTTAATATTTGTTTAGCAAAATAACATTTGACACATGCAAAAGACATTTGACACATGTAAAATAACATTTGACACATGCAAAAGACATTTTGCATATGCAAAAAAATATTTGACACATGCAAAAGACATTTGACACATGCAAATTTTATTTTGCATATGCTAAATAACATTTGACACATGCAAATGTCATTTGGCATTAGCAAAATAACATTTGACACACGCAAATTTCATTTTGCAAATGCAAAATAACATTTGACACATGCAAATGTCATTTGGCATAAAAAAAAGGCAACTGGCACGATTAGGCACGGTTAGGCACGACTATAGCACAAGTTGGCATGCTAATGGCACAGTTATGGCACGATCAGGCACGCTAATGGCACGATTGAGCACGCTAATGGCACGGTTAGGCACGGTTGATGGTGGCAAGGTTGCTGGCACGGTTACTGATACGTTAATGGCACGATTAGACACGGCTAATGGCACGACTAATGGCACGACTAATGGCACGGTAAGGCACGGTAGGCACGACGTGCCGACACAGCACGGCACGGCTTGGAGCGTGCCGTGCCAATGTGCCGTGCCGTGCCTTCACGACACGCTACTTAGCCATGTCGTGCCAGCACGGCACGACCCACTTAACATCTCTACTTCTGGGTAATGTTTGAAAACCACCCTACCGTTATCGTTGTAACAGTTTTAAAGGCTGTTATAACAGTTTTTAACTCTAAACCGACATTTGTGTTAAATCAGAAAAAATACTATAATAATAGAAAATAACGTAAAATAACGATTTTTTAATTTTTAGAAAAATGTTAGAGAGGTCAAAATAGTTTTATGTTTTTTACCGTTATTTTTAATAAAATAACTGCCGTTATAACAATAAAAACCAACCATTGGCATGTAACAGCATTATAGTGATATAACGTAACGGCCTTAAGCCGTTACAGTTATAACATACCGTTTTTTAAACATTCCTTCTCGGCTTCTGGCCTTGGGCTTGCTACAGGAACAAGTGGCGTTTAACGAAGAAAACACATCATAAATACAAATTGGAGAGACATCACCTATTGCTACACAACGTTTTATTTAACTCTCTCTCTCTCTCTCTCTCTCTCTCTCTCTCTCCTTTTCTCAATAATCCTCTCAAATTCAAAAGTTAGAACAATGTAAATTTTGTTCCATGCGAAGTTTTTATATTCGTTTCTCCAATTTTTAAATCTTTTATTGAACTCTTAAATTTTGTTACATCATTTTAACCTTTTTGCATTGAGTTTTACTTTTAGGTTGTTGTTTTACTTACAATTCAATGTCACCGTCCACCTTAAAATAGCTATTTTATTTCAAATTTGAAATGAAAATAAAAATACTACTATTTAATAAGATTTTTGTGCACATTCCCTTAGAAAAAAATACTGTTAGAAAGTGCTCTAAGCAAATAAAAGATGTGCTGCACAACAATCAAATCCCTATTATAGACCAAACGGTTCATCATTCCCTCTCTCTCTCATCATGAACGGTCACCTCTGTTTTAAACGGTTTAAGAAATCTTCACTTTATTAAGAAAGACCAAACGGTTCATCAATCCTTCCCTTTGCTATCTCATCATTTACAGAACTTATTCTTTGCTTCATTTTAAGTTTGGATAAAAAAAAAAAGAAACCTTCTCTTTATTTCTCAATCTTCAGTCTACTCATGCATCTAATTTACACAAAGAGATTTATGTAGATTCACTGTTACTCCCCACCCCCCAACATTTCAATGAGTAAATGGAGACACATGCTTTTTCTTTGGTTGGGTTAGGTCCAAAAATGGCTACAGATTTATTGATAGCTAAACAGAGCTGAATTTTTTTTATTATTATTATTTAGTTGGTTTTCTTTATGTTTTTACTTTTTAGTGGGTGTAATAGTAAGTAAAGGGAAAAAAAAAAAGTAAAGGCCAATGGTTATTAAGAATTATTTTAATATAATATAATAAGAGTCACGATTGTTGTACATTGAAAAGTTTATATTGCACTAAATAGTTGTGTATCTCTCTAATAAATCTTTGATAGTGGGAGATTTTAGGATCAAAATTTCTCGGTTGTGGTATTGTCGTTAAGTTTGCCTCATGTAATCTGATAATAAATATAAGTTTACTGTTATTGGAGGTTTCTCTGTGCCCGTTGGTGGGTGTATTTCCTGCATTCGTTGGTGACGATGTTCTAAGTGGTTTCTCTGCACTTCTCACACACCCACTACATGTATCTACGCCATAATATAACTTGGAGAATAGTCCCCTTCAAAAAAAAAATTATATCGAGTTTACAAGTTCTATAGATCGCGCCATATAGACATATAGAGAAGATCTAAGTGATGATTTTTAGTAATGATGTTTTTTTTTTCCAGTATATGTGCTTTGGATAAGAATTATAAGATATATATCAAAATATTTAATACCAATTTTATCTTAATAATAATACATTTGATAAATTTATACCAATTAGAATATTTCTTCAATATAATTAAATTTTTAATCAATGCTTAATTTAGCACCTGCAGTGCATACTTGTTTAGTACTAGAAGAGATCATTACTATTAGCAAAATGATATTTCAAACTAACTTTTTACAAAATAAACCCAATAAATATCTTTTCATAGATTGACAATACAAAATGATTTGTCGATTATATAGAGGAATGTCACAGTTATAGAGTGGTTTGTTGGATCTATACAATCAACATGTTTATGAAGTCTGTATTGTTGGTTTGATGTAACCAATAAATAATTAGGGTGATCTAATAAAATGTTGGTATCAATCCCCTTCATATAATTGGTGAATTTTAAAAGTATCTTGAAGAAGGGAACTTATATTGTAGCCCAAATTTTTACTAATTGAGCCTAATTACAATTGTCAACTCCGTAGTTCCAACAATACAAAATAGTTTGTCCATTTTAAAGAACTCACAACACAATCACAAAATGACTTGTCAAATTTGTAACTTTTTAGGTAACACCTTCTCCTTCATGATCACTAATTTATTCATCACACATATTTAGCTCCCTCTATTAACTAATTAATCACTATAAAAGATCTAATGTGTACACCATAATCTACCATTTTTAGGTATTTATCATTTTATATATTTAAACTACAGATTTAAATCAGTTCTGGTTCCTATTTTTTCCAATGGTTCCAGTATTTATCTACTGGTTCTACCCCAAACCAGCTCAAATTACAAACTATAAAACGGTTCTGCTTCCTAGTATAAGTTTATTTACTCTATAAGATTAAGATTGCATGAAATAATGCAGATGATATATTTTTTTTCATGATCTCAAAGTCATTTCCATACTCTCGGACGCCAATTTTGAACGATGATTTTCTCTGTAAATCATGATTCCTGAGGAACAACATGAACAATACGCCATCGTATATCACGTTTTAATTTTTCCTTATTTTCCATGATAAAAATTACAACCAGATTGATGAGTTATAGGACATCAATTAGTCAATTTTGGCGACCATCCATCGTGCCAACATGATCAAATCAATGGTGGGTCATTCTTGATGAAACTAAGGTACCACCCAACATTGTTATTCCCCCATTGATGTAAGCTCTTTTTGTTGATGTTTTTTCATGTTTGCTCGTTTTTGTATGTAACCCAAGGTTATAAGCTTACTACTAAAGCAGAACAAAAGTAAAATAGGCATTCTGTTGAAAATTCTATCTGGCTCAGCAGATTGTTATGAACCCTTAGATATATATAACTCACCTTTGAAAATCGGCTTTTTTCACACGATCAATTTCATACTTGACCAATGTAGGATCTAATCACAGATCTTGTTATGTTTTTTATCAATAATTTCAAGCTAATTGAACCTCACAAAACCCTAATTTGTAGCAAAAGAGAGCTCAAATTATCATATATAGTATACATGGGTAGCTAGCTAGTTTTAACTTATTACAAGAAAATAAACAAGGAAAAACAAGCTAAGTACATGAGGAAGACTAGATAAAAAGAAAAAACATTTACTGTTCTAGTCTTCTAAGAAGAGCAGCTTTCAAGCTTTCTTCAGTTCTTAATCCATCAGGAATTCTAACAACAACATCCTGTAACATTAGCTCATTCACACTAGACACACTTGCATGATGAACTTGAAACTTTAGGTCACGAAGTGCGTCCATCAATTTCGCCGACGGATGGTTCAAATTCTCCGACTGAACCCTAATCATCGCGTCCGAACCCAAAATCTTAACCTCTACTTCCATCACCACAACCTTATTAGAACCAGAATTACTAGACCTTGTAAAGTAATCAACAGAAGTAGTACTACTAGTAGTAGTAGTAGTCGTATTGGTTCCATTTTGATGATGACCCAAGTTCTCAATTTTTTCAATCTTTACTTTCTTGGATTCATTTTGAACTTGGGACTCCAATTCTTCAACTTTGGTCTTAAGTTCATTGATGTATGAAACTGCATCTGCTAGTAAAGATGCTTTATCCATCCTTGAAACATTAGGAACCACAGCTCGAAGTGCGTAGAACCGATGGTTAAGTTTTTCGCGTCGTTGCCGTTCAGCTTCAACATGGTTTAATGGAATTTCCCTTCCATTCCCAGGCTTTCTCCCTCTCTTTTTAGGCCTTCTTTTCTCTATAGCTGGAGCCATGAATAAGCCTTCGGAATCCGAATGCTCCGAATCAACTGAAGAACTTTGTCCACCTACAGCCATTAATGTACCTTCCTTCTTTGTCTCAAGTACTTCACTAATCTGTTGTTTTTGTTGTTGATAATGAAGAGCTTCATCTTGTACACCGGCAATTAAACCGATATCTGCGAAAGAAAGAGTTCGATCAAGAAATGGGATTAGTCCTCCATGATTAGGCTGTTGTTTTAACACCAAATTCGCGAGATCAGATCCGAATAAAGATTTGGCTTGTTGGATTAATACCCAATTCTCTCTAATCAAATCTGAAGAACCCAACTCAATTACACCACTTGAAGTTGGTATACAAACCAAAGTTTCAATTCCATGCATTTGAGCTTCTTTAGCTCTCTCACAATTATACTGTTGTAGCTCTTGACCACCAGTTAACCAAACTGAATTACCAGTACTAAAAGCCCGTCCTGGCGCTCCATCACCCGCACCGAAAGACCGTGTTAACGACACCATGTAGAACCATTCGGCATCTGTGACGGTTCCATCGACAGATCCATCAATTTCCCTTTTTCGATCCAAAGCTAACCCAAATTTCTGGTTCTGATGAAAATGTTGCCTGTTGTTGTAACTGTTTTGTTTGGTAACATCTTTAGGACCTTGGAGATGGCCATCACCCCAAGCTAAAACAAGTCCACCATTGTTAATATCACCAGGTGAAGTTCTCCAAAATATGGCATAAGTCCACCATTCTATATCAGCTCTGTTTTGGACTAGAAACTGAAGTCTTTGTTGAAGAGTAATTGGTTGGGTTTCTTGATGAGAATTGAAGATTGAAGTTGGAGAAGCTGATGAAGAAGAAATAATATCTTCCATGGCTCTTGGCTAGTATTTTTTTTTTTTTTTTCTTTTTCTGCTTTGTTTATACTTAAAAGAGACAAACAGAGTTTTAGAGAGAGAAATTTGAGTGGTGGGTGGGGTGAGGTGAGTTGAGGGATCTAATTTACCACAAAATTTCAGGCCATTAAAGGAAGAATCTAAGAGATATTGATGAAAGATGTTGATCAAAAGTCAGTGTTGTTGGAAGAGAGCTAGCTAGAGAGCATAGAGAGCATAGAGAGAGAGAGAATAGAGACTAGAGAGAGAGAAAGAGTAGTTTTTAGAGAGAGAGAGAGAGAGAGAGCAGTTTTAGAGAGAGAAAGTGGTCCTAATAAGTCACTCCAGTGTTATCACTATTGGACACCATTACAACGTGTAGTGTGTTTTAAAGTGTTGTGGAGTTGTGTAAGTAAGTAAGTGAATATGATTTTCTTTTTTTTTCTTTTTTGGGTTTGGTTTTTGATTTCTATATGACATATGACATCTATTTATAAAGTAAAATATGTGGTCCTAATACGCACATGCTTTCCGTGCAAATAAGGCTGTGAATTGTCTGGGGTCCTCCTGACCATTTATCGTCATCTTCCACAATATAAACCCTAACTCCATTGTCCATACATATTTGAAGAGTTAGTTGTGGTAGTTAATTTCCTCCCTAGGGTTGATACTGTAACTCGTTTTCCTCGATCGAAATCCTCGAAATTCACAAGATTCAATTTTGTATGAATCTCGAGAACCATCGAAGGGTCTGAGCATGAGAAGACAAGTAGTTTACGTAGAAAATAACATTTCAAATTTAATTAAAAACACATCAAATTTTATTATGTGAAATTCACAAATAAATTTAAAAAAAAACTCATAAAAATAATCATAATAATGGTTAGGACTTGAGACTTATTGGTTCGCGTGTAGCTAGCTCTGATATAATTTACATCTATCTAATATAATTATAATAAGGGAAAATGTAAAAAAAGTCCTTATTTTTTAGGGGACCAATGATTTTAATCCCTCACTAAAATACTTTTATAATTTTAATCCTTATTTTTTAAAACTTTATGATTTTAGTCTTTAAAAAATTATAGTGTTATGATTTTAGTCCCTAAAAATTTAAAAAATGTGTAAACTAAGTTTTAAAAAATGCCTAAGATACCCTTGTTCACTTTTTTTTTTTTAACTGGAAAAAAGTGCAAGTCAACTGGAAAAAAAGTGCAAGTCTGAACTTGCACTTTTGAAAAATTTCAGATTTGGACTGCCGGTGAGGAGTTCACAGCCGCCGGTCGCCGGAGTGATGAAGTCGACCGTTAATGATTTTTAGATATGGGATATATTTGGAATAAAATATTTTTAAAGGTTAGTATTGTCTTTTTAAAAACTAAGGACTAAATTCACAAATGTTTTTAATCCAAGGAATTAAAAACATAAGGGTTATAAAAATAGGGACTAAAATCACAAAACCCCTTATAATAATGTTGAAAAGCGGTATGAAAAGGATATATATGGTTGAAAATTTGAACTCCAACTTAATTATAATAATGTGTATGTTATAGAGGCTATTGAGATAAACTACATCATATAAAATGTCTTGGGGTTATATAGGGTAGGAATTGTACTTTTTATTGACACCCTAATTATATTACATGGGCAGAAAAATTTAGTCTTATTATTTGTTTATTTGTTGAAGACACACAATTTTTTATTTTTATTTTTTTCGGCTAACTTCACACTGACTCATTAGATAAAGATGATCTTAGTCTCGATATTATATATAGAGATAATTTTAGCCCTATCATGTGCACATTGTTCAAACAATGCTGGATAGTAGAAAAAAAATGTTATGATTAAAATCACGTAAATATTAATTTAAAATTAAAATGATTAAATCAACTCGTACTATATATTATAAAAAATTATAACAATAATATTAATAGAAATGAAGATTTATTTAGCTATAACAATTTTAAAATATTACGTTTCGTCCTATATTTAGAAACATTAAGAAACATGTCAAACTAGCCATGTTATATGTTAAAAAAAGAGAGGTTAATTTAACATAACTCCTCATAATTAATGGTGATTTGAACTTACCCCCTCAAAGATCACGTATTTAACTTACTCCGTCAAACTCACGGTTTCCGTCCTTTTACCGTTTGAATGCGTGTGTGCGTCTCGCATGGACCTATTCATGACCAAAATGCTCATCACGTGCATAACACGTGATTACTTAAGTTTATAATCTATGTTGAGAATAGTCCCACATGGGATATGAGAGCCTAGCAAACCCAATATATAATGATCCTGGGTCACACCACTCATTGACAATTGGTTTTGAGTTGAAAGCCCACAAACTTAATAACCTACTACACTTTATGGGTTTGATCCTACGGTCTGTATTACAACTTTATATCAAATGGTTGAGATTAAGTTCATATCATCTTCTTCTTCATCCTTTTCATCAACAATGGCAACCATGTTGCTTCTTCTTTTTTCAAGGAGAGGAAAACACATGGTTGGATGATGCAGGTGGCTAGCATTCCAGAGGCTCCGCCATTGACGAAAGGCTTGACGATAGGCCAAACACCACTTTCACATTTCTCTTTTGTTTAATTTGATGAGTTTAGCAGCATGGATCTAAAGCCTTTTTATGATGAACTTCATTGTAAATTAGGGCTTGGATTTGATGAATTCCTGTTTTTCTTCAAATGTTCTTATTTTTAGTAACATACGTTGCTAAGATTTGATTCATCATTGTAAGTTATGGTTTTGATATGAATTAGGTAGCCAGAAATTGTGAAGATCTATTTGATCATGCTACATTTCATTTGATATAAGCCTCAAAAGAGAAAAAAAAATATTGTTAGATTTGGCTTAATCTGAGATCTATGTTTTATAGTACTCTTTTTTTCGAAAACGATTTCACACTTGAAATCATCTATTTTCCTCTCCCTGGACAAAAAAAAAGAGGCAGCCATGGCTGCCATTGTTGATGAAAAAGATAAAGAAGAAGATGATATGAGCTTAATCTCAACCATTGATCTGAAGTTGTAAGATGGACCGTAGGATCAAACCCATAAAGTGTAGTAGGTTAGAAACTTAAGTAATCACGTGTTATGCACGTGATGGGAATTTTGGTCATGAATGGGTCCGTGCGAGACGCACATACGCATTAAAACAGTAAAATGATGGAAACTATGAGTTCGAGGGGGTAAGTTAAATACGTGATCTTTGAAGGGGTAAGTTCAAATAGCCATTAATTCTGATGGAGTATGTTAAATTAACCCAAAAAAAAACGTTCTTTTTAAACATGTGGGTGTCTCGAGTGGTACTATTATTAAGACGCTAGTAAGATAATCTTAATTAAGAAAATATAATTAATAGTTACAATTTATCACTAGCGAGAAGCAAGTGCTTTCTTCAGAATTGCAATCAGAAGATTTTTCAAATCCATCAAAATTTACAGAATTAAAAAAAAAATTTATTCAAATTGTTTCTAACTTACATCAACTATATAGACATTTATTTAAACTGGTTTTAGTTTCTATCAGTTCGACTCAGGTTCCATCAGATACCAAAGTTCCTATTCCTGTGAATTATTGCAGCTATTTCTATTAGCCACGTGACAATATAAAATTTATTTTAAACCCGTAAAAAATTAAGAATCATACTGCATCTACTACTTTTCCCCTAATTGAAACCCTAATCTCTTATATTTAAAACATCTCTTATATTTAAAACACTTAACCCAAATTTGTTTCTCCCTAATTTAGGGTTCACATGCGGAGTACAGATCTATAACCCATACACTAGGTTTTTTTTTTAATGGCTAGGCATTATTCGAAGCATAATTTTTAGCCTAAATTTTTTTTATTGCACAAACATTTTTAAATACGGTAATGCTTGAGTTACAGCAAATTCCTACAGAATTTGCTACCACTCAAGCATCCAACGGTCAAAGTGATTTGCATCTCCTCGTATTTCGCATCCCATCCTAAAGTGTTATGAATTTCACCGTGAAATGTGCCTGCTATAGCAAATTCGGTATGGATTTCGGTAGCCCTAGCCCTACCGTTTTAAATAAATCCTCATACTGTCTGCACGTAATTATATGCGTTCGAGTGCATGACCGTTACATATTTTATGCAAATATAAAATAAATAAACACGTGACCTAACTGTTTGAACCGATCAAGTTATAAAAATTGTACCCGATGCTTCTCTTTCACTACTATGTAACGTAAAAACTCATTCAAAATATTTTTGGGAGAAAAAAGTAGTGGGTTCCATCCTACATAAGAGTTGGGCACGGCTTTTGTAAAGCCATCTGTCTAAAAATCATTTCCGAAAAAAAAATATAAATATATTTGGTAGGGATCATTCAACAGCTACCCCGCACGTAGCCTCTAAAAAAAATTTAAAAAAACTAATAAAAAATTAAAATAAAATTTTTTTAGATTAACATAGATAAGAGTAGCTCACTTAAAATTTAAATTTTTTATTGTACTTTGGGAGAAAGATACCTCATCGAAGTCCTAAGTTGAATTTGTTTTTTAATCAGCCTAATTTGTTGACTATCATATATTATATTATATATTAGTATCATATAAAAAGTTTAGGAATTAAGCACGTTCAGATAATTTTGCAACCAAACATACGCCACTTAGATCATTCAAGCTCCAAAAATTAGGGATGATCTTTATCCATTACTCGTTAGATGTGAGAGTTGTTTCAAATTGGATTTCACGAAAGAATTCAATCGAATTTAACCTACCCTAGAGTAACTCGATGCCCGGGCTTGTTTTGATGAGATTAATAATTCGATGTAAGTAGAATTTGAACTTAGGTATACGTTATTAATAATAATGACTTTATCGACTAAGTTAACTAATACTTTGAGTCAAGATTTTAATTTAAGGATGGAAATGTATACTAACTTTTAAGTTAAGGTTCTAATACGTTGGTCAATACTGATAAATTAATTATTTTTTATTTTTTTCATCATAGGACTAATGCCCAATTACAAATTCAAGTAATAGAGTAAGAGAGGTACCATTATCATTTTAGAGAACAACAGATGTAGAGAATTAAGTCATTATCAGTGACTTAGAGAAAGGAAACAGTAACAGCTTATAGAACGAGGAGAAGTCGTCAACTTGCAAGTACGCAAGAATATGCACTATTGATGTTTATAGACTATGCACAATCATTTTAAATTTTTAGAATAATTTAATGTAAAAATAAATATTTGAACTTAAATCTGTGTTATTAACAACAACAAATGTTACCAACTAAACTATCATATACGTGTGAGTCTAATACTTATAGCAAACTAACATTAAAAAGGTTTGGGTCTGTTTGTAATAATTTCCTATAATTTTGAGCAATGGATGTTCAAATGGGGTGCAAGTAAAATTTTCTTAAATAAAAAAACTGCACGCAAATTTGAACTAGAGAGGATTGCAATTAGCATCTTGTATGTGCCTTGCGTTCGGGGTTTGGTTTAACACATGGTTTGCAGTTTGCCACACTTTCTGGTGGAAAAAACAGACAAGTAACCTAAATTAGGCCACTTGATTCCAGTGGTGTCCCCCCAAAAAAAATCCAGTTGTAAAATCTAGATAGGACCCGCAAGATAGTGTATCCCATCAGCTAGACATGGATCCATGTCTACGTATAATAAAATGGAACATAGGGTTTAGGATAGCATCCAGCAGGTGCATCTAAGTTACATTAAGGTCAAGTGGTATGACCCTCACCTCACAAAATGGAGGTTGAAGGTTAGATTCTTCTTTATGGCTACTCTCACAATAAGAATTTATCTAGGTTGTATGTAGATAAAGAGGTCTGTTTACACCCCAGGGACTAATCGGGTGCTCTAAGAGGTTCGGATACCTTGGATTTAAAAAAAAAAAGTTACATTAATTAAGGCATAGATACACACAATGGGCATGCGCCAAATATATCATCATCAACGAACGCAAAAATATGCCTACCAACGGACACATAGAAACCACTATTAACAGCGTACCTATATTTGTTATCAAATTATATGGGATAAACTTAATGGTAATACCACAATCGATAAGTTTTGATCACAAAATTTTCTACTATCAAAGATTTAAGATAGAGATGCACAACTATTGAGCTAAAGAGCGCGCATGTGCCCATTCTGCCTATTCAACTTACAGTTTCATCTTTGTTGATTGATTCATTTCTTTTCGCTCCTTTTTTTAGTTAGAGTGACTTATACCTGATGAGAATAGTCCCACATGGGATATGAGAGCCTAGCAAACTTAATATATAATGATCCTGGGTCACACCACTCATTGCCAATTAGTTTTGAGTTGGATGCCCACAAACTTAATATGGTATCAGAGCGCAGGCCCACACGTGATAGGCCTAATGGCCACACGTGCTCCCCGTCACCTAAAAAAAGTTCCACGTGTTAGGCGCAAAAGAACACCACACGTGAGGGGGCGTGATGAGAATAGTCTCACATGAGATATGAGAGCCTAGCAAACTTAATATATAATGATCATGGGTCACACCACTCATTGCTAATTGGTTTTGAGTTGGATGCATACAAACTTAATAATACCTACCTAATAGTAATTTATTCGGCAACCTTCTCTCCATGAAAAAGTGAAAACAATTCACAAGTAGGGTACCAAATTGTGGGATATCAAATTTTTCTTTTTTCCGTTATTGTATGATGGGGCTATTGCATGCGTATTTGTAAGTACAATTAAATTAAAACATAAGAGAAAATAACATGTCCCTAATTGAGGCAGAGAAAAAAAAAATTTACACCATCACCAATTGAGGAAAAAAAAGGTCATAGAAAATGCAAAAAACTCGGCATCAATAAATGAAAAGAAGGTGTTACTAGCAGCAACGTAGATAACTCGCCACAATGGACGAAGAACAATCGCCAACTTGTAAACACCAGTAGATCAATCATCGACGATAAATATATACAAACACTATTTTTTGAAGTCAGGAGGTGTCCCCACCCTTTGGGTGGGCCTAATCCCCCTGGTTGCTTACCCCGACCCACTCGGAAGAACCCGACAAGCAACTGGGTGAGTCGAAGAATAAATCTTGGTGGATTGGCCACGGGGGGTTTCGAAGTCGTAACCTCAACGAGGAGCCTCACCTAGGCCTTATGCCAGGAATTTAGCCAACTTAGCTACCACCCCAGTGGTTTCCATATATATTTCTTGTTTCGTCTTGTACACTTTTGTCCCGACATGTTTCATCCTTGTCTAAATACAAATTTTGGAAATTGACGATATCTTATGGACATACGAGTCTCTGGTGTACGTATTTCTAATGTTGGGCTTGTTCCATACATTAAATTTAGGGGTTTTGTAAAAAAAGTCCCTGAAAAAAAGTCATTGTGATTTTAGTCCTTGTTTTATAAATTTAGTCCCTACTTTTATGACTTTTATGTCCAAAACTAAGGACTAAATTTATAAAAAAGGATTAAAATCACAATGACTATTTTTTTAGGGACTTTTTTTACATTTTCCATTAAATTTATATTAAATAAATATAAGTTTAGAGATGATCTAAGAGTTGATTTTGATCTACATAATAAGAGGATCAGCGTTACAAAAAATCAATTGCGCATTATCTCCACACGGACTCGAATTGAAGGTGTAAGCGAAGTGTAAGAATGAGATCCAAAAGTGTGTAACAAAAAAATAATGGTGGGTGAGACACAAAAACGTGGGGTGGAAATATCCATATCCTTTGGGATGTAGGAGCTCGATCCTTTATAAGTAGAGATGATTCTATACATTTCTTAAATTTTTTATTTGTTCTACTTTTTATCTTTCTTACATTCACACTCCGTTTAAACTTGCTTGTAGGCATGTGTTGATATTATCTAAGAGTTGATTTGTTGTGACAACGATCTTCTTATATATCATGTTGATCAATATTTGCCCGACATCATTTCCATATGTGCCCACACTAGTGTAAACAAGATTTAAGA
Organism: Macleaya cordata; assembly: GCA_002174775.1. NCBI lineage: Eukaryota > Viridiplantae > Streptophyta > Magnoliopsida > Ranunculales > Papaveraceae > Macleaya > Macleaya cordata. Next base: position 708,782 of record MVGT01003289.1, read on the forward strand.
GTATAAGAAGTGTTAATAAAAGAAATTGGGTATTATGTGTTACCTTCTTGGGTACAAACCTAACGGAAAAAATAAACCCAATATAAAAATACATATAATACACGTGCAAAAAACTCGAAACAATAATAATAATAATAATAATAATAAGAGAAAACGACCAAATAGCTTTTTTTTCTAAGTATTACTATAGTTTGATCCCAGCTATCTTTTTTTGTCTAAAATATCTTCTGGTAACTTCTTTTTTACTGTTTAGTTCTTTTTTTAACAAATAACAACCTTTTAGTCTTTTGCTGAAATTCGTGTGCGTATTTTACTTGTATGTATTACCAATTTTACCCTCCTTTCTTAATTTTTAAAGGTGGACAACTGTAGATTGAAAAAATTTGTTATTTTTTGTTTTAAATCTTTAAAATGCTATATCTTCTAAACCATAAATTAGATTTTGATAAAATTTATATTTTTGGAAAGCTTTCGACGAGATCTTCAAAATTAGGCCAGTCAATAATACTTTTTTTTAATTTTGATTTTGAAAGATATGCAAATCCGAATTTGCATACTTTAAAGTGTTTCCAGAGTTATTGCATATATACATGTAATTCTAAGAAAATGCATGCAAAATACAATTTGCATACATTTAAATGTCATCATAGTGTATTTGCAAGCATATAAATGTTTGCAAAAACTATTTTGCATGAATTTTAGTGTATGTAAAATAATTTTTGCATGCATTTAAATATTTTCATAGTGTTTGCAAGCATATAAACGTTTGCAAAAACTATTTTGCATGCATTTTAGTAGATGCAAATTGTGTTTTGCACCCATTTAAATATCTTCATATATAGTGTATTTGCAAGCATATAAACATTTGCAAAAACTATTTTGCATGCATTTTAGTGGATGCAAATTGTGTGGCTGTATTATAAATATTTTTTAAACCTAAATCTATATAAAAACATTCAAAATTCTTCAATTCTTTTGTTTAAAGTCATGCAAAATATTTTTAATAACATTTTGCATAATTATTTTACAAAATATATTTTGCATACTTTGTAATACGATTTTTTTTAAAGAAAAAAATATTGTTGAATGGTCTCATTTTAAAGATCTCAATGCAAGATTCCTGAAAATATAATTTTTATGAAAAATTGATTTGTATTTTAAAAATTATGTCATTAACATAAAAAATTAGTTGGTGCTTACTGCTTGTGGATAATGCTATACTTATAGCAGGATCCTACAGAAAAACCTACAGAATTAAAATCTGACGGTAGTGTGTATTCACACATCCTCGTGATTTACATCACATACCCTCATGATTTGCGTCAAACCCAAAATTGTTCCTTTCTGTAGATTATTTTGTAAGTTTTTCGGTAACCCTAGCATTACTTTGTGTATTTATTGTTGGGGTATTTTTGTCTAGCAAAATGTACATATGTAGTTTTTACTTTTTGGACTAAACTGTCATAATACTTTTAGCTGGGACTGAACCATCATATTATCCCTCAAATAGGATTAAACCGTTGTTCCCCTCATAATAATAATAACATAATGAAGGAAATATTTTTAATTGGAGAAATCATCTTAACGTATATGGTATAGAATCTATAAATAGTGTAGCATATATAGGATCCATCCATGCACCTCAACAATACCCATTTTGATGTTTGGTCTTTTCTTTTGATAGAATTGAAGTCTTTTTATAAGGTGACATGCGCACCCAACTGCCATTGTGTTGGAGGTTGTAGGTTTTTATTGTTCAAAATTATATATATCTTAAACCAAACTCAAACCCTACAAATCCTGAGTTTGACAACTCCTATATATATAGTAATGGTGTGCGGTGGCCAACCAGCCTAGCAGCTTCTCTTAATTAATTTACTGGTCCAGTGGTCCAAAGACTAAAGTACTTCCCCTATATACAAAATATGGTAGTGTAATGTTATTAAGATGGTAGTCCTGCAGTCTAGCTTGACAGGGACAGTACTACCATATGTGTAGACAGGCTGAAATATAATTGACATTCTATTTTTTACATTTCATACATTCACATCAAGTGAAAATTTAAGTCTAAAGTTATCAAAAAATTTCTTCTTCCTTGGCTGACACCTTCTCCCACAAACCCTAGCTAGCAAACTTTAATTCTTCAGGTTGATTTTGTTGTGTTGATGTTGAAAAAGATTACTCTAACTCTTTTTGTTGATAAGTTCAGTTCTAAAAATACATGTATTATACTGAAAATACTTTGAATCGGAGCTGGATATTACCACCTAACCTTATATTATTTACACCAAATTTCTTACACTCTGCTTACACTCGTTCGTTTGATTTTCTGAGTCAAAATTTTCTTGTTATGACAGCAATGATTTTCCATCAAATGTATCTATTTTTTTTTTTTTCAAATTCTTGGTTTTTGTGGGTCTGCCTTGAGTGGATCCAAGGGTCGTTTATTTGTCAGGAATATAGCCTCGTTGTTTAAATCATCATCACAAACAATCATATGATTCCATGACATAAGATGGTTGAAATTTTAATCTTTCCAAACTATGTAGATTTGCATGGGGCAAACAAGATATAAAAACCTGCCCCATGCAAATCTACATATTTTGAAGTAGATTGGCTAAATAGTGTGTTTGGATACAAAATTCATATTTTCCAAGGGATTACTGAATTCTTAAAAATATAAATTCTACGAAACATAAATCCCTTGATTTGCTTGGCAACCATAAAAGAATCTTGAGAACATAAATTTCAAATCCCTCCATAAGTTCCCCAACGGAGATGTGGGACTCAAAGTAGAGAATTTGCTAGAATTCAAGTTTCCTTAGGAAACACATTTCAAGAGATTCTTGGCAGCCAAGCAAATCGAGGAAACTAGAATTCCTGGATCCCACCAAATTCCTCCCCCAAAACCCTTCATCGAAACAGACTATAAATATTAAGTAAGGTTAATCCGATGACAGAGTATAAATCAATGTTTTAAAAACTGGACCGGTAATCGAACCGGAGAAGCTAGTGGGTTGGGTCAATCTAGTTTGACCAGTGGGTTGATCAGTGGGTTAAGTTTAAACTTTTAATACAATAACAACAATAAAAATATATTATTTTATGCAGCACAGTTGGTAAAGTGTCTTTTTGAAGTCACTTATGGGTCTCGTGTTCTAAACTTAACAATTTAAGTTTAGAAAATGCTAAAACTCTTAAATAACAATTAATTGTATAGCAATTATACTGTCATAATGACACCAATCTAATGGTAGTTAAAATGGTAAGAGGTTTGTCACTTTACGGTCTTAGGTTCAAAACCTAGCAAGCTCATTTTTGTAAAATGTAAAAAATTATAACACTTTAACTTTAAAAAAAACGTGTTTAAAAATCGACTGGGTCACCTGGTTCACTGGTTCAACCGGCCAGGTCGACCGGTTCACATTCAAAAAGACAATTTTTGAGAAAAATTACTGGGTTAATGTTGACCCGAACTGAAAATTTGTCTGGGTCACCGGTTGAACCGGTCGGTCCGGTCTGATTTTTAAAACACTGGGTATAAATATACCAATATGTATGGATGTAAAAAAAAAAAAGGAGATACATTTTTGTTTTACCATTGCGAATGCTCTTAGCAAATTACAAAATGAATCTAATATATTTGTACATCATAGACAACACTACTATGTATTGATTATTGGAACATGTATAATGCGTGTCCTGTCTTTTTGTTTTTTTTAATTGATCTTAAATTTAAAGATGAATATTTTTGTAGGATTTCAATACCAAAATATATAATATAAAAAACTATATTTTCAACTACTCTAACAAGTGGTGTACGTCTATTACCGAGTTAGATGAAATGTTATTAGCACCCATAAAGTAAAAGCCACCAAAATGGTTGTCCTACTTTAAAAGGACATCTCTTCTATATCAAAATTGACCTGATCAAATGCTGATAGCCATACAACTATATATTTAACAGAGAGAAAAAAATTTTATATTTAGATCGTACGTTTTGTCTTGAACACCTATATATAGCAACAAGATGTCAACAGTGAATCATTCATTACACAGTGATAAGCCAATATGGATCGATCCCTAAATGGTGGAGCCCGGATGATGAGTCATGTACATGCCCGCTCCATCACTACTACTGTGTGGATGTCCTTTCAGAGACAAAAAGTCCATTAATAACGCCTAAATGAAGTTGTCTAGTTGCAATGCCTTTTAGATGTCAAACCAAAAAAAAAAAAAAAAAACTACTTTGGAGTTCTAAAATGAATTAATTTAAGGGAAGGGAGCTAAGTAATTCTTCAAGCAAAATTCTAAATTCATCTTTGATGCTCACCCAATAAATTTACTCGCTTACGAGGAACCAATAAAATTTAAAAAGAACGTGAAATCACGGGTGAGTTTAAAATTTGCATTCCTCTAATATGAGGAAAGGTGGAGTCCGGGGCAGCCAAAACTATGGTAGTAAGAACTCTCTTTTTTTCTTTTTTTACCCTTGAACCAACCCCCTCCCACCCAACCACTACAATTTGTTCTCATACCCAACCCAAATAGACAAACTATGTACCCAACAGATCAAAATGCAATCAGCTCTCTTCTCTTTCTTTTCTCTCTGCCTCTCTCCCTGTCTTTCTCTCTTTAAGATTAGAGTTGCAGACATGGCAATCGAACTCGACATAAGCACTTGTAATTCAACCAAGAATTTTTGTGCAAGTAAATATACTTCGTACATGAAATCTATATGCAAGTAAAAATATCACATATACAAAATTCATATTCAAGTAAAGTAATGTGCAGAAATTATACACGATACATTTACTATTGCGCATGAATTTCGTGGATGAAAGGACATCAGTCCAACTGCTTATGTCTTGTTTTGCTGCTATGTTTTTGTGGGGCCACCTGAAGATTATCCGAGGGTATGAAGATGTTTTTCACACAATGTAGATCATCTTCATATAAAATCACCATGTGTAAAACTATTAACCCAATCAAAAGTTTGTTTAAAGTTAATGAAAAAATAAAAGACTTCTAAATTACCTAACTTTTGATAGGGTTGAGAGTTTTAGAATGATATATGATTTTTAGTGAGGATGATCTAAATGGTAAGGATATCATTTTATGCTATACTAGTTTGTATAAATGATATGATATAAAAATTAGCATATGTATATTACTTTATGTCACAAATTGTATCATACAAAGAACTTTCATACCAGTTGTTAAGTTCTTAGGATATCAGAGATGAAACCTTACTAGTGAGATCGTAGAGGATGAGAAAGAAATTAAGAGTGAGAAAAAAAAAATGAAATGCTAGAACTGTCGGGCTTTTCATTTTGATTTTCTAAAGTTGGTAGGGTGAGTGAAGATATGGGTCGGGTTTTGTCCATATAGTTAGTGGATGATTCCTATTAGGTTTGGGGTGATTTGAGCTTAAACTACAATTGTTCTTCAAAGCATCCAAATGGTATAAGTTAATCAACAAGAGTTGGTTAGTGTGGTTCTTTATGGATGTGTAAGGGGTTGTGATCTTTGAGGTCACAAATTCAAATCTTGCTATGTACTATTATTTGAGACGGATGTAAACAAGGAGGCTCTTTCTGTCCTTAGGTGAACAAATGACCTAAGTAATCAAAAACAATATTATGGATAAAGTTGAAGATCAATACTTCGAAGGTTTGATGACTGGCTTCAGTTTGGAATGGTGGGTTCAAATCAACTCAAAACAGACTCTTCATAAATTAATATTGAGTCGAAAAGCCATCTTACCTTTCGTAGAGCTATATAGTTCTAGCCTGATATCGATACCAAATAAAAGTAAAAGGCACACTCAGAGCCAAAGTCATTCTAATAGTTAATTTTGGTTTCTAACAGTTTTGATTTCGATACTGAAATATGTGGAATCAAAAACAAGAAAACGAATTCTAATTCAATTCAGTTCTCAAACAAAATTAATGAATACCCATTAACACTCCCAACATAATAGTGCAAGTGCAACCCAGGGAAAAACCAAGAATTTAGGTTGGGGTAGGTTGAAGTGAATTTTTTTTTTTTTTGAGAAGTATGGGTATATAAATTTAGTTTATTGGTATATAAAATTTTTGTACAATTTTATCTTGGGCTAAGTTATCAAATCCCCTTTAAATTTTAACTTCTCTAACTATCTTCTATATTCCAATTGTTCGGGATTTCCATCCCGCGAGTACGTGGACGGTGGGGATAATATCGAAATTCGGAAAGAGATTAACTGTGAGATGAGATTCAAATCACGAAGAGTAAATGATTATACATGTGTCCCACAAGATGAAAATCCCACACAATCTGCAGGACTTTTAGCATTTTCCTTTCTTCTTTATTTTTTTTCCCCCAAAGTTGGGGTTGGCTGAAGCCTCCCTAACCCCTCACTGCTTCTGCCCCTGAGTGCTACAAAATAAATTTGATTATGTTAAACTTGACTGTTGACAAGGTACATATATACACATTTTATCTTTTCATCTTTGTCTTTTATGGAGTTGCAACTGATGCAACTCTTTCTTTTGTTTTTTTGGTAAAACATCTCTGAATAGATAATATATGTTTCTTGGAAAGGAAGATCTGAAATCTTATGTAAGATTTTGAAGTAAAGGTGCTTAATTAGGGTTCATTGATTATCCACTTATCTACCCTCATGTGAAGTAGACAGGCAGACCCATGTGAGAAATGTGCTCACATATAGGCCAGATTACCTTTCTTTCTTTCTTTCTTTCTTTCTTTCTTTCTATCTTTCTTTTTATGGTGACTAAATTTACAGATATTCTTTAATTGATTGATTCACAAAAGGATAAAACGTGAAACCTAGTCGCTATCGAATATGAACCTCTCATTGAGAAAGCAAACTACCAATAGCAAATTTTGATTGAATGCTAATTAATCCCTATTTTAATACATTAATATGATAAGAGCCGCCCACTTTTCAAAAAGAGACATTACAATATATATCACTTAATTCTAACTAGAGCTAATAATATTTATGTAATCAAAGATATTTCTTTTTTAATTGGATTGCAATTTAAAGATGAATTTTTTTTATGAGATTTAATACCAAGACCCTACACTATGAAAATTATACTTCTAACTGCTCTAGTAAGTGGCATTTCGCAAGAAGTTTCTTTTACTAAAAAGATGTGTTGAGGTATACCTCCTCTAATAAGGGGCACAACATCTTTTCGAGTAGTTATTGAAGTCCGAAAATTATATTCTTATTCTACAATTAAAAATAATTTTGAAATAATTTTTTTTTTTTTATAAGGTCATTTTTTTTTCTTTTATTTAATTTTTTATTTGCAACCACCTCATCATCAAAAGTAATTTATGTTTCAATTTTTCTTTGAGAAAAACTAGTACTTAAGTCACAGCATAGTCATTTAAATGAGAAATGCTAAACAGAATTTTGGATTGATATATTTTTGTGAGGATGATCTCAAATGATCAGGAGACTATTCACATCAATATCATCTTTAGATCATCTTCGTGTGAACTCTACATGTGAGGGAGTAGTCGTCAAAACAAAGTCCTCACTATTATAGTTAGTATTTCTTCATTTAAACATATATAGTTATAAAAAAAATTTATATAAATACGAAACACTAATATTAAATATTAGTCATTCGTATACTGACGAACAGGTACATTCAACTAAATAATAACAGAAGGTCAGAAGGAGCTGTAGCATTTGATTAATTTGATGATAGCTAGAGAGAAAATATTGTTGGTTGGTATTCCTCATCTTCTTTTTCTTTTGTCTTTGGGCAGGAAACATGCATGATTGAGGTTGGACCACATGTAACACTATTCAATTAGCCAGATTGCCTTAAAGTGTTGAACCCAACCCCCATCCCAACAAGTTCACAACACTTAACTCATTTTAAAAAACAAAAAACAAAAAAAACCTTCTATGATCAATTAATCTATCCTCCCCTTTCTTTCAAAAAAAAAAAAAAACTCATTTAAATATACTGGTGTTGGGTAGTTTTATCCAGCACCTTGTTGTTGAATACCAGTACTCAAAAGATAAAATGGAATAACAGGATGGAGAGGGGCTATTATTAAGCTCCTCCTTATTCAACCACATGGACATGAAAATAATTCAAAGATAATTTCTTAGAATGGATTGATCTTCAGAAATGATGATTTATAAGATGAAAATAATATTCTCACGTGAAAATTAGTCTACGGAGTCTGGATCATCTTCACATTAACTCCACAAAATGTAGGGCTCCGATAGGGTTGAATATAAGGTGGGGTATAATACTATGATGCCCTAATAAGATTTTTAGAGAAAATATTGAATCCTCTATCAAAGAAGATGCCTAGGTTGACTCTGTGTCAAATAGACTAGTAGAAGTCTGATAAAAAAAATTGAATAATGCTAAACATATAGCAACACCTACAATAATCTTTACCCCAAAGTGAATTTAATGGTGGATGTATAATTTCACACACATTCGTAAATTGCGCCTATTTCAAAGTAGAATTTTGCTATTTGAACATTGAGATCAAATATTACAATTGTAACATTGGACTGTAGAGTCCACATGATTACACTTCAAGAGCTAAAATTTTATGAGGTTATTCTTTTCACTATGTATATCATCCTCTCAAAAAATCAGCTCATTTTAAAACATCTAACCCCATAAAAAATTATTCGGAAGTTGATTGGAAATTAACAGTGAGGAAAAGAGTAAATTTTTTATGGGATTATATGTTTTAGAATTGACTGATTTTTTGTAAGGAAGATCTGCATAGTGAAGAGAACAATTTCACAAAATTTTAACTCTTAAAGTCTAACCATGTGGATGTTACAGTCCAATGTTACAATTATCACATGAGTTTTGCTAGAATAACACCAGAATTTGACACTAGAACATTACGTCTGCTTTTTAAAAGTGGTATGAGGAGCTGAAATAGAATTAATGTTTTTTCAGCAACTGTTATAATTGGTTTTCAATCAATAAAATAGGCAGATGTAATCTTTGGTGTCAAAATCTGGTGTCCCTATAGTAATACCCTTATCACATTGGTTTCAATGTTCAAATAGCAGCTTCTTTCAAAGTGATAAAATCAACTACTAGGCTAGTAGCAGTCTCACGTGAGAAATGTGGTTGGATTATTAAGGGAATCTTATAATTATTGGGATGAAGGATAAAGACATTACAAAGAAAATTTTGAATTTTAATGCAATAAGGGTGACCCACCATTGAACCACGTGGCAAACTTTGATTGGACAGTACATAGTAGTCCCACCACCAGTTTCTCAGAATCAATGCAAAACTACGCCACATGCAAAAGAAAAACATGAGAGGAAAGAACACCCCCTTCCGTACAATTAATATCGGTAATGCTTGAGTTACAGCAAATTCCTACAGAATTTGCTACCACTCAAGCATCCAACGGTCAAAGTGATTTGCATCTCCTCGTATTTCGCATCCCATCCTAAAGTGTTATGAATCTCACCGTGAAATGTGCCTGCTGTAGCAAATTCGGTAGGGATTTCGGTAGCCCTAGCACTACCGAATTAATATACATTTTTTGAAAACTACAGAGCTTGACAGGTGGATTTTGTAAGCTAACTGCAAAACACGTGTAAATTATACGTGCATGCTTCAATCATGGATTGCTCACGTGCTTACATCATGCATGACTGGTCCACGATATTTTCTTGCAAATAATTTAATTGATTAGCATATAAAATATATATTAGTGATTTACGGATTAATTTTTACGTAAACAAATGTAAAAATATTTACAAAATTAAAAATATATTAATTTAAAGATTGAGATGATGAGGCATACAATCATCTGAATTTATTAATATGGTCGCATTGTAAATTTATTTTAGAATCAAATTAATATCATTTTATCAGTTGATTTTAAACTGTGACAAAAACTAGGGAAATAGTTTGTGTGTTAACGGGTGGGTAGGTTATGGGAAACCCGTACCCGTCCCATTGCCATCCCTACTCTACAGTTTCCATTTTAACCCTTCAATTTGGTATGATCAAGTGGTAAAACAGTTTTTGAACCTTAGGCATAAAATGATCGAATTAGATGCAATATCGATCTTTGGGGTCATTTCTATTTCTTTTCTTTTTTTTCATTTTGAAGTAATGAAAAGTGAAAAGTGAATACATGTACAGGCCATTGGTGGGACTAGGAATGGCCCCCATCAGTTCTGATTATTATGTCTTCATTAATTTCTGTGTTATTAACATAATTTGTTGTCTACGTTACCCACTTGAATTTCAATGTAATAATTGGTTTAAATAATGAGAGAGGTTATTGCACCCCTTTTAGAACACCCCTTATAACACTTTCCAACTGTGGGATCTACATGTGATGCATTAAGGGGTTGATTTTTTTTAGAGGATATTTTTCTCACTATTGCACATAGGCCTTTGGCTCAATAGTTGTGCATCCCTCCCATAAATCTTTAGTAGTATGAGGTCTTGGGATCAAACTTTTCGGTCGTAGTATTGCTGTTAAGTTTGTCCCATGTAATCTGGTAATAAATATAGGTACGTCGTCATTGGCAGTTTCTTTATGTCCATTGGTGGGCACATTTCCTGCGTTTGTTGGTGATGATATTTTTGGCGGTTTCTCTGTACTTCTCACACGTCCACTGAGTGTATCTACGCCTTAATGTAACCTAGGCAATAGTCCCCATTAAAAAAAAAACCCTCTCCAATTAATCTTTAAAAATTGATAACTATTTGACCCCACAAATAGTTACTAATTTTTAAAGGCTAATTTGAGAAGCTTAGAAGTTTTAAAATAAATTGATTTTTTAAAAGTTTTTACTACTTAATCATGTTATTGGCACTTAAAATACACTTTAGGGCATCCTAGGTTGATTATTTTTTGTCTAGGGGTGATTTCCCCCATCCACTAGGGATATCTTGTACTAGGGGATGCCCTCAATTTGTTAAAATACACTTTAGGGCATCCTCTCAATAGATTAGGGAATATCCTAGCCGATTTGTAATAAAATAATAATTTTTTAAATATTTTAAAGAAGAGGAGGGATATTGCAAGATACCTTATTGCGACACTATTGCAACATACTTTTTATGGGGCCTACTTAAAGATGGTTCAAGGGCTAATTTTTTTGTGGGGTTTTTCTCCTCATCATGTAGATCGTCATATTAAAAAATCAGCCCCTTCTAAAAGTTCTAACCCCGTCAAAAGTTTATCGAAAATTAAAAAAAATCAACGGTCTAAAAAAATATCTAAAATTTACCAATTTTTCATGGGCTGATTTGAGGGAGTTAAACTTTAGAATGGACTAATTTTTGAATATAATGATTTACACGATGAGGAGAATATCTCATAAAAAAAATTCGAACCATCTTCATGTGGGCCCTATAAAAAGTATATTGCAATAGTGTCGTAATAAAGTATGTTGCAATATCTTTCCTCTTTAAAGAATTAAAAAAAAAAAACACTTAAGCTTCTTCCACTGCCATGGCCACTATGGCATCCACCATCACCTCCAATAACTCAAATCTCGCCACCATCAGCAGAGAGAGATAGAGAGAAAGAAAAAGAGAGAGAGGGAGAGAAAGAGAGAGTGAGGGAAAAATAAGAAATAATGAGGGAGAGAAAGAGGAGAGATCCAGGTTCGTTCCAGATTTAGATCTTTCCTCTTTGTCCCCCTCAATTGATCTCTTTTACTCTCCCTCTCTCACTCTCACTCGATCTCTTTCTCAGATCTCAGATCTCAAAAAAAAATTAGGTCAACTCTCAATCTCTTTCTCTTGACCTATGCGTTCTCTTTCTATTTGTTCTCTCTCTAGCGTTGTGGTGGTGGTGTACAGGTGTTGTGATGGTTGGTGGTGGTGAAGAAGATGAGATGGTGGGGTGTATTTTATTTTGTGGGTGGGGATAAAATAGTTTCCATTTTTTTATTATAAATGGAGAGAATGCCTATAAAAACAAATCTCTTCAAATTTTGGTGAAACTGAACCTTAAGATATCTCCAAGTGTAAGTGAGGATGGAGCTATCACCACTCTTTTTTGTCAACTTAAGTTTGGCTAAAATTGGTATTAGGGGTGCCCTTCTTTTTTTTTTCATTTTTTTTAGTGAAATCCACTTTCTAACCTACTTGCAATTAAAATCGTGGATGGTTTTTTATTTTAGGTTAAATTTTACTTTGTTTCTTTTTGTAAATGAAAACTTCAAATGTTTTTTATGTCGGTATATTCCCAAACAAAATGTGGGATAGAAGTGATGAAAATAGAATTACATTTGCCTATAAGATAGAAGTGATAAAAACGTAGGTCATCCAATAACAATAGTCTAATCAAAACAAATTGTCTGAAAATTTGATCAAATCAAAGGCTGGCGTTCAGGATGGTTTTGGCCCTTGGGATTAGGGATGGCAAAAACCCCCACGGATTAGGGTCCCGCGGGGTCCGCCCCTAATGGGGCGGGGATTGGGAGAAAATTTCATCCCCGCCCGGAGATGGGGCGGGGACGGAGATCACATTCCCCACCCCGTTCCCGCCCCGTTTAGTAAATATATATAATTAATTATAAAATTATCTATATATTTATTTATATACTTATTTTTATCATATCTATACTATATTACTATAGCTGAAGCGTCTGACGTGGCGCTTCAGTAACCCACGTGGCATTCTCTATTCTCAGAGTGCCACGTCATAAGAAGACCTCCATGTCACTCTCAAATTTCAAGTTTTCTCTCCATAAATTCTCTTTCATTGTCATTGATTATCTTTAATTAGCCTCTAATTATGTTAATTAATTTTNAAATAGTATTTAATTTATACAATTTTTTTGTAGAAATTTTTTGTTAGGAGTGTGAAATGAGTTGGAAATCGGGACCCGCGGAGAACCCGACCCCTATAGGGGATTCACAATCCCCGCCCCGCCCCGCCCCGAATAGTGATGGGGAAGGAGATGGGGGAGGCAAACCCGACCCCGCCCCGTTGCCATCCTACTTGGGATGGCATTTTCTGGATCTGGGAAAACAATGGTTTCTCTATAAACTCTTAAAAAGCTTTAAAAGTATCCATAAACACCAGCTATAATTTTTCATTCTCACAATGTGCCAACCCGACGTCGCTTGTTGGCGTTCCACCAGTACTGTATTTTCAGCCTCTCTTCTGCTCTTTCACCTCCGCGGAACGCCGATCACCATATATACCAACACATCCCAAATCAAGAATCACTCAGTTCTGTAGCTTATAGAGCTAAGTCTCTCCCTGATAGCAATGATCACTTAAAATCATATTTTCCATCTCCAATACAGTTTCAGTGATATACAAAAAACGCAAAACCAAATCAAGCAAACATGAAAAAAATCAGAAAACAGATTCAGTAAATCGGTCAGTTAAAATATAAACAAGGCTCTTCTTCTTCATTTTTTCTTTCTTTTTTAGGCTCTTCTATGAGGCAACTGTCTTGGCACATCTTCGTGCACAGCACTTTCTTTCTTCAGACCGCCGCCCTCTCCCTACCTGCAGAATTACCCAAATCATTTACTTCGACACCTTCACAATCTTTACCATTTTGATTGAAAGCTCTCATCATCTTACCAATGCTCATCCTCACCTTCTGGTCCCGCCAACCGTCACATGATGGATAATCAAAATGTACACAACTGCATTCTCATCTATAACAAACCCAGAAGAGAAATCAAACAGAATCTGATTTTCAGACTCCGCAGCTATTTGGACTTGACAATTCAGAACAGAGAGCAACTGCAACTAAAGAACACAGTCGATGCTATAGCTTGTGGGCATTTATAAGTGCTCGGTGTCGAAGTAGACCAAATAGGGATGAGGCAAGAAGCAACACAGGCCAATTCACAGACTGATGATTGTAGCAGGGAATGCTTGGATGAAGAATGTGCTGAGAACTGCTCTTCTTACAAAAGTTGAAAAGAGCCTTGAATGTAACAAGCTTGCCATATACAAAGGAATCAATCAAAGGGACGATCATTTGAGGAAAGAATGATATGTCAGTCCAGCACAGGATCTCTCTAACTCGACAGAAAACAGAGTTTCGATGATGAGATCCTTCTGGTTATTTTGTTACCATTTATTTCAATATGGTTTAATCAATATCACAGATCAATCATGCCTACCTTGCAGTTGAACCTGGTTGAACCCAACTAGATCACTTCAATGAATGTAGTCCAGAAAAGCCAAACTGCACTATACAAACCAACCTGTATTCATATGTCAACATCTTCTGCAGACTTTTTAACGGACTTACTCAACTGAAACACAGGGTGCTTTCGAAGTTTTCTTACTCCTTTTCTCAAACTTAACTTATCCAAAAACCCTTCAGCATCTCTGTTGTACCCATCTCTACACTCATTTTCTGAAGCCCCCATTTCGCACTTCAGAGGTGTACTGTTTTGTCCCTCATCATCCACACTCTTCTGAAGGTTCCAAGAATTCTGCTCAATATCACTTTCTAATCTGTCCCTAGTGAGAAAATTTAGGAGGTTTCCTGAGGCAGGTCTATCATGAACACAATCATTGACTTGATGTTCGCAGGAGCGTTCACAAGTTTCACTGTCTAACAGAGATGGATTGGGGTCATTGATGTTGTTTGTTGACTCTGAGCATGAAGGTATCACCCCAGACGCGGCACCCGATTCTTCTCTTTCTCGGATGGTTTTTATGATAAGTGTCCTCAGAAAGTTCATAACTTGCACTGCATGGATTAATGCAGTCAAGGGATCTGCCATCTGCAACAGGGAAACAAGACCAGTTACATACCATTCTCACGAATGTAACTCCAAACAAAGCCCAACTAACACCCACAAGAAGGGAAATACCCTGGTTGGTTGCAACTGAGCAGGGGCAGACCCAGGAGAGGGCAGACTCTTGCTAAAGCCAGGGGTAAAATAAGAATAAATTATAGATTTTGAATGGAGTTTTATTTTAGATAAATTATTTCACTTCCTCAAATCTATGTTAGCCCAGGATAAAATCATCGATGTTTAACTTCCTGGTTCAACCCCTGCTACTAAGGACACGTGCCACACAAAATGTGTTTCAAGAGCAGCATTTAAAGTAGTCACTTTTTAACAATTTACCACATTTTCCTGAAAATCCAAGAGAATAGATAAATTGGGTGTTTAGCATCATCAGAGCGAGCAAAGATGAAACCCAACAGTTAACTACCAGATCAACATATGTGGTGAATGCCAAGCCTAATATCAACCAAGGGATCTCCCTTGTTTCCACTTAAAACTGACAAACAAATAAATAACAGATCTTCAATAACCTGCGTCATGTTAGGTGCAAAAACCATAGCAATGTTGCGTGCATTCATCTTGTTGTGATTTTCATGCTGCACGACATCTGCCATCAGATTGATGGCCCAGTCGAGCAATGCGGCTTCTGTTGGTTGCAGTAGAATCATGAGCTGCATACACTCCTCTTCTGTGTTGCAATGCATTACCTGATCTGGTGTAAGGGAGTCGAGTACCCCTGCAGGAAGTTCTCGGAACCACGCCTAAAAAGCATTAAGAATCTCATCAGTTAACAATTGGAAGAAATCTGAACTGGAAATATTGAAAGCTACAGTAGTTAAATATGAAACAGACTAAGAGAACCCTGCACGAGTCATTGGCTAGTGCATCCTTCCTATATGTAGGAGGTTGTGCTACCAAAACATACCCTCGGCTTAACCCGTGGGGGGGTGGTGTTGGGGGTGTGGGGGAAACCTTTATGAGAGTAGATTGAAACTATGACCACACTTCCTGACACTTCCTAAGTAAATGGGGAATTTCAAGGATGTGGTAGTTTTTATTAGAGACCCCCAAGAAATAAAATTCATACTCTTTTTTTTTCTTTTTCTTTTTTGATCGGTATTAAAAGTCACACCACATTCGGCTTTTATGCGACAAGGGTGTAATTTATAAAATACATGTTTCCCGAGCAACTTGAAGCTCAAAGACCAATGCTATTAAGCAACATAGGATTCAAAGAAGTATAATAAGATATTGTTACGGTTTTGAATTTTCAGATGGATACCTTTATTAGACCTGCCAGACAATGCACATCAATTCCTTGCTTCACGATTCCCCTGTTTAGCTGGTCTCTGACATACTCCTCTTGGCTATTCTCAGCATTGATTCGGAATATTCCTTCTGTCTTAAAGCACGCCAAACAAAAAAGTGTAAAGGTCTGTATACTAGTATCAAGAGAAATTATTTTTCAGTTTAACAAAAACAAGAAACATACTTGAAGACCTCCTTCCAAATACAAGCGCCTTTGCATCATGAGGAGAATTGTTGGGACACTGTTTCCTCTTTGATCATAGGAACACTTCATAGACTCCGCAGAAACTCCAAAAACACTTGAACTGCACAAAAGAACAAATAATGGGTTCAAGCTCATCTATTTGGAAGAGACAAAGAGGAGGTAAAATCGGGATTCAGGATGATGAGATCATTTTTATTTCTGACCTAAAGCATGATGTGTATGCCTTGAGGTGGGAAAGAAGCCTCAAAACCATGCCCTTCTATATGAATACTAAATATAAATAACAAAATGTATAAATATGTATTAATATATATAAAACCAAGGTGGCTTCTGGACGGTTAGTTTGTACATTGGCAAGCTCCTCTATCGATTTTACAAAACTTACCTCTTATTAACCAAAGCTTTTTAACACATACAAGGAAATAAATGGGCATTTTGGTCCTACACACTCAAAATAGTTTTAAACAAAACATAAAACCATTCAATAGGTCTCTTCTAATGACTCCCATTTTCTACCAAACTAAGTGCGTAGGTCAAACATGTGTAGGTCAAGAACGTCACTCAAGCATGCTAGTCATTCTAAATGTAGCCATTTTACACTTGCTGCAGACTGGTGCAATAACCAGAGTGTCAAGAGATACATCGATAAGATTATGAAAAGCACTTATCTATTTCAGACGAGGGAAGGGATGTTCTTGTTACTGTTGTTTGACCTAGAATAGGTCAAGTTCCCGTTTGGAACCCATTAAGTTTTAGTTCTTAAGAAAATTGATAATCAATTGTTTTAATATAAGAATTTGTTTTCTCATTAATACATAAATAGTTTTTGTTTTCTCATAATTACGACCACCATGATTACCACAACCACCTTCAGCGTCACCAACTAGTCAACTACCACAGACACCAGCTCGACTAGTTGTTCTACTATGATTTAATATTTTGGAGAAGTAAAATAGTAAAATGAATCGTCGAATATATTTTTGTTGTCTTGCATTCAAACAAGTTATTACACTGTAATTGTTTTTGTTAACAATCAATAATTCAATTATTCAGTAACATTTATAATAGAAATGATTATGATAGGATTTTCACCATAATTATTTTCCAACCTAAAAACAATTCTCATAGAATGGCTACCAAACTTCCCATGAAAAGATGATAAATATTGTATTTTTATGGCATGGCAATATAATGTAAGAAGCCACACCTCTAACAAAAGGCGCTCGAAAAAGCGTAAGAGGCGTGAAGCATGAGGTGTAGGCATCTTCAAAGCCCCAAAAGGGAAAAGGCATATTTCACATATTACGCTTTCTTTTTCTTTCTTTATTCCTTTTAGCTGGAACTAATTTAGTTTAATTGGGACTAAAACAGTTTCAGTTCTTCATTTCCTTCAGTTGAGAATTGAATCAAGAACAACACAAATTTTCAAATCTATGAACAAATTTTCCAGGAGAAATCTAGAATTAACCCAAGATACCAATAACCACACAAATTCATTCTACTTGTGCAAAATTGAGAATTTATAATAGAAATTCAACTTAAAACTCAGAATTACATAAAAAAGAAAATAAAATGGAGGGTAAAAATTGAAGATTTCTAACCTGGCACTCGGAACCCTAGTTGGAACTTTAGGCTTAAATTCAACCGGCAAACCAAGAAACCCATTAAACCGATCGAAAGTAACATGAGAAACATGCCGAACATCAGTCGGAGGACTGATATCTAAAGAACAAATATCATCCTTTTCAACACCACAAGTCGCCACTGATTTCCTCAACGCCTCAACAAAGATAGTCAAGATCTGAAACTGCTGGTTCTGTTGTCTCTCATTACTCTTTCTCTCTCTAGAATCAGGAACAATTAATGGTGTGGAAATCGGACTCATATCATACCCATCACCATCCTCATCCTCATCATCATCATCATTTTCTCTCTCCTCTTCATCTTTCTCATGGTTATGGTGGTGGTAGAGAGATGGACTGGGTGGAGACGAGTCGAAATCAGTGCTTCTACCGAGTCCACAAGTCTTGGATCGGAAGAGTTGAGTCATAATTTTATTAGTAGAGAGCTAGAAGAAGAAGAAGTAGTACTGAAGAAAGAAACTGAGGAAGAGAAGGAATTAGGGTTAGGGTTTTTATAGAAAGAAAGGGAAGATGGATTTGATTTGGTGGTGTAGGAGAAAAGTTTGCTTTTTTGGAGTGTTTCTGACTGTCTAAGATCTGGAGGAGGAGAAGATGATGAACAAGAATGGGACATTTTATTATTTTTTTGTGTGTTGTTTAAAAAGTTTTATTAATTATTATTCCACTACTACTAGTTTACTCATAGTAGCAGTGAGAGGAAATGAAAAGGAAACGTCGCTTTATGACAAGTCACATGTTGAGACAACACACAAGGGTTTTTTTTGGGGGATGCCAAATGGCACCCTAATTCTGTTAAGGGCGCATGCTGAGTCAACTCGGTGAGTCGAACTCATGGTTCACCAACTCGGATTTGGTGGCCAACTCGCTAGCGATCGACCGAATCTGAGTCAATGATGAGCAAAAAAAAAATGTAAAAAAGAAAGAAAAAAGAAATAGACCGAAGTCGAACTGGTCGAGGTAGGGGAGTCAAGGCCGAGTCACACTGAGTTCATGATATGCCAGAACCAGTAGTTGTTAGTTATGTAGGTGGTGACCGAGTTGGAAAACCATGGTCAGACTACACCTGGTAAGGAGTCAAGGTAATGGTCGACCTTTGGCAGGTTGGCAGGTTTAGATTATCAAACCTTAACTCTAACTAGTTTATTAAACTGATCATTTTTTAAAACCCTAACTCTAACTAGTTTGACATTTTTCTATGTATATAAAAATAAGGAAACGAGTCATGGCTGACCCAACTCTAACAAAGTTGACGAGTAATGGGTCAAAAATACTCAATTCAAATCTTGACTTGTTTAGCTAGAGAGCTGAATTAGGAAAGGGGTGGCAAGTCGGGTCATATTTTGCCACCTCTAAGTCAAACTAAGAAAAGTTACAATGGTAATCATCACACAAAACTCAAGATCATTTGACGACACACGCATGAAGATTATATGCAATCCTATTCTCATAATTCAATTTTTTGTTTTTTCTAAATAGTCTAGTTGATTCTATCTTCAACCTACAAACTTTAGTTTCTTTTTCTATGTTAAGTTCTTTTCTTCTTCTTTTTTACTACAAAAAGCACCCCAATTTTATTAATATTTCACTTCAATAATCTGCCCGTTGACTATGTCTTCAACCTTCGGACCCTAGTTTTTATTTCTTTCTATTTTTCAATATCATTAAACGACGGTTTCACCCACTGTTAGCTGTTGTGGCTAGCGAGGGCACCACCTATAATACTTTTGTTTAAAAAAAAATGAGTATATTTTCAAACCATTGTTGGCGGTTTTAAGGTCGGTAGTCTAACCATCTTTAATTGGTTGTTGCTGGTTGGCAATCCGTTTCTACAGTCTAAACCATGATCATCATGGCCTACCTTAGCTTGATGGCCCTTAAGAATTTAAGAACTAGGGTTGCTAAAGGCGCATTGAATTCCATCCTATGCCCTCAGCAAAGTCACTAGAAACTCCACAAGTTACACTGTTGAGTTTTGGCTTCCAACTTTGAAAACCCTAGAATTCACTCACACCACTCTTTTTTCTTCCTCTCATAAAAAACTTGTATGATATGTGCAATATATTGACTAGTTGTTGAATTAATAATTGAACTTTTTGAAAGGCAATTAACTTTATGGTGTATATAGTGTAAAGTTGTAAACAAAAGATGGTCAAGGCCCCCAATTACAACTTTTTATGCCTGTTTTTCAGATTTTATACAAGAAAGGGGGAGGACCTGATAACCATATATCATCACCAAAAGATCATAATTAACCTTTTTCTTTCAGGCTTGCTTTGTATATGGTTTCGGTCAGACCAGGCCCGGAGTGCAAGTTGAGCAATCTTACATGGCCCTGAGTTATATAGGCCCCATGTGCATGTATACCTTTTAATGATATTAAGTTGTAGGGTTCATAGCCTATGATTTTTGGTGAAAATGATCCCATCACTCGAAGATCATCCTCATCAAAAAGAATATATTCAAAACTTAGTTGAAATTTTAATGGTGATTAAATCATTCATTTTTACCGTTAATTTTTAATATGCTTAAGCACAATGTTGTGGCTCTACTTGTAAATCATTATACTTGAAAAAAAAAAAAATCAAACAAGCCCAAAATTTGTATTTATATTTTTTTGAAGGAAAGTGATGCAGAAGATAAATTTTTTCAAGGCGTAGATACACGAAACTTAAGCATCAGAGCAGGTCAAAGTCTTCACCAATGGAACCACGAACGGGGCTATAAGAGGAATGTACAACCTTTGGACTAAAGGCTAATCTACACTTCTTTCTTTCTTTTATATTTGCTACTTGTAAATCTAAAGGACCCCTATATAAAATAGTATTAGAATTTAGAATATCTAAAATCTACTTAATTATATATAATATTTTGGTTTACAAAAATAAGGGTGCCTGTTAATACATTGCTCATCTTTGCAGTGGGTTTACAAAAATAAGGGTGCCTGTTAATATTTTGGTTTACAAAAATAAGGGTGCCTGTTAATATTTTGGTTTACAAAAATTCTGTGTAGTTAGGGATTCTTTTAGTTAATCCAGATCTGCGCGCTAGCCAGCATGCTCATCATTATCATCATATTGTCCTCATCATTTGGGACATACAATATACTAGAGCAATATACTTTTCAATATATGTACTTGAGTAGGGATCAAATGGCCTATGCAAATGGTGATTTTTTTGTGAGAATATTCTCTTCACCTTGTACTTCATTATATCAAAAAATAATACAATTCTAAAATTTCTAATCTCATTAAAAGTTAGATGCAAATTTATTCTAAAATTAAATCTTAAAAAAAAATTAAGATTTTGATGAGATAATTTGTGGAGATAGAATTTTAGAACTCAATGATTTTTGGATATGATGATCTAGGTAGTGTGGAGATCATTTTCACCAAAAATTAGCCCTTCAATTATCCTCCTCTATGTAATGGAGTATAAATTGAGCATTTTTTAATAAGAGTATTTGATCCCTTCTCTATATACTTTTATCAAAGAGATGTGTTATTTATTTAAGTAAATAATTTATCATTATAATTAATTAATTATTTTAAATATTATAATGATAACGAGTATTCACATTCCTTCATTTCATGCCCAAATGAGTGCATGGCTCTTTTTCCACCCAGCTTTTTATACACGCACCCACCATATTTTTAAACTCTTTTTACATGTTATATAAATTTTATTCTTACACTCCACTTATATTTGTGAAGCCCATATAAAAATAATCCAAAAGTTGATTTTTTTTAGTAATTGTTAGAACTCGTCGGCGCACGTGTATGAGATTTGGGTCCCACCTCCATAAACCAATCTGGGTCATGGGAGTAGTTCCACTTCTAGTATAATTCTTATTGGATATGAACCTTGTTGGGCAAGTTACTTGAGAGAGAGAGAGCCTATATATACATGTAGTATGTAACCCTAATTATTATTAATGAATAAGATTAACACTTCTTCTCTCTATTTTGTCTCTTGTTTATGCTTGTGCGATTCTAAATTATGGCTTACGAGCAATAATTTTCTTTTAAGTATGATACATATAATTGATGTAGAAATCTGACATTATCCTCTTAACTTCTTATATATACTATTAGTTAAGAGAATGGGGTTTTTTGTGCTTTTTTACTTTTGGTGTCTGTTTTGTTAAAGTTTAACTTCACTTTAAAAGGGTACAATGGTCATCTTTTGCCCTTAAAAAAAGGATAAATTAGTAATTTTATTCTCACCAAAACATAACTGTTTCACTTTTGCAAAGGAAATTAAATCTCTTCCATGATTTTCTCCCCTACTTTCTCTCTCCCTGAACTATCCCTAAAATCTCTCGGTAATTACCTACTCAATTTTCACATTTCTCTCACTGCAATGGATATTTGTATTTTTTGATTTTTTTTGTAATTAATTGCATTAATAGTTTATCACAAAACCAATGTAAGAAATAAACCCAGTGTGAGAAACACGTACAATGAATCCAATCCACTGAATCGAGGTTAAACCTGTAAATGAGGTGTGTAATCATAACAAGTGGGGTGCACACAATTATAACAAAAATCTATTGTGGGGCTTTATTTCATACCAAAATCTATTTCTTCAAAGACTAAACTCCTAGTTATATTTTTTTTAACCTTCTACAATTTATTAAATATAGTAAATATAAAAATTTAATTAATTAAGAATTTGTCTCCCTCTTCTACCATTAAAGTGGGCCTTAGGCCATCGCCTAATTGCTCTTGGGTAGGACTTGTTCCCTAGATTATTTATTACAAGGGACACTTAGGTGTAGCTCTTAAAAAAAAAAGATACATACCAAGTTTTTTGCACGCGCAATACTCGTGCATGTATCAACTTATCTTTAATGACATCCATATTTATGCTAAATATCAACAAGTTTCAGCCTTATAACTATTTTTAGAGTCGCTTCTCATTTAATAATAGAGTAGATCGTTATCGTAATTTAATGAAATATATATATATATATATATTGGTAGGAGGGAACTAATGCATGCCTAAGATACAACATGGTATAGATACACTAACGTGTGAGAAGCGCAGAAACCGCCATTAGCATCGATCCAATGGACGAATGCAGAGAAAGTTACTACCAACGAGTGCAAGAAGGCTACCCATCTACGGATGCAAATGAGGCCACCACTAACCGACTACCAACGGGCGCAAAGAAGACTACCAAAATGGGCGCAAATCTTTATTTAGAAATACGTACCTATATATATATATATATATATCACACCCTATATCGACCAAACTTAATGATAACTCTACAACCGATAAGTCTTGAACCCAATACCTCCCAAGTTATGAGATAGGTGAAAATATAGGCTCTGCTTGGTACACCATGAATATTCGAAAATACAAAAATTCACGGTTTATCATGTATTTGTAGATGATTCATGAGGGCATCTAATAACAAATATTTTGTAGGATTTGCAATGAGCTTAAACAATCTAAATTTTTTTTCTAATTTATAGAATTTTAATTAGCACCTACAAGAATCGTGAATTTTCACATTTACAAATATTCACGGTGTACCAAGCAGGGCTATAATTGTGAATTTAATTATCACTTTTTTTTAATGGTGAATATGTAGCACCATATTTTTTTGGAGTTGCTTTGGGCGTTTGAAATCTCATGCCCGACCCTGATGGTGTGGAATTTACATTATATTTTTGTGAGCAACACAACATAATTGGGCACACATAAGGTATTCAACATTGGGTGAAATATCTTTCCTCCTAATCAAAATATTCAAAACCGCTGTAGATAACTCAATTATAAACAATGGCGGAGTCACTATAGAACTTAAGGGGCCTATGGGGATATGTGCCCCATTACTTCAAACATAAACTATGTGACCCATGCTAATTCGGCCAAATATGAGCCAGTCCCTGCCCCGTTTTAAATTATCCCTGTTTGGACGAGGGATTTTATGGAGGGATTATGTAGAGACCAATAATTTATTGAAAAACTAGTTAGACATCATGTTATAATCTAACTAGTTTTCAACAAATTCTTAGTCTCCATAAAATCCCTCTTTAAAATTTTCCATCCAAATAGATGATTAGTGAATTTTTTTTTATTTTTTTATACTAGGCATTTTAAATCATCCTAAGTTAAGGATTAGTAGTATGCCATAGGGTCATTCTCTTTTTCAAATGTCAAATTTTATCTTCTTTTAACGTGTTATCTTTGATTTCCTATTTTCTCGAAGACTTGAACAATCGAACTTTCCTCCACTCTCGTTGGAAAGAGCAAGTTCAATGGAGGGAGTAATTAAATTTGAGGGTTGAAATCTCAAAATGTTGTTGCTAGTGAATTTGTGTTTAAAATAAAGATTATGGGGTGTTCATATTTAAAATTATTTTTGTTCGATAAATAAAATATAAAATTGTGGATTTGATGATTGTTATTGATAATTAATTTCTTCAAAATTACGACCGTTAATGAAGAGAGCGATGGGTCAAAACGACTCGAAAAACAGACCACTGATTTGTGAAATGTCCTTCTAGTTTGAAATCTAGTCGATCCCCATATCAATGAGGAGAGAAAGAGATCTGAGGATTTGATAGATCTGCTAGAGTCCCTCAATCCACATTTATGCTAGCTTGTTTGAGGGTTCCACTAGAATATTAATTGCATGATAACCCCTCTGTATATGGCTTTTTAATGTCAAATAGTTCAACCCTAGTATTAAAGTTAAGTTAAGATCAGAATGAACTACCTAAATGTAAATAGTTTGTACACTGGCCTATGAGGCCTACAAAAATATAATCCAAGGGCAGAGTTCTTATTAGGATGTCCTCCTCATCGGCCTGTCATCATGTAGATCATTTTCATCATAATTCAACCAATCCTAAAACTCTTAACCACAATAAAAATATATTGAATTCAATTATAAATGAATGCATAAAAAACATGGTTAATTTGAGCCTCACTACTCGTTGCCAATTTATTTAGGGTTAGATGCCCAAAACCTTGATACACAATACACGACGGTGTACAAATGGTATACACATATTCAAACTCATAAAAGCCTACAGAATTTCCTATTGAAAATACAATCTATGGTGGACGCATATTACTTTGAGATCGACGCGAATTACGATGACATGTGAAAAATAATTTGCGGTCTGATTAGTTTTTGGTGAGAAATTATATAAAATTTTGTGTAAGTTTAACATTATCTTAAACAAAACATGTATGAATACATTAGATTTGTATAGAATGGGTCAAATAAATCTACTGAGAATTCTAGAGTTGATTTTGTAATATCTAATTCTTGTTGAACCTATCACAAAATCACTGCTGCTCTGTACACGTGTACAATCTACCAATATAAATAATTTTGCACGACTAAAATTTGTTATCTAATTAAATAATTAAATCATTTTCTCAAATATATTTGTGCATAAATGCTGATTTTTCTATAAAAAGAAAAGACAACAACAGAAGCAAACATGTTTCCTAAATTCTCACATGGTTACGTATAAGGTAATGACCTGATCAAAAAAAAAAAGTATAAGGTAATGACTTAGAGCCACTCAGTGGTCCCTACCTGCTCTCACCTTTTAGATGGCCTACCTTGGTTTTGAACTATTTTATAGGTAAATGTTTACAACATCAAATCTTTAACAATGAAATTAGTAACATGACCAGCCCTTCAATTACATAGAGGCACCACCTAATCTCAATCAAACATTATATATGTATGGACCCCACAAATACATAACGAGTAGTTAAAATTGGGTGACACCTCAATCTGTTCAGCTAAATAGACTAAGAGAAGTTTCCAATAATACCTCTCATGAAATTAAATTCATTATCTTAATTGCTAGACCTAACAATGAGTCCGAATTAGAATCAACCCTAAATAGGTTGGCAAGCCAGGTCATATTTTACCACATGTAATAATAGTTGAAAAAGTAAATATGGTTTGGTGTAGAATCAACTAAAAACCACTCGAGGCATGAGATACGGTCATGAAAAATAGAGAAAATCATATAAGAAATAAACATAGAACAATTCCATATAATTTTGATATTTATGTGAAAAACTCAAAATGAATAAAAAGAATAAGAAAAACAACATAATTGCATTAAATACATCATAATCAAAACCATAACCTCAACCATTTACATATTTACATTAGATTGACACCGAAATATACGTATAAACCATAGTGACCGACTCTAGATCGTCGTATGGATCGACTTTCTGAAAAAAAAAGACCACTTAATGTTAGCTCGATGATGTGGTGATTCAATATACATGATCAGACTCTACATTACTCAATCGTTTATCAATAAATTTATACTTGTTCGTTTATCTTAAACTATTCAATCCAACGGTTTGAAAAGATTTGAAGTTTGAAAATATATATAAACGGCAATTTTTAAATTTCAGGCATGGCAATCTTTAAAAATGAGTAAAACAAAATAAATTGGAAACAAATACAATCAATGTTCAAGGTAAGCAGCCGATTCTTGTGGGGGGGGCGCCGCGTGAGTAAGCACTAGCCACCCACCCTGGGTAACCGAGTAGAGATAGAACCAGTTACTCTTGTTCTGGATCCACAATAGTATGGTATCAGAATCAGAACCAAAAGAATTCAAACCGTTT
Source organism: Macleaya cordata (assembly GCA_002174775.1). Lineage (NCBI taxonomy): Eukaryota > Viridiplantae > Streptophyta > Magnoliopsida > Ranunculales > Papaveraceae > Macleaya > Macleaya cordata. The sequence goes on from MVGT01003289.1 coordinate 735,334, forward strand.
TGTAAATTAAAAATCCTAATCCCAACTCCCAATGGCAATTAAGTACTGGGAGTCTGGGTCGGAACCTACGGGTACTGAAAATAATTATATATTTTCTTTATTAAAATAAATATTATATTTTTTCCCTTCATGTTAGATCCTTCTATGTTTGTTTGGTGGGGACCTCTCTTGATCATCTACTGGTAGATGTTCATAACAGTTTTTTTGCGTTTCTCACATGCTCGTTATATATATCTAATATCTACACCTTTGATGTAATATGGAAAATAGTATTGGGACAACTAAGACTCCCAAAAATTAAAATGTTATGAATGTGAACTAAGCTTATTTAGACAATACTTTATGTATATTAGAGTTGATCTAAGTATTAATTTTTTGTGACGATGGTCTATTTATCATTTAAGTCATCATTACCGAAAACCACGTTGTTCTAAACCTTATAACCCTTACAAAATTGGACGATTTATGGTCCGTAGGTTTAAAACTTAGAAGTAGTGTTAGATTGAAGCGATTTTTATGTGACGATGATATTCTCACCAAGTAGATCATTCTCACAGTTATATCATATTTTTATGGATCATCATGGCATTTGATACTTTTATTTGTCCATTGGTTTCGTGATGAACTTTTTATAGGGTTCGATACTTCCAGTTCACTTTCGTTTCCTTACAATTTCAAGATACTCGTATGAAATTAGCCTCTAGAACATCTTCATGCAAGCACTACAAATGAAGGGTTTGTATGGAGGGGCTAAATAACCCCTCTCATGTTTAAATACTAATCAAAATATCCAAAACCCAATCTGTTAATTTGATAAATCTACTTAACAATTAGCACTAATTTTAGTTCCAATTTTGAATAGATTGATTCTCAAACCGGAACCGAACCGTTAATAGTCCTCCTACTTGCGGCAGTACAAGTAGAGTGATAAACTTTGGAGTCCGGTGTTTAAGGAGCCGAGTTTTGCTAGAATAACACCAAAATTTGACACCAAATATTACATCTGCTTTTTAAAAGTGGTATGAGGGGCTGAAATGGAATTAATGCTTTTTCATGATTGGTTTTCGATCAATAAAATAAGCAGATGTAATCTTAGATGTCAAAATCTGGTGTCCCTCTAGTAATGCCCTTAAGGAGCCACATGTCTGCTGTGAGCTTTCATATCCAGATATATCTCAAACTTGTCTGGGCCCACTAACCCCAAGAATCTTTTTCGTTTCTCACTTGCCGGACTACTTTATAACCGTTAGATTTTAATCAGACTTAAAAAGAAACACCCAATCCAACGAAGAAAAACCATATTTTACGTGTCAGTAGGCCCCACACAAAAAGATTCGTCTCTATTCATTACAGTATAATTCTGCGCCGGTTACATGGAATCATGTCTCATTTCTTTGTCACTTAAAAACCTTCTCTTTTGGTTGCTTCTCAGTTCTATCCATCTCTCTCACTTTCTCTCTCTACAAAAAAACTCACTTTCTCTCTCTAAAGAACTCACAGTCTCTCTCTTTCTCTCTCTAAATTTCTGACTCAAGTTTCGATTTATTCTCTCTGTTTAACGTTTTCTCACTCTTCATTTCGTTCTCTCCATCTTCAGTCATCTTCTTCTTCATCAGATCCTTTTTACAGGACCTTGATCTGACCGTCAGATGTTAAGACTTTGACCGAATCGATCAAACGAACTTCATTAGCGTAGCAAAAAAGAGAAAAATTCGATGGGACAGTGCTACGCCAAGAACGTTACAGTCGTTGAAGAAAACGATACAGTAATCGGGGAAAATGGTGATCGACCTCAAACTCCGTCAACTTCAACGGCGACAAACGGCGTCAGGAACACACCAGGTCGATCTTCATCTACAAGTCCTTGGCCTAGTCCTTACCCTACCGGAAGTAACAGTCCGCTTCCCGGTGGAGTATCTCCGTCGCCGGCGAGATCGGAGAAGTCGACTCCGCTGAGATTCTTTCGTCGGCCGTTTCCTCCACCTTCACCGGCGAAACATATTAAGGCGGCTCTGAGGAGGAGAACGGGATCGGCGACACCGAAACAAGGTCCGATACCGGAGGAAGGAGAAGGAGGTGAACGGCCGTTGGATAAGAGTTTCGGATATAGGAAGGATTTTGTGGCGAGGTATGAATTGGGGAAGGAGGTTGGAAGGGGGCATTTTGGTCATACTTGTACTGCGAGAGGCAAGAAAGGAGAACTTAAAGGTCAAGATGTTGCAGTCAAGATCATTTCTAAAGCTAAGGTGCGGTTGTATGTCTTTGAGTTGTTCTTACTTTCTCTCTCTACATTCCTCTCTCTCTAAGGGATTGGAGTAATTGGATGATTTTGAAATGCGTCATTGTTGGCGCATTTTCTCTCTCTCTCTCTCTCTCTCTCTCTCTGTTTTAATCGATAGGTAGGAGTAATCGGATGATGTCGGTTATGATCATCTGAAACTGAAATCATTAGTACAGTCAAATGATTCATATTGGTGGTAATCTCTCTCTCTCTCTCTCTCTCTCTCTCTCTCTCTCTCTCTCTCTCTCTCCCTCTCTCTCTCTCTACTTCTTTAAGGGACACGAGTAATCAGATAGTTTTGGTTCTGATCAGCTAAAAATGAAATCTTTTAGTAAATGAATCATATCGAGTAGATTACAGCATCAATGGCATGCAACTGAGGAATTTGCCTCTGAAAAGAACGGACTTTTGTTACTAATTTTAGCTTAATTTCCATCATTAGGGATTTGATATCATCAAATTTATTGGTTTAAATCATGGTGATTGCTTAAATGAATCTAGATTGTGAATGTGTGATCTTTCGACCTGAAACCTTGATGACATTTTCGTCTTCTCCATACAAAATCATGTGAACTTCTTCTAGTTAGTCAGGACTAAGTTGAAGGGTGTGAATAATCCTGAGTTTAGATTGGTTTTCTTGAAAATTACTAGAATACCTAGAACAAGCCATTTCAATATGGAGAAGTGAAAACGTGGTTTTATGATCATACGAGGGATATAAAGTTTTCGAGGAGGATGGACATGAAGGTAGGACCTAGAAATTGAGTAAATAGAGGAAAAATTGCCAAAGTGAGACCTAGACAAATGAGACGTTAGAGCTGCAAAAATTTAATTATGAGTTTGATTTGCATGGGTCATTGATTTGTTTGATCTCATAGTCAAGGACCAACACAAACTCAATAAGTTATACTGGGAGAAAATATGATTATCAATTAATAGGATTTGATTTGATTGATATTTTATCGGTATGTTGATTCTCCTGATCGTATAGTTATTAAATAATGTTTACATGGCTGTGATGTATTATCATCTAAACGCGGCTCTTACTTTGTTTAGAGCGGATATCACGTAAGCATTATCTGCTACATTTATTTTACCCACGATTTGTTGAATCTTTTTGCATGATGCAATGTTCGTGTACTTTTCACAATTTCATGCAAGCTTTAACTACTTTTACAAGTATTACTGATATGGAATTGAGGTGTTAACTTGAGCTAATTCAGGTAACTAAAGGACCTTTTTTTTCGGCAGATGACAACGGCTATATCTATTGAAGATGTTCGTAGGGAGGTGAAAATCTTGAAAGCATTATCTGGACATAAAAATATGGTCAAGTTTCATGATTCTTGTGAGGATGCAAATAACGTCTACATAATCATGGAGTACGTTGTTTCTTGTCTTTATTTGGTTTGCTTGAGACCTATTTTTGGAAAATATCTATGCAAACAAATAAACTTGTTAGAGTTACCTGCTTATCAAGAAAAAGAAACCTTGTAAGGATTACACTAGGGTTACTTGTTTTCTCTTTCATCATATATGTAGTGGTTTTTTTTCAACAATGCTATAAGGCTGATGAGCTTGTTCTAGACCCCTTACTTCTACTTCCACCTTAGGTATGCTTCAGAATGATCTTTTGTTGCAACCATCATCTATTCATCTGAGAATGTGTTGAAAGGTTAAGTTTGTTAATTAGTTCCAAGATTGATTTAGCTACTAGCGGTTTTGTTTTAGAGAACTTCTTTCTGTTGAAAAAAGGACCCAAAATGTTAATCCTTGAAGTTGATGTGTTATGGAATTATTTTGAAGATTTTAAAATTAAGCTTAAAACAAAAGCATCGTATTCTCACTGTAATTTTTCAGAAAATGCCAATCTTTTTCTTGATAATATTAAAGTTTGCTTTCATAACAGATTGTGTGAAGGCGGGGAATTACTAGACAGAATTTTATCCAGGTAAAGCAGGAGTACATGTCTTCAGATGCCATTACCAGTAATTATTTGATCTATTCCTGAGTTGAGGAGGGATTTTTTTGTAGTTACTAAATGCTAATCTTTTATTGCAGAGGTGGACGATACACTGAGCACGATGCCAAAGCTATTATAGTTCAAATTTTAGGTGTAGTCGCCTTTTGTCATTTGCAAGGTGTTGTTCATCGTGATTTAAAACCAGAGGTTTGCTTCTAAGCTCATTATTTTGTTAAATATCTTACTTTATTTATCTAATAACAGGTTTCTTCCTTTGACCTGTTGTTTCAACTCTGTAAAAACCTGTATGAAGGCTTTAACCACCAAATCTCTTTGCTCTTGACTGTTTAACAGAATTTTCTTTTTACAACTAGAGACGAAGATGCTCCAATGAAGATTATTGATTTCGGTCTTTCTGACTTTATTAGACCAGGTAATAGTTAGTTGATTTTTTCTGTATATAATTTTAATATGGCATTTTATCCAACTGTGTTTATTAAATTTTTGTGATGACAACTGTGAAACATTAAACTGTCTAGTTTGCCAAATTATAACCCTACTTCTCTTAATTTTAAGATGATTCTCGTTTTTTTTTTGATAAAGTATGATTCTCATTTTTAGATGATTCTCATTTTTCATTTCCATTAATATCTGATTTTTAAATCTTTCAAATATTGCCTTCCTTGTTCGGCTTCAATTCATTGTGAATCCTTCATTTTGAAATAAGACAAAAATGCCATAATTTTCTTGGTAAAGCTTCAATTTTTTTGCGGTGGCGTGGCATGTACTTAAACTATTATAGTGCAAGATCTTGAATGTTATGGCGTGGTCATTTATGTCAAGCTTTCAACCCTACCTCTTTTATAAGTTTTCGCTTAAGAATTGTTTTAAATAAAAATTGTAATTTTTTTCCTAATCATGTATATTCGACATTAACAAACTATAGCATTAAATCGTTGAATTCTCACATGTCAAATAAATCTCACACTAACTAAGCAATAACTCCTTTTATTGACTCTTTTCCCCCTCTTTGCTCCCATTTTTACAAAGCTTAACAAACTTTATTGTATAGATCACAAACATCATTTTTGCATATGAAACTTCCTAATATAGCATGCATGTGCACTTGCTACTCTCGAGTGTTAAAAAGCTCTCTCTCTCTCTCTCTCTCTCTCTCTCTCTCTCTCTCCCTGTTCTTTTGCTTTAGAGTCACCTTGGCCACGTTCGAAAGAAGCCTGGCATGGGAGTATGATCTTAAAAATTGAAACACAAGCTGCAAATCATCTTTAGTATGTGAGAGGTCAAGACAGAGATCAGTGGACAAACCCCACAAAACTGTATCACTCCAAATTTTTGTTCTTTCACCCATGTCACCTATCTTTAAAGACCTTGGCCAAGTGAACAAGTCAGTTGTCTCATGGGTAAATCATGACAGATACTTCCTACTATTCAGCTGCAAAAGGTACAGCACCTGGATAGTTAATTCGGAGATCATGTTTTTATCCTTTCTATTCATCACAAAAACTCTTTATCCTTCCTTACTTCTGGATAGATGTGAAGTATATTCTTCTTGTCTAGCCAATGTAGAGCTGAAGGGCTTAAGACGAACTGGTACCTCATCCCTAGAAAAAATATGAACAACAACATATGTAACAATATGACATGTACACATATGCGGTTCTTCTTGTGGAGTCAATGTAGCTGAGAGGTTCAAGATGAATGGTGCCCAATCTCTAGAAAAGGAATGAACAATACATATTTTAGTATGTAACAATTACACTTGTTCATAAGTCGGTGTCTGATGTGGTTGTGAGGTGTGTTTGGCATGTCCCCTTAAAAAAACAGAATGGACAAAGCTGTGCAAAGAGTAATTAATTAATTTTGGTTATTCATATTTAAAATCTTCAACATAATAACAAGGAACAAAAGTACAAAGAGATGACTACTATTTATTCTCTCACAAGTTGCAACTTACATCATAGTGAAGATTATTTATGAAGGATGATTTATACCTATCCCAACGGATAAAAAAGGAACACATACACTCTTTGAGAAAATTATAAATAGGTTACCAATTGTGGGGGATTGGCAGGCTGTGTCTGTCTGACACTGGTAGAGCCCTAAAAATGGAGTGCTCTTGTTACATAAAAGTAAACCCGCTCTCACTCGAATATATACTGGTTAATACATTGAACAGTGTCATGAGCTCATTCCTGAGATTTAACTATGTTTGTATTTAGTTTAGCTTAACCTTTTGGGCGGTTTTTTTTGACCATCAAAATAGCAGCCTGGCAATGGTTATCGAAGAAGTATTAGTTATCCTCGTTTAGTCCCTGCAGTAGGATCACAACATTGCACTTGACATGATACACACCTCTTTTACTAATAGCTTGTGTATACTTCTCAATCATGAAAAAGATTTGTTATATTTTCTACTTCAAGAAGATGATTGAATGAGGCAGAAGACATTTCAACTGGATCCAGTGTTTCATTAGAAATGTTTGTTCTAGTTTAGGATTTCGTGCACAACTTTTAACTTGCCATGGCTAGTGTCCCTTATTGTCATAGTTGTATTTGTATTGATAAATGCTGCAATTTCAAAGAAAGATCCTTAGCTCTTGTTTTCGTGCAGATGAAAGACTCAATGATATTGTTGGCAGTGCATACTATGTTGCACCTGAAGTTCTCCATAGATCATACAGTCTGGAAGCAGATATTTGGAGTATTGGTGTCATAACATATATCTTGTTATGTGGAAGCAGACCTTTCTGGGCGCGAACAGAATCAGGAATTTTCCGTGCTGTGCTAAGAGCCGATCCTAATTTTGATGATTTACCTTGGCCCGTGGTATCTCCAGAAGCCAAAGATTTTGTAAAAAGGTTTCTAAACAAGGACCACAGAAAAAGAATGACCGCTGCGCAAGCTCTCAGTAAGTGCTTTATACATTAACTGCTACTGTTTCTCGGAGTCCATTTTCACTGTTAGTTATCAGATTCTTCAATTTCATATCTTCACGTATAGGGTTCCGCTTCATTTATCTGTTATCAGAGACACCTGGTTTTGTTTAATTTTGGAAAGTCGGAAACTAACTAGCACTTCTGAATTGGCAGCTCACCCATGGTTACGAGATGAAAATCGCCCTGTGCCTTTAGATATATTGGTTTATAAGCTAGTCAAGTCATACCTTCGTGCTACACCATTCAAACGTGCAGCTCTAAAGGTACCTTCCGCCTATTCGTTGTTCATATGCATGTGTGGCACAAGATACAAGAGATACTTCTTTCTTTTGTTTTTATCTTTTCACAATTAACAGGAAGCTGTAATTGTTATAACTTACACATGCTATGCTAATTTGTTTCTCTACTAGAATAGTAATATTTCACTTGTCAAAAGAAAAGATATATTTGAAATCTCAAGCTATTTCTTTGGTATTTTTGGTTCTCAAAGAAACTTGTTATTGAACTTTGTTGCAGGCTCTATCGAGAGCTTTGACAGAGGATGAGCTTGTTTACCTTAGGGCTCAGTTTAAGCTGTTGGAACCACATAGAGATGGGAGGGTCTCCCTTGAGAACTTCAGAATGGTAATTGTTGCTTCTTTCTCTTATTGTTAAATTGATAATTTGGATGCTCTTAATGATTTGAACTTGGGATTTCCTTTTTTCTTCTATATGGGATAGCTTATTCATTTAGCAAAAGCTGTAATTATATGGTAAATACTTTGCAGGCTCTCATGCGAAACGCAACTGATGCCATGAAGGAGTCGAGGGTTCCTGACATTTTAAATGCGGTGAGACATCCCATACTTTATTATTAGCCCCAAAACCAATCTTCTGAGTTCTGAGAAATATCATTTCAATCAGAAATTTTCCTTACTCCATTGCGCAATTGATGCTGGTTTTTCAAGATATTTGATTCTTTTCAACTGCGCATCTCGAAGTTGATTTCAGACGGATAGTGGATAAATGATTGAACTACTCGAAGTTGTCCAAGTAGCCAACCTTTTGATAGTAGAAAAGAAAAGGCCTAGGAGATCAGCAAAGATATCGTTTTGAAAGAGATGTAGAACATGTCAAGGAGTCTGTCCTGCATTAATTTGAAAATTTACGGTTATACACATTTGTGCAACATTTTCTTTGATAGGCAAACTTGCTTTTTCAAAATCCAAAACACTGATGGTAGTGGCAATTTACTGCTATCTCCTTTCTTAAGATTCCTAGTACATTATAGATTTTACTGATGTAAATGATGAAGCTGTTTTGAACTTACCATTGGCTTATTCTATATGACTTTTCTTTTCCATATAATTAACAGTCGCACCTTGACATGGTTTTTATTTTCAGATGGAACCGCTCGCTTACAGGAAGATGGACTTCGAAGAGTTCTGTGCTGCTTCGATCAGCCCATATCAACTGGAAGCTCTTGAAGGGTGGGAGCACATTGCAAGTACAGCTTTTGAGTTTTTTGAACATGAGGGAAACAGAGTAATCTCAGTTGAGGAACTGGCGCGGGTATGTTTAGCCATGCTTTCAACAGATCACTTGTATTTGATCTCCTTTTTTTTTTTAATCTGAATTTAATAAACCACTACTAATGCAGGAAATGAATCTCGGCCCTTCATCTCATTCAATCCTTAACGATTGGATAAGACTCTCTGATGGGAAACTAAGTTTCTTGGGGTATACCAAATTTTTGCATGGCGTGACAATTCGTAGCTCAAATACAAGACATCAATAGGTTGTGCAGACAGTGGTTAACAATTGTTTCAAATATTCATGGCATTGGAAAAGGGTTTATAGCAATTTTTTATAGAGAAATGTGTGTATAAATGAATTAGTTGTCAAGCTAGTTCTGGGAGGTTCTTCAGGCAGTGATTTTGCTGTTTCTTTGGATCGCGCGGTCAACTGGGATGATTATGAGACAGTTCAGAAGAGCTTTATATCTGTGCTTCAGCAGACGGAGTTTATATCTGTGCTCACTAGATGTGCCGAAGATGATGGCGAAGATAATAGTTTTGCCAAGCTCAAACTGCGTAACTGGTGAGCGCTGGAACGGGGGTGTATCTCAATTCTCAGTTTCTCACCCAGGTCATTGTCCTGTAGGTATGTGAAAAACATTCTTTACATTCCATTCTATGGATTAGAATTGAGGCTCGAAATGTTTGAGCATGATTTATGAGCTCTTTGCTACTTCTGCTCTGGTCTTAAGTTTTGGGGTTGGGATTTAGCTGTTGGGAGCCTCAAATATACTTCTTTTATGACTTGCTATCAAAGGAGTTTTTTTATTTTTATTTTTTTGGTAAAGTTAAAAAAAGAAAATACATGTTTTAGAAGCCATGGAATCAAATTACCCTGATCATTTTCTCTCTCAACTCTTCTTATATTTATATATTTATGCGCTGGACCTTTGTCAAACGGTGTTGACCAAAGGAAAAATATGAGGACATGGGTCCTTTAGCCGGCTGACCGCCCAATGGCTGTTAGTCACGTGTATGGGTTGCTCAAAGGTAACCTGTTTTTGGGTTCGTTTTAAGTTTCTTTTACTTACCTTTTGAATTGCAAAGTGGAATCTGTAAAACAGGTTTGCAAGCTACAACCAATTGGATGGTCGGCTTGTTGCAAGACCTGGCCTTTCTTTAGCGCAACTGCAGGAAAGGAAAAGAAAAGAAAAAATTGACATGCTTGATACTTCAAATCCCTCACATGAAAAAAAACACTTGCCTTTCTAACCTCTAAGCTAGGCATATCTTTCTCTCTCCTTTGCTCGTTTTTGGCCAGCCTGGGTTGGGTCACAAATTCCAAGTTTGTATCACTTTGATGGTGAAATAAAAGGATCCCTGAATACCCTTTCTACACAACTTCTCGATGTCATAGTAGTTGTAAGCGCAAGTCCAATGGTGAAATTTGAGGTTCCACACTTCAAATTTAAAAAATTGGGGACTCCTCAAAATTTGAGGATTCTAGAAAAAATGACTTCTGGTTGATGGTATGTTCATCCACAGAATCCATCGACCAAACTTTTTGAACTTTCTTTTTAGGGAGATCGTAGTGGGAATCCAAGGTTCCATAGGTTTAAGGGTGGAGATCAAATAGTGGGAGGAGGGATGGATAGTACAAAAGACCACATGATACAAACGAGATGGTCGTTTGTAATTTTTTCTATTTTTTGTTTCGTTTTTTAAGTATTTTGTAATGATTGTGTGCATTTGTTTTTATTCATTCACTTTTTATAGCCTGCAATGATTTGATGGTCGTTTTGACTATTTGATGATTTTTTTTTAAACCGACCATCAGATGATCATTCCACTAAGGATCCATTGATTAATGAAAAGTTGTTTGGATCCTTAGATTTTTGGATCCCACTATCAGGGTAAAAAAAATCTATGGATCCATGGATTCTTTGACTCCATTAAACTTGCCCTTAATCCACCAAATAGTATCTGAATCTATTTAGTCCAAAAATAAAATTTTGCCAGTTTTGCCGTCTGACTAACTCAAAGTATTCCTTCATTATAGCTACGTGTTAGCATCACTTATTTCTTTTTCAATTTTGTATTGAGAGAAAGATGTGTGATAGAGTGAGGAAGAAGAGAGTGTAAAAATGGGCCAAATTTTCTCCATGGACAATCCAATGAAGGTTATGAATCCCTAGCCTACCTCAAATTTGGGGAAGATTTTTAAGGAACTGAGGGTCAATGGTGTCTTGTTGGTACGAATCCCTAGCCTATTAAAGGAACTGGGGTCAAGGAGGTCCACTCGATGTTTTCACTCCCCGAAATGGGGAGTTTGAGGTGCCCATTACACTTGCCATAACAGTGGGACTCAGACTCATAGTCGCAGAATTAAACAATAAACATTCGAAGTTTTTTTCGCAGTTTGACAACAATTTTGTATTAATAATACAATTGGTTTTAAGTATTAATTAACCGTTTAACATCCATTAGGTATGCTATGCATAACTGGATGATACAAAATCCAAATAATTCGCTTTCAGTATCTTGATATAATCTTTGTTTGAATGATTTCATGGTCCCAAAACTATCTGGTAGACATTCCTTAGCTCAACTTCAACCTGTCTAAAGGTTGTTTCAGACACCTATGAGCAGTTGGTTGAAAAATGCCAAAAATCTGATGAAAGAAAAATAGACTTTTTTCTTCTTCTTTTTTATTTTTTATTTTTATTTATTTTTTTTTTTTTCATTTTCTCGTTTTTTTTTTAAATTCTTTTGAATTTTAGTTGACAGTTAAGCTCGATGGGTTGTTTCCTGATTTTTTTTCATGGCTGTGATTGGTATGTCGTGAATATTTGCAAAATTTACAGCTAATTAAAGTTCTATATACATGTGCTTCGATTGTGATTATATTGGTGTAATCTTTATACTAACTTGCAGTAGACTCCAAAAGAATTTGATAAAAGAAATTTTGAATATTAATTTGCAGTAAATTAGTTGTTATGAATGCACTTACACTATCAAATTAAAGCACAAACAAACATAACTTTTGGCGTTAATATTTGCACATTATCAAGGCCTATGTTAATTTGACTAAGAGGGAAGATTCTAATAAATTTATATTATGGGGTTATTGTTCAATAATTTGACTAATTAATGAGGGTGTTTAAGAAACAAATGCTAACCAATAAAAATGTAGCTAGGATATAGTTTTTGTTTTTTTTTTCTTTTTTGATTTGTATGGAATACCCAAAAAAAAAAAAAAACAATTTGGTAAGTTTAATTTGATGCAAAATTCAAAGATTTAGGTGATTGCCAAAATACACTCTTGTATTGGAAGAAAATCCCACAAAGTTCACCAAACTTTTGGACGGTGTGAGAAAACTTTTATCAATCAAAGATTTCTCTTTATCTAAAGAGAAATATTGTCCCTTCAAATTTGATAAGGTCACTAAAAGTCCCTGGCTGTGATTCACCTTTAAATCACATCAAAACTTATAAAGTCCAAATTATGTACTCCAAGGAGTTGGGTAGAGCCACCCAATGGCTCCATATCTTTAATTTTTGGGCTCACTGGTCCATGCCCCACTCTTTATTGTGCCATGATCAGTAATTTTCAGCTGTTGATTTTTGAGATTTTTATTTTTTTTCTTTATGGGGTTGATAAACTAACTTGTAAATATCGGACGATAATAGAAAGATGCTTGAATCAAAAGGCTAGAAATCATCAATTGGGCTAATTATTGATGAGTGATTTGATGATTCTGATCTAGCAAGTGATGAGCTATAAATACGCCCAAAAGAGTTTGATACATTCTTCACAATGGGACATGGGCAAAGACAAGGACTATAGACACCTCAAATCTACCAACCTTGCAAAATCTAAAAAGAAAGCAAGTACTATAGACACCTCAAATGTATCATTGCGGGCGACGAGGTTTTGGGTGGGTAGAATAATCCAACATCAAGAGTACAAAATTAACACACTTTTAAAGAAATCATTTCAAAGATTCTTACTTATTTGTTGGGATTAGAGAGAAGATTGCTATCTTAGTGTCCCATTAATCCTTGATTTGAATAAGAAAAGGTGATTGTGACCAAAATAAATAATTAAAATAAAACAAAACGACAGACTCCTTTATGTAAAGTTTTTTTTTTACAAATTGATACCATCACTAAAACCCACATATTTTGCCATTTTGGAGTACTAGTGTTGCCACACAAATGAGATCATATCTATCAAAATAAATTAAAAGAAAACCCTCCAAAGTTTTGGTACTTTAGCTACTACGAATTGTACTTCTTACTTTATATAGTTAGAAGGATTTTGTTCTTCTAATCAAATCTTGATTTTGTTAAATTAAATTACAGACAATTAAATAGTATATGTGCCTTTTATAAATATGAATGATTTGAAAGCACAAAGATAGACACCATTGAACTATAGAAATTCCAATAGTATATATGTTTATTTTTATAAAATATTTGATGCTTATAAAATAAAAACTATGATTTTTTTTTGTGGGGGTTGTATTTTTCCTAAATTTTGAATGAAAAATCTGTGGTGTGTTTTTGTCATTTTCTTCATCCATTGAATGATTTTATCATATTAGGTGACTTAAGGTATTGTTTCAATTTGGGATTAAAACGTCCTTCTCAGCTAGTAGAATTCATATCACATGGGACTGATAATGAAGGGGCATTAATTATTTGTTTTAACCGACCAAAAAAAAATTATTTGTTTTATTTTTTATTTTTATGATCAAACCATCTTTATAAGTTTTAATTTTGGTCAATAAAATTGTGGATTTGTTTGGGGTATTCCAACAATGTCTACCTTCTTCTCTAAGAATTTTGAAATTGGGATCTTTCAATAATGTCACCTTCTTAACATTATTAATTAGGCAAATACAAACCATTTTGTGTTATTTAATTTGAGTTTGTTAAATATTAAAGCTCAAGTCAAGGTTTAATTCACGCAAAATCCCCTTATATCATCCTTTGCCACACTAACATTGATACAAGAACAAAGCCACCAACGATTGAAAATATTGAAATGCTTTTGAATTTTGCACAATTCTCGTATAATTTATTGCAAGCGGGATTTAAACCTAATTCATTATAATTTATTGCAAGCTATAATTTTAAAATAATGTTTAGATGACTAAAATAGCGTTAAATTTATTTTAAATTTTTAATGTATTATAAGGATTTAAAAAAAAATAGTTTCCCGTTATAAGGATTATGATTTTTTTAATTAAAACTTGATTAAAATCTCCTTGTTTGAACTTAATAATTAAATATAAGATTAAGAGATTTTGATGGAGGTCAAAAAAAAAATGGTTAGCAACTTAAGACTGATAAAATAGAGAAGATTGAAGAAAGAAGATTTCTAATTATTCAATATTAATTGAATTCTAAAAGAGATCTCTTGGAAGTTCCCAACTGTACCCAAGACCTAATTTTTCTTTGCCTAGTTGGTATCCACAGCTGTGGGGGAGGCCCCAATCTCAACCACTCTTATGAAGGAGTGAAGGAGGAAACAAAAATTTGACTGGCCGTTTTAATTAATAAAAAAGGATCATTTTACACACTGAGTAAAAAATTTATATCATTATAAAATTTATAACCCTTCGTAATCACTAATTTCCAATCAATTTCGAGAGAGTTATAAAATTTTAAAATCAATTGATTTTTTATGAAGATTTTTAAATCTACCCTTTTATGTCTTCATGTGGTCCAATAAGAGTTGGGAACAACATCATACACTACCAAAGGACAAACAAAATAAAATGAAGAAAAAATAGATGCACCAAATCAATGATGGTCCATTGATCAAGTGGTTGAGATTGTACAATTAGAATGACTTCCAATCAAAGAAATCTCCATGGTGGGTTCCATTTGTTTCAAAATTGTCTACAAAATCAAGCTTTTGTATCATTTAAAGTCTCCAACCGTTGAACCCCACAATGGCAAAGGGCCAAAGCCCCCATAATATTCCTTGCCCCCCTGCCCTAACTTTGTTTCCCATCACGTGTCCTACGCGTACGTTACTTGCACCAATAAAAATCAAACTTGTAGTAAAATACGTATAACACACGTAACACGTTGATTCCATTCTCTGCTTAAGATGCCCTAAAAACAAAAAAAAAAGTCCTCGTTCTCAACGGCTTCCCCTTAAATTTTTAGTGCACAAATATTACCCTACCCCAAATCCCACCCTTTCAAAACCCTAAACCCCAAAATCTTGATTTCAATGGACACTTTAATCAAAGATTTGACGATTTCTAAGTGATGACTCATTAACACATCAACAAAATCAATTGATAATATACAAACTTTATTGAAGAAAATTAAAGAAACTGCAAAACAATTACAAAATCACAAATTAATTATGGACACTTCAATTAATCAATATTAATTTGCTAAACCCAATTAGGGTTTTTTTTTTCAAAACTTCAAATAAACCCAATTATGGATTCCTCAACAAGAAAAAAAAAAAAGAAAAAAAAATACACACACAAACTTCAAATAAATCATCAACATCATGAAGATGGAAAAAAAAAGGAGAGATAAATTTGAAATCTTCAAATAATTCACAATTTAAACTACTGATGATTAAAACTTCCATACAAACCCAATTAGGGTTTTGTTT
Organism: Macleaya cordata; assembly: GCA_002174775.1. Taxonomy (NCBI): domain Eukaryota; kingdom Viridiplantae; phylum Streptophyta; class Magnoliopsida; order Ranunculales; family Papaveraceae; genus Macleaya; species Macleaya cordata. The sequence continues at coordinate 750,680 of MVGT01003289.1, forward strand.
TGTTTACAAGATCTTCAAGCCCTAAAACACCCAACATGATGATGAAGAAGATGGTGATGATGGTGGTGGTTGTGGTGGTGATGATGGTGATGAAATGATTTTTCCCTGTCAATCATACCTTGAACTTGTCTAAACTCCTCAACATGACAAGGGATAGTGATGGTACCTTTCTGATCAAACCCAAATTCTTCCTCAGCTTCTTTCAATAACTGCATGAAAAGTGGGTGATTGAAATACAAAACAGGCACCACAAACCTTTGTTGTTCTTCACCTTGACCCACCATGATTGCAAGACACCCTTTTGGTATATCTCTGATTGCTTCTTTCCTACTTCCATGATGATGAAGAAGATGAAGATTTGGCAGATGAAAGTTCAAAAGATGTTTATCTCCGCTACCCATCTTGATTAAAGAACCACACAAGAAAAAAAAACCCTAATTCAATCTTTAAATCTTAGAGCAAGAGTGAGAAAGGCCAAGAATTTGAAGCTGAGAATGAAAGCTTCAAGAGACTTATAGAAGAGCCTAATAAAGCTTTGGGACCGTTGGACATGACAAGAGAAAATACAAGCAAATAAAAACCCTAAAAAGATGGAGAGAGGAGAGAGAAAGAGGAGGTGGGTTTATATAAGGTGTGGGAAAGGGTTTCTTGTTTTATACATAAAGGAAGGGGCCTGGTTGTAGGGATAGGGCAGGAGTCCAGGGGAGGTGAAAATGTGACGTATTTTTGGGTAATTGCCTTCTAGAGAAGGGTTTTTCTGATATTATTATTATTATTATATTAAATCAATTTAATTCTAATCTTTAATGTGATTAAATACGATTAATACAACCTAGGTTTTCTAGGTGGCGTGGTGACAAAGGAATTTAGTCTATACAAACGTAGGGTGTGTTGTTTGCTTATATTAATCTACCTGGGTCTCTTTATTTGCTAACTTTTAAATTAAGGGAACTGATATTTCAACCCCAATTTTTTTTATTTTTTTAATTTTTTCTAATTCGGCTCAACTATTGTTGTTTTTATATGGACAATACAAAGTGACTTATTGAGTATGTAAACTGACATATAATTATAAAATTACTTACTAAATTTATAGAATCGATAGACTATTTTATGAAATATTTGTTATCAATTCTATGTAATCAATGAATAATTAGGCTAATTTAATAACAAGTTGGGTTGAAATAACATATATATTCTTTAAATTAATTGATTATAAACCTAAAATTGATTGGACCTCTTTTGTTTGAAAAAATTTTAGATCCATGAAAGGTTAATGGAAACTCAACTATAATTGTGGGTGTTAAGTATTTTAAAATGACCTAATTTTGTGTGAGTATGACTTCATCATGTCTAAACGTACATGTGTCTCCCAACCTGTGTCCCAACACCACTACTCTATTGTTAATTAAAAAAAAATGTATATATATATTTGTAAGGGTAATAGAAATTTCAATTTAATCTAAAAAAAAAGTGGATAGAAATTAGAATGAATAAGTCTTGTTTTGGAAATTTGACTTAATACAGTATAGACTTACAAATTCTACATACAAGCGCTTGGTAAGTTGCCTTTTAGTTCTCAGCTAAGATTGTAAGATTATAATGATTATTGAAAGTTGATTACGACCTGAATTCGAAATCCGTCTATACTTTAACATGCTAACAATTATGTAATGACTTAATCTTATCCTTTAAAAATATACATACGACGTCACAAAAAAATAAAAATTATTGGTTTCTTAACAGCTTTTAGAAAAACCATGTCAAAATACCTATACTATAAATAATCGAAAAAAAAGTTCATTTTGACATCATCATTATCGTCATCTCCACATATATGTGTTTGGCGTTTGGCACGAAAAAAAAATCCAAAAGTAGAAATTAAAGAAAGAAAAAAAAATGTAGTTTTTTGCATTATTTATTTTGCAACTCGATTTAATAAAAATAAGGTAAGTTTTTAGTTTTGATTTTGTTATTACATACCCAGAACCAGAACTTATAATAAAATGCTTCAATTGGAGCTTGGATTCAAATAATGAAATAGGTGGAACTATAATTAAAATAATCGATTCTTAGGACAAGTGTTATGGACACCTTAAATAAGCAAAAAAAAATATTTTTTGAGGTTCGGGCAAGTACCATGGGCACCCCAAACATCCAAACCCCTCCCTCCGGTCCTAGATTCTCTTCTATACAAATATAAATGTATGGAATTAGGCACACAATCTCTGCCTAATTCCATATAGCCGTTGTTGCACAAATTGTGTCGTGCGGCACAATCTGTGCCCGTATGGCACTAAATGTGCCGTGCATTCCTAATTTTCCATGGCACTTGCGCTACTCCAAATCCTTAAACCCCTACCCCAAACAACCTAAATAAGGGTTTTCCATGACACTTGCCGTTAGGTATTTGATTTTAATAAACAAACAGTCCCTAAGTGTTTATGAGTATTTTTTTAATTGTGAGCTGGGTGTGTGGGATACGTGTAGAGTGAGTGGTATAGATTGTGACACGTGATATGTGAGCAGTAAATAGTGAATAATCTGGCCGACAATGAGGTGTCCTTAAAGGGGTATCCACTTAGAAACAACAGCCAATAGCAATTCTTGAACATGTCCAAGTAGACCGTCAACACCTCTTTCTCTTTCTCTCTCTACATTTTCTCTCTCTAGGATTAGAATTCAAAAACAGTAAAAATTGAATTGATTCCAAACATTTCCGTTTTCATTTTATCTTCCAAAAAATAGTAAAAAGTCCCAAATATTGGGATCACAAAATTCACTTCTTGAAAAGACAAAATTTCATTTTCTTAGCTGCTTAAATACGTCTATAATTTGGAAAAAGAAAATTCATGCAAGGAATCTAGTCTAGATATATAATGTCACCCTAAATTTCATTGTCCTACCCATTATTATCAACAAGTTGAAGATAAGATAATATCTTAGGGTTAGACTCCATTTTTGAAAAATTATATGAAAAAAATCCTTAGATCAAGATCAAAATCATGTAGCATGAGCAATTAATACTACCATTTATTCTTACACTTCGTATACACCTGCTTTTGAAAGTCATATGTAAAACTCATAAGTAAATGATAGGGTTGATTCTGATCTATATGATGTGAATGTGAATTGAACATTATTATAGTCTTTTGGTAGGTATAGCTTCTTTCTCATCGATGTAATATCATCCGTTTTCTTTTTAAACTTTTTCTTATTTGAAGATTAATTTTTTCTCATAAGAAAGTTTTTTTTTTCCATTTGAAAATTTAACTCATAAATTTTCTTAACTTATTTTTTATTCAGTAATTAAATATAATTTTATTATTTTCTAAATTTAAAACATAAACAGATTTTGTTTTCATTTGATCTTTTGGCACTTATTGTATTCAACAAATCAATACATAACTAAGTCACTAACAAAAACTAAACCAATGGATTATAGCAAAATTTTGAGTCATTTATGAGGGACAAGGGTTGTCTTCTACTTATGGGTTGTCCAAATATTTTGCCCACTAAAACCAGACCTAGAGCTAGAAGGTAGGTTGATCTCAACTATCAAACCAATTAATTAATTGTACTTTTGATTGGATGGCCAGAAATAAAACAAAGTTTTCAGTCAAAAAGATTGTATAAAAGTGGGTCCCATAATTCCCAAGATTTAGGTTTACCCTATAATAAGAATCTACATGATCAGTTCTTTTTTAACACTTCTTTTCACACATGATTATTAAATCACCAAATTGTATCATTTTAAAAAATTTAATTCCATAAAAATTGTGTAATTAATGGTCCATCTATTTATTACCGCTAAGTTTAATAGTGTTTTAATTGGGTTAGATTTTTTAGATCGAACTACATAACTTTATACGAGATGATCTATATGGTGAAAAAATTAACCTCACACATTTAAATCATCTCAAATGCGAACCTGAGGGATCCGTCAAAATGTTGTTAAAGTAGCCATTATCAATAGATCCCACCTCCTTAATCAATGCTTCATTCACTAAACAAAAATAAAAAAATACTTTTACATTTAAATTTAGAGAAAGTATGAGAAGTGCATTTAATTCACTTTTTTTACTCAAGATTATTTAGAGACACGTCAACGAATAACTTTAATGGATAAAATTATAGAATTTTCGTTTTAAACTTCTTTTCTGTGTGAAGAAGGTTAATTATTATTAAAATAATAATTTATAACATTTATTGCTGAAACATCAGTCACATATACCAAAGAAAAGGAAGGGTTAGGTTTGACCTAAACAAAAGGAAAGGTTATTTCCTCACTAGTGTCCATTGATAAAATCTTCTCCTAACGCGGCAACATAAAATTAAAATACATCGATCAATATACTAATTAAGAAATGGAAGCAACAAAATTCACCATTAATAATAATTGGTGCACTACTGAAAATTCAAAGGAAATTTGAAAACCATTTATTAGGTTAGTGGGAGCAAAGTCAAATGAATATTAGTCATCCATAGTGGAGAGAGATTTGCTTTGGAAGAAAGTAAAAGCAATGGTGGAAGGACACAGGAGGGAAACAGATGGGAGATCATGTCTTGGTTGTAGGTGCAGGCCCTGCCTTTGAATCTTTCTTTATTTAATACTATTTATATATTGACCACTTACTAATTTTACAGTTTTTATTAAATGGGTCAGTTTTTTAATTTAATTTTTTAGCAAAAAAATAAAAATAAAAATTAATAATAACCAGTTTGATTTTGATGTACACATAATTAAAATAAGAAGTTAGAAACGATCTCAACCTTATTAAAATTGATGGATTAGCGAATTAGAAATACTTAATCATAACCCTAATTCGTTTAGCCATAAGTCAAGCTAATATTCAATAAAATTAACGAGTTAAGAATAGGTTCAACTTCTGAGGTCGAGTTAATATTGGATAAAATTAACGAGTAAGAGATAGGTTCAACTTGTGAGGTCTAAGTTAAGTTTTGCTTGGTCTATTTTTTATATTTAGACAAATCTTCCTAATTAATCATGCAATGCTTTTTTGTAGATCTTTTTAAATTCACGTGAAAGATGATCTAAGAATTAATTTTTGTGAAAATATCACCATCAAAGTTTGTTAGACAAAATTCAATATTTGGAAAAATGATTTTTGAAATTAAAAATATATAAATACATAAAATGGAAAAAAATTTATTTATAATTGAGTTGACTTTGCTAAACATGCCTGAGCAACCCTTTTTGTATATTTATTCTTTCTTATATTTCATATCAATTTATTTACTTGGTCTTCCCCAAACATAGGTTGACTTTTTGGCCCAAGAATTGGGGAACCAATTTTTATTTTAAGAATGCTAGGGGTCCAAAACATTGGCCCAAAAGGTGTCATAAACAATGTGGCAATTGACCAATATTTCCACGTCATTTGAAATGCCTTGGGAGATTTTGTGCCTACTAAAACTTTGTCAAATTTTGGCGCCCCCACTAAATACGTTTTTGTTGTTGTTGGCACTCTCTTCCTCTTATTTTAGTCAAACGAATTTGACCTTCATAAAAGCCCTCCAAAACCCTAACCCACCAAAAACTTAAGGTACGAAATCTTTTTCAAATTTTAAGATGAGTTTGTGAAAAAAAAAATAAAATACTTAACATACCTAACTGTTTAATAACCATTTTGAGTTTGAGTATTTTTTTTTCATCTTCATTTTGTCGATGTCATTTTAAGGCATTAATCTCAGTTAAAATATCCAAAACTGTAAATCGAACAAAATTAATCCAAATAAACTTTCAAACTCGGCTAAAATAACTTACGTAAATTGGCCAAAATAACCTATGTAAATCGCTCAAAAAAAAAATAAAATAAAAAAAGAGAGAAAAACGAAGGTTGTGAAGTTTGAACAATTTCGTAACTGCCACTAGTAAAAATAGATTGACCAAGTTTTAAACCAAACAGAATAACATTTTGGTGAGTGCCAATGAAATTTCCCAAGCGCCTTTCGAGTCGAGGGTTTTGGCCCATTTGGACCTTAGCTTGATCAGCCCTCACCTTTGGTTCACTAGGTCCATGGGAATGGCCTAGTCCACCGTTAAACTATTTAACTAACATTTGGCAGGTGCAGAAGTTTCAAAATAGAGAAGATGGTTTCAACCTTCAAAAACACACACACAAAAACAAGTTCAAAATACATCTCCTGAGTCCTCAGATTTAGAAACTATACTTTGCCCAATATTAAAATGGCTAATGTATCCCAACCTATTGACCTTAGGTAAAGATAATCTAAAGGCTAAAGTTCAGTGAAAATGATATGTCAAATCCGCATGAAGATAATCGGCAGGCGATTTTGATTTACATAATGAAGAAATAATCTTTAAATAAAATCATCTCTTAGACCATATATCCATACAGACTCTAGACTCTTCAAGCGAGTGTAACCCTAAATTGGGCAAAACATAAAAAGAATTGAAGTATTAAGTCCGCTAAAAAAATCTGTCCATGTAAACCTCATTATAATTATAAGGATAAAGATATTTTTTGTTATCACACAAGTACAAGTACAAACACAAGCATAGGCTCTAGAAATGCACTATTAAAAAAATGTCGAAAACACCACCATAAGGCGTTCAAAAGAAGCTATACTAAGAACACATGTATGATATAGAGTACTCAAATGCTGAAAAACTACATCAACCTTCGCGTATAATTACACCGCCATGTTCTTTCTTTTTCTAAGAACTTGTAGGCAATAAGTGCATTTTGTACATGTCATATATTTACCACGCATAATCCATAAAATTATTTTCAAAATTATTTTTGCTTTATACAAAATTCATTTTAAAATTTTTGTAATTATAACAAGTGTAAGTAAATATATTAATTTAAATAATATCATATTTATACTCTTTCAGGGTAAAAAAAAAACTAGTGTATACGCACCTCCATGTAAACTATATTACAATGGTCCAATAAATCAAATAAACCACCAAAAAAATATTGAAAATATTCTGAAAATCAACGGGACACAAAGTGGTGGACCCACGACCCATAAATTCAGGTCCACATTCTTAGTGGACCCACTCACGTTCCAGGATTCCCGTCTGGTCATTTTTAGTCGTTGGATCTCATGTAACATTCTCTTTTCTTTTCACATGATGCAAATAGACGATCGAATCCCACGGTTCAAATTCGTGGGCCAGTGGGTCCCAATAAATTTTTGCCGCGTGTATGTCAAGAGTAGAATGGTCAACGCAAAAACCACGTCTTCAATAGCTCCCAACACGAAATTCACTCCGAGAGAAAACAAAATAAAACAAGAAAAAAAAAAAGAAGAGCGAACCTCGTACACATGACCAATATACCCTTGGAAAGTTGTCAAAATTTCCGTTATGCCCTCGCTGAGCTCTTCTCTCCGTTTGGTCGTCGTAATCTGACACACATCTCATCCGTCCATCTGCACTTCACAAGTCACAACCGGTAATCACTATTGCACCGGCAAAAATGTCCACCGACGGCCATAGCATCGGCAATCGGTTTAATTACCAAAATACCCTCCCCAACAACGGCGCACAATAGCACGCTGAGAAACACTACGAACCCAAGCCAATCAAACGGTAGATCAAGAGACTTCCAAAACACCGACGACGCAAGAAAAACAAGTTGGGCTGAAATAGAGGCCAGAACTGTAAACACCAACATGTAAATTCTAACCCTCAAACCTTTGTTAATTACAATCGTGCCCACCCTCCAACAAGCCAACGTGAAGAACATCACGTAAACAATCGCGAAAGTTCCAAATGTGATAGTACTGATCAACGGGTACGTACAAATCACCTTATCATCTCCACCGTTCATCACAAACCCTCTCCATAAGATCTCCGGCAACAGGAAGAGTTTGGTAGAAAAGAAATTAAAGAAAATCTGTAAGGACAAAAGTGGAAAACACACAGCAAAAACACAGAAAATGGCTCTTCTCAAGGTATTGTTAGGGTTCTTGTTCATGGCAGAGATTTTCACCAGGAAGAGAAGAATGATTAAGAACCCAGGTTGGAAAAGACCTTGAGATAATACGATATGGGTTTTACAGAGATTGATTTGTTGGTTTAGAGAGAGAAAGGGGGAAATGAAATAAGGTGGGATTGAAGAGATACGAAGGAGATCGTTGATTGCCCAGAGGGAGATGAAGGAAACGAAGAGAATTCTGACGGTCCAGAGAGAATTGAAGTCTTTAAGATGAAGGGATTGATGGGTTTTGAGACGAAAGTGGATGATGAAAGAGATTGAGAAGAGAGAGAGAAGAAGAAGTGCAGAGATGAAGGAAAGGGTGGTGAGATCTGCTACAGATGTTAGAAGTAGGAGGTTTAATGGTGGAGATGATGAAGGTGGTGGTGTTGGTGGTTGGACCATCGCCCGTCTGATTATACAGAAGGAGATGGAGATGGTTGAACGTTGATGAAGGAGATATTACAGTCATTGAGATACACGGAGAGAAAGAGATGGTTAGAGAGAGAGAGAGAGAGAGGGTTAGAGAGAGAGAGAGAGGGGGTATGGCCCCCTTCTCAAACGGGCTGTAACCAGGCTGGTGCACAGCCTGAGTTAGAGAGAGAAACAAGAGAGAGAAACAAGAGAATGGTATCGTGGAATTAAGAATTGGGTCCTACCATTTCGGGACTAGACGGTTAACGTTAAAGGTTTTGAGCAAATTTTGGAAATCCTCAGCTTTTTTTTTTTTTCTTCTAATTTTATAGGATTATAATGTTTGTGCTGCGATTTTGCTGTTTCACCATTACATCTAAAAATATAAGATTGTTTGAATCTAACGGAAAATAAGTAATGGGCTTTAAGCCCACGATAAAAAAAGGCCAACTAAAATTGATTTGGACACCTTAATTGGTTCATCTTTGTGGGCCCTACTAAGATGGAGTGTTATCTAAGACTAGTGGGTCCTACATTCCATCAACTGTGAGATTATGGGCCAACTGTGATAACATTGATGAGATGACTAGCTAGCCGTGGGTCCAGCTATCATATTTAGTTACGTGTCAATGTCATGAAATCTCAACCCTAAAAAAGGATTAGGAATATTTTAGCTGGCTGGATCGAAAATCCAGCAAATTTTTATGTGCTGAATCTTAGGCCGTTTTAATTAGATACAGTGGGTTTGGTCCGATTTTGAAGGTTGTGGGTGGGCAATTGGGCTCCTGTTATTATGTAAATTGCAAAGCTACGAAAAAAGCCAGCAACGAAAGTATCAAGCATCAAGCTAGCTAGCTGTTCCCTTTGGAACAATCTTTTGACCAATGTGTTGTTGACTTCTTGTCAACTTCAGTGCTTACATGACTGCATTTGGCCATCACAAATTAATTTTCGGTAATGCTTGAGTTACAGCAAATTCCTACAGAATTTGCTACCACTCAAGCATCCAACGGTCAAAGTGATTTGCATCTCCTCGTATTTCGCATCCCATCCTAAAGTGTTATGAATCTCACCGTGAAATGTGCCTGCTGTAGCAAATTCGGTAGGGATTTCGGTAGCCCTAGCACTACCGATTAATTTTTTATCTCTCGCGATTTTTGTAAATTCCAACACAGAAGTGTTATTGGGATCAGGCCCTCAATCTGTCTATTTAAATAGGTTAAGGCGGCACCCTCAATTCATCACTCATTGTATGTTGTTGGAACCAAAATCACTATACTTGTCCTCATAAATGACTTTGGCAATAAAAAATATAGTAAAAGTGGTAGTATGTAACTATGTATGGTATCTCTCAGTGTAACATAATGGTTCCATATCTTGAGAATGCCATGTGTATGAAGTTAAATGGAATTAATGGATAATACTTACAAGCTGTAATGTGATTACATATTCTTATTAGAGGAGAGTGTAAGTATGAGTACAAGGAATAGCATCGGGCTTGGAAGTGCTTGAAAAACCCCAAGTTGGTTGAGTTGGGCTCCAACAGGTCAGAGAGTTAGTGAGTTTGGGTTGAAGCCTGTACCAAAGTAATCAGAAAGGAGTCGTTTTATGGGTGCCCTCTAAAATCTTATTGGTAGTCCCTGCTATAGCCACCTCTGAATTTGCTTTGTTGTTGTTTGCAGTCCCCAATTTTATTGGCACTTCCTAATTCGAAATCGATTTTTTTCGTTTTAAAACTACAAAATATATTATGAAACATGTGGGAAAACTCCAAAAAGAATTGATTGATAGTCTTTTGGACGATTGGAAGACCCAATGCCCTCTTCCATCAAATAAGGAATAAGGTTTTACATAACAAAGTGGTTTGACCAAAATAGAGACTGCCACTAGTAATTGTGGATTCGAACTAAATTGACGAAGCCCAACCTAATCGGTCTTTCAATAATATTTCGGAGGGTGCCTTTAAATTTTTTCTTCAATAATCCTAGCTCTAAGCCGAGTTAGGTCACAATATAAGCATATTAGGGTTGAAAGGAGTGTACAAGAAGTTGGGCTAGGTCTGCGGTTGGTTCAGGATTCAAAAACAACTCCTCGAGCCGACTCAATCAAAAGCTCGAAAGGAACAACGATTGAGCTTAACAATTCTTAAGGATCCTAAAGACGAGAGGTTATGCACTTGTGTTGCATTTATTTTTTTACACTAGATCTTTACTATATTAATGAGGCTTGAAAGTGGCTCAAATGAGTTGTTTAATCCATTTGTAATTGTGTCACAACTAGGGGTGAAATTTGACGTGTTGAACCGGACCAACCTGCGACCAACCCGACATGAGATTGGGCTCGGTCAGAAATTCTTGGGCACGGTCTTGGGCTTGGGTTCGGTCAGAGTAAGCACTTGTCCGAGAATTTCTTGGACGAACTTGATCAGAGGGCTCAGGGAACCCAAACCCAACTAACTAAAAAAAATTCAGTTAATTTTGTGGGTCACTAACAAGTAGCAGGCGCATAAAAAATGTTCTTTGTTTCTACCCACTAACTAGTAGCAACTAGTAAAAAACCTTCCATTAAAGGTTTCAAGCCCGTTAAATGGTAGTAAGTGGTTTGAGATCACTTACTTCCATTTAATGAGTTTAAAGTCCAAAAATAAAAGTTTTCCTCTTACTACCACTAGTTAGTAGTTAGAAACAAAGAACAATTTTTTTGAGCCTGCCACTAGTTCGAGGCAAAAAAATAATCACCCCCTAAGAACTGCTTATTTTTTCCCACTAATTAGTTGCAGGCCTATACAAAATAGTTTTTATTTTTTAACCACTAATTAGTGGTAGTAAGAGGCAAACTTTTAATTTTGGGCCTTAAACTCATTAAGTGGTAGTAAGTGATTGAAAACAGCTTATTGCCACTTAATAGGTTTGAGCCCAAAGTTAAAGGCTTGACTCTAACTACTACTACTTAGTGGTGAAAAATAAAAGTTATTTTGTGTGGGCCTCCTACTAATTAGTAGCAAAAAAACAAATAGGTTATAGTCTACACTCTACCACAAAGTACCATAAAGTAGAAGTGTAGGCTACAATTTCTCTATAAGATAATGATCCCTTTTACGCTTCACTCACTAGTTCTCAAATACTCCTCCTCATCGTTCTCCTTACCTAATTCCTATCTACATCTCATTAACTTTTCTTCTTATATATATGGGAGCGGTTCACGTGCTATCACTGTTACCATAGCCTATGGGGCCTACATACAGATGAATAAAGAGCTGATTTTTTGTGAGAATATTCTCTTCACTATGTCTATTATTCTTACTAAAAATCAGCTAATTCTGAAACTTGTAACCCCATCATCCATTTATGCAATTTAATGGTAAAACTAAATGATTCAATCACCTTTAATTATTAAAAAAACTGGATGACTAGATTGCCAGTTTTAGAATGAGCTGAGTTTTTGTGAAGATGTTCTCCTCACCATTTAGATCATCCTCACAAAAAATTAAGCCTCGGTTTATCTGTATATGGGCTCCACAAGCCATGGTACCTAAAAATGTCACAGTGATGGCACCAGAACCGCTCCCAATATGATCGATCAACATATATAATGGTCGAAGGTTCAAATTAAAAGTCGTACCAATTATATACTAACAACAGCAACAGCACAATTATGCAGAACAAAACCCTACAAACTTGCATTTGCACATGTTAGTGGCGGTCGTGGTGGTAAACAAACATTTGATAGTTGGTATCAAAATCGGAAAAAGAAAAAAAGAAAAAAAAGAAAGCTAAAGCCTAAAATTGATAATCAAAAATAAAATAAAAAGGTCAATTGACTTTCTACAAAGAAAATTTTCAAATTTGGTTTTTACACTAAAAGTAACGAGGTAGATGGAATTTTAATAAAAGAAAAAAAAAAGGAGATGGTTTTCCAATAAGGTTGACCATAAAGTTGTCATTCCCACTAATTCTTCTATTTAAAGTGATTTGTTTGGGTTAGAGATTTGTAATTAAGATAATTTTTGGTAGACAACATATAAATCAATGTTTTGAAAATAGGACCCGAGATTGACCGAGACAAGGTGTTGGGTTAGGTCAAACCGGTCCAACTAGTGAGTCAATCGGATTAACCCATGCGTTGTACATAAGCTACATTTTGTTTAATACGAAGTACATATAACACTTACGACTTACAAGTTATACATATTACATACATCAAATATTAGAAATTATAAAATAAAACCATGAAGAGAGAAACAAACTCTTTTTATTTCATTTTTAGTTTTTGTGTTTTAGGTTTTATTTCATTTTACTAATTTAGTTGTTGAGACAAATAAAAAGAATTAAGATCTTAATTAGGGTATATAGGGATTAAGGTAACTTTTACTTTCTTTTTAATAATTGTAATGGGTCTTGAAATCAAAAAAATTTCTTGAAAAATTACTATATTAAATTAGCTTTTACAACAAAAAAACGGAAGGTCAAGTCAAATCCACTACATTTAAGCTTTCAACGGTTTTTTTGCCTCCCAAATTTTCTCTTTCCTTCTATGTAATTAGTGTACTGTGTTTAATATCATTAAATATTCTTAGAAATATGCTATATTTAATTAGCATTTACATCCAAATCAAATGAAAATTCAAATTTGGCCCCGCTTAAAACCCACTTGGGTCGTCTGGGTCAGTGGTTATACGGTCAACTGGTTTTCATCAAATAGACTGATTTTCTTAAAAAATACTGGGTCTATACTAATCCAACCCAAATTAGGCACCGGTTGATCGGTTCAACCAGTGGCCGGTCCAGTCCGATTTTTAAAATATTGATATAGATGATAATAATATTATACTCACAAAAAATCAGTAAATTTGAAAACTCCCAATATAGAAAAAAGTTTTGACAGTTTTAACCCTTAGGGCACACGTTAACAACACCCGCTATTAAAACCTTTCAGTCACTATCAGTTGATGATGACTCGGTTTTGTAGTTACAAGCAATGCGATGGCTTCGTCCGTTTATGTGTCAGTACCATACTTAGATGGCAATTAAATCCAGTGCAGTGGTGCATTCTGGCGCGAACTGCCTGAAAATCTTATCTCCTACTAATGAATCATAACTTGCCTTATCCAGTCGATCCTAGAGGTTTTTGAAGCGGGAATCTCTTCTCTACACTCTTGCCAATGTGCACAATTTTTCTCTCACCACAAACCAATAGAAATTATTACGTGAAGTTCTTTTATGTACTTACATTATTTTTTAGTTTTCTCCAACGTCTTAAAAATTTTCTTCAATGTAGAGATTTGAAAATACAAATTGGTTGATAAGAAATGTTAAGACATGTTGTACATGACAAAAAGTAAAGCTTAATCTGAGTTATTTACAGCTTTAACTAATGAAAAGATTAGTTAACTATTGGTTGAAAAGATGTGAAAATTACATAAGAGAGCAAGAAAATTTATACACAAGCACCATCTTTTAGCCATAAATAGGCACAGAATAGCGCACACGAGAGAGAGTTAAAGAGACCGATTAATTAATAAGGTCCTCCAATTTATAGACTGATTTAGTAGTTAAAAAGATTTCCTTGAAATTCCTTCAAAAATATCTTAGTTCTACTATCTTCCCAACAATTCCACACTATTTCATTATAAAATATACAATTCTTAAGAGATACTTTAGACATTCATTAACTTTTGTGGGGTTATCCAACTGATTCAAGGAAATAAAAATCAGTAGTACTTTTTGGAATGACGGTTTTATAAAATTAATGCCCGACGGGTATGTGGTATGGTCAGTTCTACTGCCACATAAGTTAGAAACTCCCTCAAAACACTTTTGGGAGGGAAAAAGTAGTTAATCATACCCTGCCACATAAGCATCTGGTATAGGTTTTATGAAAATATCAGTCTAAAAATCATTATTGATTAAGAATTGGGGCGTACCATTTGGGGACTGGACAGTCCACAGTAGGGAACCTAGAATGTTTTGAGCAAATTTCTGGAGCTTTCAATTTTCTACGAGATTAGGGTTACAACATTGAATTGTTGTTTCACCATCACATTTATCAAAAATGGAAGAATTGGTCCCAAGGACCAAAGGTTATCTTTGTTGAGAAAAGCATGCCAAAATTTTGTTTAGCTAAAAACTCCATTTTTTTAGTCAATCCTTTCCCTAGTGTAAAATCCAAAACAGTTATCTTTGTTATGACATTGATGAGATGACTATCAAGCAATGCATCTAGCTATGCTGAATCAATCTAGCAAATTTTGTGTGTTGAATCTTAGACCGTTAATTAGATAGTTAGAAGATAATGTGCCACTTGGCACGCATGACTGAAAAATCCACCAAAGAAAATTTCAAAACTAGCTGTCTCTGTTTTGACCAACCCTTTGACCAATGTGTTCATGTCAACATTGCTCGAATTGAGCTTGAAAAGCTCAGATCTGGTTTAAAGCCTAGCCCAAAGTATTCAAAGTCATAATCTGAACCTAAGCTCGAGCTTGACCTAGCTACCACGACTAGGGTTAGGCCTAGTCAGGCTTCAGTAGACCTGGCAAAATAGGCTCTCACCCGTTGGCCCGACCCTAACTCAGCCCATATAACCCGGCCCGAAGTCAGCTTGATGGTTAAACGGGTCGGGTTAGGGTTGACATATTTCAACCCGTTGAAATTTAGGATTGGCCCGTCAAACCCGAGAGCAACCCGTCATTTTTATTGAAAAATTTAAATTTTGTAAAAAGTGTCATAATCATTAATATTGTCTCTTTCATTATTCTTAATATAATTTTTTAAAATCTACTTTTTAACTTCCACTTTTAGACTTTAAACATTTTTTAATTAAAAAAAACTTTTAATTTTTTTACTTCCATTTTAAAGTATTTGATATATAATAATTAAAAATATTATTTTTAATATTATTAGGGTTAATAAAGTTAAGATTAAGATTACTCAAGCTAGGATTAGGGTTGAGAAAATTGGCCCCATTAATAAATGGGGTAGGACTAGGATTGAGTCTTTTAACCTGTCAACCCACCAACTCTAACCCTAATAACCCTAACCCAGCCCGTTTGCCAGGTCTAAGCTTCAAACCCCATTATGGGGCGAAGACAGGCTTACCGAATCTCGAAGATTATGCACATGCATAACACATGTTTTTTATTTAAGAGTCATTAGCTTGGCCTGAGTCCCTAAAATCTCAAAGCCGGCACTACTTATAAAGATAATCTTCCAAAGAATCATCTTTTTCATTTTTAATTTTTTTTCGATTGGATATCTTCAAAAGAATCATCCTCCATAAATCTTAGGGAATTGATATATTTTTGCCAACCTTACTAAGTCAGCTAAAGAACATAGACTAAAAAACATAATATATAATTTGTCAATTATGTAGTTCTCACAGCACAATCACAAAAGTGACTTCTCAGTTTTTTTAGAATTAAGAGGTCATTTTGTAAAATCTATATTATCTAGTTCACGAAACGGACAAATAAATGGGTTAGCTGAAATATCCTCTGCCTAGATCTCATTTGCTTATGTGGTATGGTAGAGTCCACCGCCCGATTTAGACGGTTTTTTCTAAAAGTAGAACCTACCATGTTATGTATATGTTTGGCATTTGTTGGATCCAAATGACATTACTGTATAAAGGTTGTTTTAATCAGCCAACTGCAAAACTAACGTGCATTTTTGTTCTTTTTTACATTATACCCAAGTAATAGATGTTGAATATACCGTACATACATATATACCTGCCAACTTGCAATGTTGCACCGTTCAAATTAGATAGTCACCTCACCACCGACATAATCTACGGATTCATTTTTAATTAAAGGATTTTGTTAACATGTGCGCTAAGGGTACATGATAAGTTTTTAGGTTTTGTGTTTTGTTTAGTTTCTTAAGGTTGTTCAAATGGGCTTATTTTTGGATATGTATGTTATTTATACTATTTTGATCATATCTAAAAAATCAGCTCAATCGGAGACCTCTAGCACCACGAACACTTAATTTAGATTTTAATACTTTGAATGAACGACTGACATTTAAAGTGATTTGTTTGGAGGATTATATATTTCTGATTGAGCTGATTTTTTGTGGACATCTTATAAATAATGATAATATTATGTCTACAAAAATTTAGCTGATTTGAAGACTTCTAACTGGCAAAAAAGCTCCTTTAAAAATAATCTTATCGGCACACGTTAACAGGACCCTTAATTAAATTGTTCTTTAATTTGACCCTTTTTTAATTTAATTTGTTCCAAATTAATTTAATTAATTAAACTGATTATGGCTAAAAGAGATCGAAGTTGCAGTGTACGTGGTGGTCCATAAAGCAAAATTAAAAAAGCCATTAAAGATTTACCGACCAAAAAAAAAGCCATTAAAGATTTCCTAGCAGCTAGCGCTAGCTAGCTAGCTGATGATCTCACAAAATATACCCCAGCATTTTCCCAACGTGCATGGTTGCAGTCTTTCTATCTGTTCTAACTTTTCTTTGCACCTTTTCAAGTTGTATATATGCTTGTGGGTATCTGATGATTTTAGAGAGATGAGGGAAAGATAGTTTGAAAATAGTCCCATATGGGAACATAAAAACCATAATACCCATATATAAAGATTCTACCCCTCAACTCATTTCTAATTTTTGTATTTTGAATTCGATGCTCACAAAGTAAACTTAATATGGTACCAGAGCAGGCTGCAGTGTTAGAGGTTCAAAAATTATGTGTGTTCCACGTTACCCAATAGAATACCCCTCCCTCAAATAATACCACAGGTGAAAAGGTAAATGAAAAAATAAAAGTCTTACAACTTAATATATATAAATTTTGTTAACATGTAAGAGCCTTAAGGGCACATGTTAAGGTTGATAGGTTTGTGGTTTGTTTAGTTCCTTAGGGTGGTTCAATTGGGCTGATTTTTTTTTAAAAGTATGTTACTTTTACGATTTAAAAAAATCAGCTCAATCGGAGACCTAGAGCACAACTAACACTTAATCTAGATTTTAAAAGTGTGAATGAACCGCTGACATTCTAAGTCTAAATGAGCTAATTTTTAGTGGACATCATATAAATGATGACAATATTATATCTATAAAAAATCAGCTGATTTAAAGACCTCTACCTTACAAAAACGTTGTCACCAAAATAATCTTATCGTGTACACATTAACAAGACCCAATATATATAAGATCATAGACCATTCCATAATTGAATTTTCGTTGAATGCCCACAAAGTACAAAACTTAATTAATAGAGAGAGAGAGAGAGAGAGAGAGAGAGAGAGAGGTGAATTCCAGAGAGTCCTTATTTTGAACCCTAAATACTTCAATAGAATTCTATACAGATTAGGATACTTGAAACACTTTATTAAGTTGATTAGAAGGAACCTATAACACATTTTAAGAATAAATTGAAATAACTTACTTTGATGACAACAACTTCTTGTAAGAAATACATAAAATTAAGTAATAAGAATAGATAATCAAATTAAGCATTCTGCTTAAAGATTATATCTTTTACTAATCCAATTAAGAACAGCAAAAAAACCAAAATCTGTCATTAATTTTACTAATTAACTGATATGGATCCACTTCCCCCTACTAGGAACCCCACAATGCACCACAAACAAGAGGTAATACCCTGGTGGTGCTACGTAAGCAGTCGCCGGAGCATACCCGTTAATGACGTAACTTTGGCCGGAAACCTGACGTGCTTGATCGACATCCAAAACCATCAACCTTTGGTTCATGGAGAAGGAGTGTGTATTGAATGAAGGTGCAACCATTGTCACATAAACCTTCTCTAAATCTGTATTATACTTGGATTCAAATCCAATTGAGAACGGCTGCTTATAAGATAATTCGGTTCCGGGTTTAACCCAACTAATTTTTGGCCTAGACATGGAACTTAAATACGGCGGAGAGAAGGCCTCGATACTCAATTCAGTCGGAAAAAGCTCGGTGAAGTTGTAATTCGAATTTGGATTGCTCCCTCCAACTAAAACCCGACCATCTGGAATCAAATGAGCAGTCGAATGATACATACGAGCAATTTTCGATGGATTCATTACCTCAAACCTACTCGATTTTTCGACATTTGGTGTATTGGGCTGGTAAAGAACCGGATTTAGAACCGGTTCTCTAGCAACATACCAACCAGCAGTACCTGTTTTTGCACCATTTATGATTAAAACATCACCTGTTGGTAGCAAAATCATATCACCCATGACTCTATTGATTGGCATTTCTTCCATTTCCCATTTCGGACGTTTCGCCGTGATTATTAAGCGGCCGCAGGATTTTGAAGCCAGTAAGAATGTTCCGTTATTCGAAAAGGTGAAGGAATCCGGCGGCGTCCCTCCACATATAAAGACCTCAGCTTCTGGTGCACCATTACTAGTAATTGAAGCAAGTTTCAATGGGAGAAGTACCGACGAACCCGTGCTTGGATAATTACGTGAGACTCCACCCGGCATGGTCGGATAATTCCTAACAACTCTATTGTTTGTATAATCGAACAAAATCGATCGAGTGTTAGCGAAAATGAAGAGATTCCCATCAGTTGATAGATGAAGAAATGGGTATAAATTGTTCTCTACCACATCAGAATCTTTGGTTTCTCTAAGAAATGGAAGTTCAAAAACTTTATAATCTGATTTTGATGAGCTCTTAGGAATAAACTCATAACTAAACTGTTGTCGACCGCCAACGACGATTATCTTCCCGTTAGGAAGAATATGATTCGAAGCGTACCATCGAGGAACAACAAGTCCATTTTGATCCTCCATCCAGTCACAATCCTCACACGGCTCAAAATAACGAACAACCCGGTCGCCTTCGTTGAACCCACCACTTTGAACTAACACACCATCGGGCGCCAACGCACCCGAAGAACACCAAGTATCGGTGAGGACGGTAAGTGGACGAACATTTCGGTTTGCCGGGTTGAATTCGATTGAGTGAGCCGAACAATCCTCAAGAGATTGATCTTGGGCAATTTTTCTACATTTTCCTTTTGGTAAGGAAATATTTGATGAACCAAAATCTGTTCTATCAAATGTAATAATTCGATCATTTGGTAACAATTGTATGTGCATTGCTGATATTCCAATACTTTTCTTCAATAACTTCCATCTACCTTTGGAAGGTTGGCTACTTTGGCTTACAATGAATAGAGAAAAGATTGACAAGAAAATGAGAACAGATTTTGTTTCCATGGTGATTGCAATTCTTGAAGAACCCAACTCTTAATATCTATATCTATATATAGAGCTTTCTTTTTATCTATATTAATTTTCATGATGTTCTGTAATTGAGGTAATTCACTTGTACAGTTTGTCTAGGGCTCTTTTGGTGTACTTGTAGTAATATTTGCATGATAATTAATTAGTGGTGTCCATGGAAGCTAGCTAGGGCTTATATTCCTTGTCTGGTTCATGTTTGATATCAACTTTTCAAGTGGATGTAGTAGTGAGGTACAGTGAATAATAGTGGCACTGTAAATGCTCAACTAACTTCTTCTACATTTAGGAAATTTACATCTATGTTGGTGGCCGGTCTAATTTAAAGCGTTTGATATAATTATTGATGACTAAAATGGTGGTGAATCTAGTGAAGGGTGGTAACCTATGGTTTGTAACCTGGACGGCATATTAATCATATTTCCCAGTTGTACGAGCATCTTCGTAGAGGACCCACACAGACAGGAATAAGTAGAGTGTAAGAATAAGTTAGGCATAATAATTAGTAATAATGCGGGTATAAATATTAAACCCCTTTTCTTCCCTTAAAAAAAAATGCGATTGTAAGGTTAGGTTTTTACAACGCTAGTCTGAATTGCTAACTAATGTCCCCACCTCAATATCTAATTAACATAGTATCAGAACTAGATATTCAAAGCAGTCATGGTGGGCTCAAATCCCAGCATTAGCTAGCAAACTAAGCGAAATAATAATTTTTTTTTTTTCCATTCCCTAGTGTTGAAAGGGCGGGAGAGTTTGATAAATGTGATCCACTCTTTGTTAGACCAGCATTATATATACATTGTGTCAACTCTCTCTACGAGTTTGAGCTTTTTTATAGCCCCCCCCAACTCACATGGCTAACATAACTTTAAAATAGTGATCCAAACTTCATTTCATCATTTTAGGTCCCATGCACGTATAATAATCTTTGTATTCTAGTCATCAGATTTACACATCTAATCTTGACAGGTATAATTAATCGCGATATATGGACGGCTAGGATCGAATCGATCTATCCGAATCTAAAAAGCCATATATATAATTGATCGAAAGGCTAAATGAAATATTTTTAAGATGTAAACAAGTCATAGGAAGGTCCCCGAGTCGATTAATGAAGCGTGTCCGACACGTCTAAATTGGAAAGGGACCCTGATGAGGACTGTTTCATCATAATTAATTGTAAACAATTTTTTTTTTTTTTTTTAATTTTTATTGAAGGATTTGTGAGATCAATTAAACAGTTCTAAATACAGCTCATTTTTATACGTGCAATCCATATATACAAGTTTTGATTCTTGTAAGGATCAAAAAGCATCTATTTTTTGGTTCATTTTTCTGATTACAACGTGGGGGATTTTTTTTTTTTTTTTCTGCAAATTAAAGTCGAATATTGCTTTACTTTACACCCATTTCTCTGAACTTTGCAAACTCATGAAAACCTAAAAAGCAACGAGTTTTCAGGCATCTCCATTCTGTATTCCAAAGTTCTTTTAAGAGTTACATTTGGATTAGGGTTGGTGACAAAAGCCCGTAGGCCCAAACTCGGCTTGGGAAAGAGTGAACATGTCGGGCTGCACGAGTTAGAGCTCAACTCCCCGTTTAGACGTAAGGCCTTCCCACTTTGGTAAAATTTAAAGCAGGATTGTGGTTGGTTTATGCTATGAAAATTTGAAAATATTCATAGCCAAAATTTCACTGGCATAAACTACATGAGAAACAACAGCTTGCTCGGTTGGTTTGCGTCTCTTCTTATGACATTAGAAGGTTGTGGGTTTAAACTTTGCAGGCCGTGATATTATCACAAGGTTTGGCCCATGTAATTAATTATGTTGGAGTTAGAGGCTTCTCTTCGTCCGTCGTGGCGAGTTTCTCTTCGTTCGTAGTGACGACTTCTCTTCGTCCGTAGTGGCGATCGACTCTTTTGATGATCTTGGCGGTGTCTATGTGCTTCTTACACACACATTGCTAGTGATTAACGTCTTAGCAGTGTATCTTCGTCTTGTCATTGTAATTCAGATAATAGTCCCTTGTACCCAAAAAAAAAACTATATGAAAAACAACGTAGTTTAGGTAAATTACACTCAAGTCACCCTTTTGGAAATAAAAATATAATCAGCACCCTCTCTCAATATTTTTTCAAAATCTTTCAGAAATACCCTCTTAGCTTATTTATTGTCTAGATCTTTTATTCTTCAATTTAGACTCAATTCTAAATTCACAAGTGGGATCATTTCATCTAATAACTAAGGATATTTTGGAGATAAAAATGGGGTGGGTGCTTATTTTGTTTTTATATTCAAAAGGGTGACTTGGGTTCAGTTAACCTAAACTTTAGTGTTTTTAGTGTCGTTTTACCTGTGATTTGGTCTTGGCTGTATGGCTGGGTGGATTCATATAAACTAATTTGCAGTGAGCCCTAAATAAATTTAGTAAAGTGGTGGTGAATTATTTGCAGTAATTACAAAACTGGACCTGTGTCTACCAAATAAGCAATCTGTGACAAACAGAGGAGCAGCCCAAGTCTCATATCGATCTAATGTAACCACTTCAAAGTGAAGAAGCAGATGATTCCAGAGCATGCTTGATCATGGGCTAAACAGTCAGACCCAGGGTTATATGGGCTTGGAGTTGGTTTCGGACAGCCCTAGACAACATATTTAAAAGTCTTTTAAGAAGACCCGAGATGGTTTCACAATTCCAAGTGTTTTTTTTTTCAGAATTAACTTAAAAGTAAGAAATTAAAACGATTTTTTGTCAGAAGTGGGATTTGAACCCACGCCCTCTTTCGAAGACCAGAACTTGAGTCTGGCGCCTTAGACCACTCGGCCACCCTGACTTCAGATATATGGTAACTGCGAGTTCAAAAACAGCAACTGAAGCTTGTCTATTGTATACAAAAATTCCGGTTAGGTTCTAATAACGATGGTAATCAGGTCCATTCATAACCCTAATTTTTTTTTTTTTTTTGAATTGGACTTAAATTAAAGATGAATCCCTTTTGTGGGATTCGATACCAGGACCTACACTTTGAACAACCATGTTTTCAACCAGTCTAACAAGTGGTCTTCCACAGGTCCATTCATAACCCTAATTAGAAAAGGGTTTCCATGTTGACAAAGCAGACACCCTGTTTTTTTTTTTTTATTTGGAAAATGCTTGTGTACCCAAAAAGTTGACCTTCAATGTTGGCCCAAAGTCATAAAGGCATTAATGCAGTTGCTACATCAGAATGGTCAGCATTAAAGGTCAACCTTCAAAATCTATTTGTGTTACTCTTTTGCTAGTTACCCATAATTTCTTTAAATAGTACGTAATGGGATTACTCAGCTTAAAATTTTACAGAGTAAATTTACCTGTTATTTTAATTAATGTCTATTTTATTTATTTATTTATTTTGGTAGATGAGATTATTATCTACATATACTACAATGGGCATGTAAGAGATGCAGAGAAACTACCATGAACATCTTCACCAACAGATGCGAGGAGAAGTCACCACCAATAAGCGAAAGTAAGGTCGCCGCCACTGGACAAAGTGAAACCTCCTTATTTTTCACAATGTTAGAAAAATATTTAATACCCTCTTACTTTTAGGAGTCTCCATATAACCCATATGGTCTTTTCTGGTTGGCCCATCTAGATTCAAGCCCAACCCAATAGTAGCCAAAACCCATTAAAAGGCCCAAATATTATTTGGGAAGTAGCTCGAAATTCCAACAAGATCAATCAAAAGAACAGGTTTGTTGTTTTTTTTGGTAGAAGGGGGTGCTTAATTGTTGAATCAAGGGATGGTTACTATGGTTGTTCATTCAAGTATGTACTTTGGGGTTTCGGGTTCGAGTCTTCCTTAGTGCTAGCATTTGAGAAAAAAAATGAAATTGGTGGTAGATTAAACCTTATTGGCCAACTCCATAGAAGGCAAATTCTTTCGGATGGATCACTCCCTAGAATTACTCGACAGGTGTGAGACAGGGGGCTGCACCTATCTCCAGGTAAAAGTGAAGTCGATCGACCAGAGTCATCATAAAAAAAAATTTGTTGAATCAAAAGTACAAGTAAAAATACATATACTTGGCAGTTGATCAGAGTAGTAATCTAGCTACTTTCAAGTGAGGGTTTAGGGTTTGGGTTGATTGGATGGGCCCACTCCAAATGCGCGCAAAGATTCGCGGTGTACCAAATAGGACCCTAGGTAACAAAGATTGGCAAGTTCAAGCCGATCAAAAACAGAAAAGAAAACTAGGTCAGTAGGTAGTAGTACAAGGAAATGTATTATGATGGTGAACATCACTTGGTAGATTGGATGTAAGCATGGCTTCCAATTGATTAGGTCATGACTTCAAATCCAATTGATTAAGTCATGAGTTCAAATCCCACAAATTGACTCTCTTCCTCGATTAATTATTTGAATGGAAGGCCATCTTATTTCTAGTTCTGGTTTTACTGGGCTCATCTAGGGCCGTTCTAACCTGGTTCTCCCAGGTGCTACAACAACTGGTAGGAATCTTCATAACTAAAAGTAGTATTTTTTTCATGGTGAATTACAGTGATGGATTACTGGATTTCTAATTCTTCATACAACGATCGGATGCTTGAATACGGGGGCCATAAAAACCGATTAAGAGAACATAATATCCATTAGATCACTCTATTTATCCCATAATTGATGATATTGGAAGGGTTTATGATTACTGTCATCTTCATGAACCCATGATCATTTGCTTCGTTTACGTTGTGATTGAATAATACCCAACTTGACATGAAAAACGCGTCGTCATTGTTGCGCTCTAATGTTGCATCGCATAAAACATCATCACCGGATACCATTTCATTCTATAATTAGAAGCTGGTTGGGTTTGATAGCATTTGAATTCTATAGAAATGAGTTCGTTCCGCGGAAAAAATATAAATTTCGCTGTTTGTTTGCATTTTTAATTCTACCGAATTGGGGACCCAGTTACTTAAAAGCATGGCTAATAGTTAGTTTTTAATGTAATTCTATGAAATAGTATTTCTTACCCCCCTCCCCCCTAAGGAATTAATTCCACACAAATGGTGGAAATAAATCTATTTCTGCGGAACACAAATGGTGGAAATAAACCTATTTCTGCCTATCAAAGTTTTGAATAAAATAATTTTAATTGAAGATAATCTACATGGTGATCAGCTATTGCCATAAGCAACTGTACCCATACGCATTCCTCCTCTTCATTAATTACTTAATTATAACAAAATTTTGATAGGCGTAATGTAGAAGACTACTTATTATAGTGGTTGAAAGTTTTTAAGTAATCCCACAAAAGAATTCCTCTTTAAATAACAATTTAGTTCAAAAACATATTGGGTGTAATTCAAATATGTGCAGTACGGGTCAGTTCAACCTAATTAATCAACCGGAAGACTTGAAAACCTTTTAGAATGCATGATTTTATTTTATTCTCGACCTATAAAACTATTCACCACTTACCTAAAAATCTTAGGGGATCTCAAGGATTGAAGTCTATCTAGACTCTAGATCTAAAGATTGAAAAGAAACAAATAGAACCCTAATTTCTCTCAAGTTGACAATGATGTAAACAAGACCCAAGATGCATGTTTTCCTGTTTGTACAACTTGTACAAATAACACACACTCTCTTTCTCTCTCTAGGTCACTGTGTGAGATGTAGTGTGAGAAAGCAACAATGGTGGCCAAGGGTTCAGCTTAATTATCATCTTACTAAAAAGTCATGAAGACAGTGTTTAGGAAATCGAGGAATGAACAACCAACAAAGGTTCTACTTTTTAATTGTTGCAAAAGTCAAAAAGATTCAATTTCCAAAAAAGCAGGTTTCCCCATAAGACAACATAATAATAATCACAATTTTCCATCACTAACAACGATGTAATTAAAATACCCATGTAGCTCTTAATCACTAGTCACCATTAAATACAGGCGCCATCTACTAAATCCCCCTATGTTAATCATATAAAAAAAAAACCCTAGTTTTCTAGGGTTTTCAAAAGGGTCAAACTGACAACATTGTATCTTAGATTCCTAACAAAGTTTTTCAAATTTGAATGTCATGAGTCTCTCTCTGCAATTTAATGACGGTCGGAAACTGATCAGAGAGCTTTCCATGGCGTAGATGCTGACGTTGATGTGTTAAGTGTTTGTAGATCAGTGATTCTAGAGAGAGAAAGAGAGATGGATTACACCACCTCCACACGGTTACCCATCTCTAGATCAGAAACCTGTTTTCTCTTTTTATTTCTTTGTGTAGTACTGTACTGTACCTGAGCACTGATTGAATGGATGAGCCAATAAGAAATGAAGGATTGATAGAAGAGAAAGCAAAAAAAAAAAAATTACAATTAAATTTTTTTTTACTTATCTACTGAAAATCTCAAAATGGTGAAGAGATCTTGTTACCAAACAAGCTTAATAAGGTTTAAATTCAATTATCACAGAATGGGTTACCTCTAAAATGCAACTTGTTCATGTTCATCAGAAACCCATTCTGCATCTAGAGTTGAAAATCTCAAAAAAGTATCTAAATTTTAGAGAGAGAAAGAGGAAGAGGGAGAGAGAGAGAGAGAGAGAATTAAAGAATGTTTGTTGTATCTGAACTACAACTTGAACTTCAACATGAACAAAGGCAAAAATACTGAAGGGAAACAATTACAGAAATGATCAAGAGAAACCCTAGATGATGATGATGATGAAATTTAGGGTTTTAGTTGAGAGATGAAAAGACAACATGACTAGAGGGTTACATCTGTAACTTAACTTCTACAAGCATCTCTGACCATTGGAAGGGATTATTCTTTCACCTTTCTTTAAGCAATAGTAATAGTGTAGTACATGCATTACATAGAGAAATAATACTTTACAAAAGTTGATTAGAATATCTCTTGGGATAGATGATATGAAAAAGAGATTACATTTACATATATGAGAAAAAAAAAAGAAAAAAAAGAAGATGAATATTAATTAAAAGACATCTAAAAGAAGATATGAAGAGAAATCTTTATATGAAAAACAACATATACATCAGGATAGTTGATTTGAAACTACAAAATTATAATCTAGTTTAGGTTATAATAAAATAATTTAGTAGAATTAATGGAAACCCTAAATGATGAACAAGAAATAACAGTTTCCATCAATGCTAAGAAAGAATAAAGTTTCTAAAAGGGAAAGCAAAAGCAAACCAAAGATAGGACGGAGATTACACTGCTCTAAAAACTCCACTCACATAAAGAGTGAGAACTAATTGAAGAATTTTAATAAGACCCACCCAATTTTAGAAATTTCAAGAAGTAAAATCGACCAAAAAAATTTCAAAGAAGAAACAAAAAAATTTGTAAACCCTATTATCTTCATCAGATCATCAATCATCCATGAACTATGAAGTTTTTTATTATCTCTTATAAACTTTTATTAACCTAAAAGTTATCAGAGAAAAAAAAAAGCAGTTCTAACAAGTACTTAAAAAAGATTTAAGTACTTCACTGCTAAACTGTCTTGGTTTCAGAGAGAGGGGAAAAGGGGATCATCAGAACTCTCGTTCTCTCTTCTCTCTCTCTCTCTAGAATGAAACCCTAAAAAGAAAGAAAGAGAGAAAGAGAGAAAGAAAGGGAAACTACAAAGTTAGGGCCTGAGACCCAGATCTGAAAAGAGCATACACAAACAGACAGATCAGATCCTCAAAGCCATCATGAAAAAATGATCTGCCCAATGATGAACCCACAAAAGAGTTAACCTGACATAAAAAAAAACTAGCATCATCATGATAACAACAAGATCTACAAAAGAAAAAAAATCAGAGTGTAATGATGAAAAACTTTCTTTGTTTCAGTCAGAAAAAAGATGAAACACAGTCAAAAATTTCATCATTACACCAATCTGCTCATACCAAACTAACCTTAACTTCTATAAAAAAAAAAAACCCATAAATAAATTTTAAATCAAAACCCACAATTGAGACTGAGAATTTAATTAAAAAAAACCCCACCTTTCAGATCTGTTGTATGATATCAAGCTTGATGGTGGTGTTTTAATGGAAGCTTTAATTGGGGGGAATGAAGCCTGGTCCGACGACACTAACTGTTTTCTCTCTCTGTAAAAAAGATTAAAACAATTAAGAGATCATCGATATCAAAGAGTTGGTGGCCTCGAGCCAGACAACATTCCCCTCAAAAAAGAGAACTTCCTTGATCACCTCTCTATCCTTCACTCTCTTCTCTGTAAAAAAAAAATCTCTGTTTCTCTCTCTAAAACCCTCTGTATTTCTCTCTCTAAAACCCCCCAAAAATCTCGCCTTCCTTCAAGGGGAAGGGGGGGAGAAGAGAGGAGAAGAGATGGAGATGGGTTTGTGTGATGATGATGAAGAGAATGATTTGGTGTTTTAAAAGAGCAGAGAGCATGGCATTGAAAGGAGAGAGAGGAGAGAGAGTGTAAAAGGCATAGAAGGAAAGACGACGTAAAAAGACAAAATAGAGCAGCAGACCCAACCCTACAGCTGGTTTCCAGACCCAGAAATGACCACGACTCCATGCACTCTCTCTCTTCTTTCTCTCTCTTAAAATATCTACCGTCAGATTTTGTTCATTATCAATCATGATCTCATCATCACCGTTCATAATCACTATCTCAATATACACAATGTTTATTCCACCTGGCAAAACCTAATCCGACCCGGGGTCAACCCTAACCTTGATTCGTTTCAACCCTACCCTAACTCAATCCGCAATTCCATTGGTGAAGGAGTCAAGTTCGACGTAGTTCATGACCTGTGGGCAGGCTCTGATTCTTTCATATAAAACATCTAAACGAGTCAGGTTTAAGGAAGAGTTATTTTGTGCACCCACTGTGCACATTACCTTCATGTTTATTGGTTTAAGTATTTAACAGTGTGAATTGAACCATGAAATAAGTTTGTTAACACCGTAAAGCACTTAACCAATAAAAGAAGAGTGATCGTGCACCCTCGGTGTAATGAGGGTGCACAAAAATAGCACTCTGTTTAAGGTCGACATAGTTCATGACGTGGATCCATTCCCTTGTTTTATATAAAACAAGGTAAAATTAGTCATAATTAGAGTTTAGAAAATTAATACGGTTTTATAAACTAGTCAGAGTTACGATTTAATAATATTGATTGCCAGCGTTGACCCCAACCCTAATTCGTTGCCCGATCTAAATTGTTTATAAATCAACCTTAAACCTTAGTCAGAATTAACCCTAACCCTAACTCGTTGCTTTGTCTAAATTATTTATGAATCAACTTTTAAACCCTAATCAGATTTAGGGTTTAGGTTGACTCAATTATTTTAAAAAACTAGTTAGAGTTAGGGTTTAAGAAACTCGACCCACCCACTAGAGTCAACCCCAGCCCTGGTTTGTTGCGAATCAACTTTTAAACCCTAAAACATGAGAAATCAATGTGATCCGTTGGATGAAGAAGTGATGGTGATGGTGATGATTTAAAGAATAGAAAGCAACCAGACAAACAACCTAGAAATGAGTCAGAGGAGTGGTTGAAGTTATTGAGAGGCCCAATAACGGAAATTATCATTTAATACACTAATTAATGTTTTTTTTTGGGGGGGTATTTTTTTTGGTAAAAAAAAAATAAAAAAAATTAGAAAAGCTATGATAGAGAGAGAAAGAGAGAAGGGAGAAGGGGGCCCTCGTGTGGTGCGTTCCCTTTACGCTCGGCGTGAGTTTCAAAGCGAAGACCGACAGATAAGGTCAGACTCTTCACTACTTACGCCTCTCTTTTTTTACCGTTGTTTGCGAAATCCTCGGCGATTATTTAGCGATATATTGAAATCGTCAACCATGTTTTTACAGTCAGTCACTTTTTAGGTGTTTTCTTTTTTAGGTTTCCTTAAAACTGTTGATTACTGTGATTGAAGGGCTTATTAAAAGTTGAACATTTTCATGGACTTCAGAAAGAATGACATATAAGTATTGTAGTGCAAGAGTAGGATTACAGCTTGAAAAGTCCCCCTCCTTTATTTGCCACGTGGCCCACTGTAATCCTATTTTAAGAAAAATACTAAACTTACAGCATTTTTTTACTACAAACCTTAGCTCCGAGTCATCCTACGGTTCTCAAATAATCTCATACCCTTCGTGATTTGCGTCGTTTCTAAATTAACACAAATACCCTCTTAAATAGCCTTTGCAGTACACTTAACAATAACTGTAGCATCACCGTTTATTATGATAGGCTTTAAATTTAACAAAAAGTCTTAGAAAATGCTTTTCATCGAGCTAATTTTTTTTGGGTGCAGTTAAAGACGTTTCTCAAAATATTTGAGGATGGACAAGTTAAATGGATTTTTAGTAGAAAATTCTCCATCCAAATTATTATTCAATTTTATTAGGAGTTGGTGTGTGGGAAAACTAACCTAACACTACTTTTTCTTTTCGCCCCATTAAAATTTAATATTTAATAGTACACACCACCCCTACCAACATCACCATCATCTTCATCTCTACCGCCATTGCCTCCATTACCGACCACTTTTTTCTCTTCTTCTTCTTTCTTCTTTTTTCTCCACCGCGGGTCACCACTGCCATCGCCGCCAGCCACCTGCAAAGGAAAAAAAATTCAATTCTACAAAAATTCAGATGTAGAGAGGTAAAGGTGAGAGACAGGGAAAGCGAGAGAGAGACGGTAGAGAGAGGTGACAGAGAGAGGGAGAGGAGATGACCAGGTCATCTCTTATCAGTAAAAAGAAGAAAGTAAAAGAACAAGAAAGAAAAAGTGGTAGTGGTTGAAGGTCGTGGTGGCCGGCGGTGGATTAGTAGTGACCAGAGGTGGGGATTGTGGGTGTATTTTTATGAGGAAATTGTAAAAAACTCACTTTTATAGTTGTCGGCCAAATAACATTTACTACACAAACTTTTATCTTTCATAAAAAAAACTTATATTTAAAAATTATATACTTATTTACTCACTTTATAATATCAAAATATCTAAAAACTCTATTTTCGTGCACTTTTAGTTCCAATTATACTCTTATTTGGTATTTTTATGTCATTATAAAGGTGTATAGGTCGAGGAGAGAAAAACTTTATTATTTTTTTATTTTTAGACTTTAAACTATTATATCTCTTAAACTAAAAATCAAATTTTTACAAATTTTATATATTTGAAAAGCATTCGTCGAGATTTTCGAGATGAGCTCAGTTAACAATATTTTTTTGATAAAAATAATAAATAAAAATTATTAAAAAGTTTTTGCATAAATATTTTTGCAAGCGGTTTTAAATATCATATTTCGACAAAATTTATATATTTAGAAAAAACTAGTCGAGATCTTCAGTTTTTATTTCGATGTTTTTTATTTTTAAAGCATAAAAATTCAAATTTAGATATAAACTAGATAAAAACGTTTTAAAACATAGTTTTCTGTATTCAAAATGCAAAAATATTTTTGCATTTTTTTTTGTCAAAGTAGTAGTATATTTATTTGTGCAAAAAAAATTTCGCATACAATTTTTAGTAACAGATTTTGACGAAATTTATATATTTAGAAAGCATTCGTCGAGATCTTCACTTCTTCTTTTGTTATTGCCTGATTTTGAAGCATAAAAATTTGAATTTTGATCCAATTTAGATAAAAAAAAACTAGTTTTAAACAGTTTTACACTAAATTTTTTTTTTTAGAAAAAAATATTGTTGTCTGCCATCAATGAATGCTTTCCAAATATATAACTTTTTAAAAAAATTGATTTGTATTATTAAAGTTATGATCTTTTTTATGTGAAAAATAAAATAAAAAAAGTAGTTAGTTAGATGACAAATATGTCTTTACACCTTATTTTAGAATTTTTAGCTATTTTAAAATATTTGTGTAGGTTTTGGACTAAAATATTATTAAAAAGTAGTTTTTGGGCATTCCCCTATTTTTTATTTAGGTGTTTTTTTTTTAAGTTGGACCGTTTTTTGGGATTGGGTTGAAAAATATCATACCCATTTTTAGATGACCAGCCCCCAAGTAAAACTAAATCCATCCTCCCAACCAACTTAAACAATCTAGCTAGTCCCTCCCCCCCCCTAAATCTTGTCCATCCCACAATATTTTGAAGAAGTCCTTTAACAACACCCTTTTGTATTTTAATTTTTTGACATCCAAGATATCCGCAACTTCTTAAAGCACCCGACTAGTCCCTATAGTATGGACAAACCTCCCTATCTACAAATAACTAACCTGGGCAAATTCTTATTGTAAGTGGCAGGCCATCAGGAAAAATCGAATCCTTGACCTTCATTTTGTGTCATCTCGCCTACTTCAACCCTCCTATTTTCATGAATTACCAGCTAAGAACTTGAGCACATCAACAAATTTGTGTTGATTATGACAAACCTTGACATGTCACATTAAGCAAAAAAAAAAAAAAAAAAAAAAAAACATGGAAGATGAACTTTGCAGATGAATTGCACTTGCTTAGGATGGATGTGTGTGAGTTGTGGGGTTTTTTTTTTTTTGTAAATCACAATTTACAATTTTTTCGAATCTTTCACATCTTTTTGTATTTTACTGCATAAACTTGATAATTTTAAAGAAAAAAGTGTTTTCACTTTATAGTATAGGCTAATTTGACTATGATATCTGTCTTAAAAAAAAAAAAAATTGACCCGGGATTTGTGGGGAAAAAGGAGCAGAAAGTGGTGCAACCTAGTTCAATGTCAAAGATAGAGAAAGGGCAGTTCTGTCATTTTATAATTTACCAAGTATCTCTTAATTATATGAATCCAATTTTTTTTCCCTTTTGTGGGGGTAATTTTTGGAGTTCAAAATCTAATGAAGGTTCAATGTAATAATGCAATTTTTATTCCAAATCTTATTTGGATTCAATAAATTTGAAAATGTTGGAGGACTCTGAGCCCAATCCATGTATTCAGTACTCACTATGATCGATGGTTAGATTTTCTAGTAATTGTAAATTTTTAATCCTTCTCTACGTCCTTATTTCTTAACTGCCTTTGCATGAAATGTTATATTCAATAGATGACCAACAAATAGTAATTTTTTCCTTTGATTTTTCTCCCGAAATATCTGAGAACTCACATAAATCAGAACCAAAACCTGTTCCACGGGTATTGGAACCGATAAGAACCAGAACTAACTTATTTAATAGATAGGTTCCGATCTTGGGTAGTTCAAGAACCACTGAACAGGATCGGAACCGGCCGGATGACACCTAAGTAAGATTTTGTTTTATATATAACTTTTCCTTAAAAGCTAGCCAAACGGGGCACATTATTGTCAATCAAATTAATTTTTGAACCATATAGGGTAGATGGCGAAAATGATTGATGAAAATTGAGTATCTTCTAGGTTGAAAATCAAGAAAAAAAAAAAAGTTAAGAGCCACTGTAAGTTCAATGTGGGACAAGAACTAATCCAGCACCAAATTTGTACAAATCGATTCATTGATATGGATGGATCAATAAGCTGTCTCTAGCTAGCTAGCTTTCTAAGTCAGGACAGCATGGGCACCAGGGAAAGAAAAGATCTCAATTGTCCAAACCTAGAGCTACAACTTGGTATGTAAAACAAAAAAAAAAAAAACCGGTTCTAATGTTTACAATTTGGATTGAGAAAGCATGCATTATGCATTTAATTTGGTTAATGGCCGGGACCTGATTGTTATGGGTTACCAATAGAAAATGTCCAAATCAATGAAACAGCTGAAGAAGGGAATAAGGTTTGTACCACACAAACATCATCCTGAATCAGTCTCTCTGATTACATCAATGGATAATGAAACAGATTTGGGCCTTTGATACGAAACCTAGACCGCAAAAATAAATGTACGTAAATATATATCAATCAATTGATTTGTTTGATGTAATGATCACGGGTATAGCCACTTGAATTACTGGTGTTGCATGCATGCCTTAATCGTGTTTACTTACACGAAAAATGACAGGTTGTTGATTTGAATTAAAAATTTATTAATTCTGATTACAAAAAAATTAAAACTAATAAAAATTATAAGAAAAAATATTGTTTGGAGATGGTACCAATAACCTGGGTTCAAGCCCTCTTGCATACAAATCCATTGAGAAAAAAATAAAAAAATAAAAATAAAAATATTAAAACTGATAAAGGATGAAAATTTTGATAAATTTAGCAATGTCATTCTTAATATTGATAAAGCTGAGTTTCAAGAAATCATATCAGGATTATTTGTAGATGACCTATAAAGAATATCAGCTTTGATGATAAGAACGGAATTTTGTCATATAAGAGGGATCTTAATTTGGGAAATTGATGCTTTAGAGTGCCTTAATCCCTCCAACCAAACCTCTGTTATAAGATTTTAGATATAAGGGTCAATTAGGATCTTGAGGTGTCAGCTTTTGACAAAAGATTTTTACCCTTAATTTCAATCATTTTACTGTTTAAAATTTATTGGCAAATTCATCTTCATAAATACAAAGATTCTATCAAATCCTAATTAACCTTAGTAGCTGGAAGGAACCGTGGCATAGAGGTGCATGACGCTTCCGCTTCAGAACCTCGCATTCTTTCTCTGAATCACACTCCTACGCTACTACTCGAAAGACATTCGTGATCCAAGGATATTTTTTAATTGGATTTTGTTAACATGTGCCCTTAGGGCACATGATAAGCTTTAAGGTTTTGTATTTTATTTAGTTCCTTAAATTTGTCCAAATAAGTTAATTTTTTTATATGTATGGTATTTATACTATTTAGATCATATCTAAAAAAATCAGCTTAATCGGAGATCTGTAGCACCTTCTAGCACTACGATCACTTAATCTAAGTTTTAATAGTGTGAATGAACGGTTGACATTTAAAGTAATTTGTTTAGAGGGTTAGATATCTCTAATTGAGCTGATTTTTTGTGGACATCTTAAAAATAATAGTAACGTTATATCTACACAAAATCAAATGATTTGAAGATTTTTAACTTGCAAATCTACTCCTTACAAAATAACCTTATCGTGTGCCCTAAGGACACACGTTAACAAGACCGTTTTTAATTTACCGCTTGGACCCTTCTATTCTCCCTCTTATTTCCGCTCCTTCACTAAAGATGGCTCTCAATCATATTAAATTTCTCGAGATCACAACTACCAGTGATATTTCTCGAGATCTACAATATGCAATGGGATGACGATGCTCTACTGTACTCCGTAGGTGGATACCAATTAGATTAGTTTGTCAGTTTCATTTTCACTCTCCGGTTCTGGAGATCTGAGTTGGTTTTTCTGACAAAAACTGAGTCTCTGTTTTCCTCCCGCTGGAATCGGTCAGGATGTTTGGTCAAGTAGTAATTATTAGCTTATTATTTACGCACGTACGTTTTTTTAGTCATTCAATTCAACTATGTCAAACAAATTACCTAAAACACCCCTCTACTCCCATTTGAAAATTACCAAACTGCCCAATTTCGATTCTGCTAGAAATCCTACTTCCACCCCAATTTTTCTCTTTTAACACACTCCACCTAGTGTTTACACATCATTTGTCTACATGATTGGCCCGCAGAGATGATCAAATGGATGATTTTATTTATAAGGATTGCAACATACGGTGGATACGCAAATTTTGCAAAGGGCGCAATTTATAAAAAAATCAAAAATCCACACATCTATTGTTCATTACAACATGCTGTATAGATAATGTTTTTCTTGTACTTTTTGCATTGTTTTCCTTTGCTTAATAAAATCTTACCGGAAAGAAGAAAAAAAAATTTGATGTACAAATTGATTGTAAGTTTAATATTTTCCAACCTACAAATAATTGAGCCAATCCGATCGATTCAATCCAATCCAAACCGAACCAATAGGGTTTTAACGAATCTAATTAGTTGTTTGAATTGATCGAATGTTGTTTTTTGAATACTGATTTAATTGGATCTGAGGATGAATTTACTCATTCCAAAACTGATCTAAATTGAACCGACAAAAAATATATACTTATAATATATAAATATAATATCACTTTGTTTGATTTTTAATTAACTTATTAATAAAAAATTAAAAATTATCTAAAACTCAAAGATAAAAGCCTGGAAGTAGTATCCAAACATAAATATGTTAAAAATTAAAAAGCCTCCAAATCTAAAAAGAAAAAATTTGATTAATAAATAAATAACTACGGGGTAAATACACAAACCGATCATCTAATTCGATACAAACCGACCTCAAATGGATTGGATGACAAACTGGACCAATCCAGAGTCGTATTGGATTGGAAGATAAGCCATCAAAATCAATATATATTAGATCGGATGAAGATTATTCAAACTAAGTCGGATTTCAACAGATGTACACTCTTTACAAGCTATGTAAATCATCCTTAAAAAATTAACTTTGTAATAAAATTTGTAACCCCATGAAAAATTTGTCCAAGTTCTTTGAGTCATTTTATTTACCTTTAATTTTCAACATACATAAATCTTTATAATTATGATATAAATAATGAGGATATTTAACTTGAAAAAAAAAATTCATTGGTCATCTCTACGTAGGCTCATGTAAGATGAGTGTAACCTTTAAGTAAAATTTTAATTAAAAAAATAATTGTTTAGACCATTACAATTTTAGTTGACAATAATAATGTCCTCAATATGTAACATAACAACATATTCTTGAAATTTAAAATCTTATGCCATGTTCTTAATTCCTAAAATTAAGGAATTTTTAGTTATTATAACAAACTATTTTAATTCCTGCTATACCTACCCAAAAAAATCAAGCATTTGATGTAGAGGTGTGGTTTGGCGGCTCAGATATATGGCATCGAAATTCAGAATATATTAGAATAGGACTGAGATCACTTGGGGAAAATTCTTATTTTTTTTTCGATAGGTTTAGCATTTTTCTTTAAATCCTAAATATTTTATTTTTTAGTAATTCTATAATGGGAGCAAATCACAATGTAAAAATTGCTATAGATTTAGTATTCCCGTTTATTTTTAAATGAGCGATTTTAAAAGGGTAATAAAAAAAATTTAATTTTTATACAGTTTATTAAAATTGGACTAAATCATTATTTAAAAAACTTAAACAACTAACAACTATTTTTGAAATAATTACAAGATGTTTTGTGTATTTTAAAAATATCAAATAACAATTACTAATTACTAATTTTTTTTCACCCCATTGGGTTTACCTAATTTTATGTTAAAAAAAGTGAAGTGGATTTAATTGGGTCAATATAACCAACATTAATAAATGCATTGTCAGCGATTTCAACCAGTCAAAATCACTGCATCTTCCTGCCATCGCATTTAAGGTTTTTGCCCGTACATAAACAGTGTTCCGAATTTCGTTACATCATTCCGTATCAAAAGTCTGATGCAAACGTCCTAAAAATGCATATAAATTTACTCATGGGGTCCCATCACCTTCTGGGACCCACATACGGATTACTGATTTTACCTTCTTTAATCAACGGCTCAAATGTTTTTACGAGTAGAATGATGTGGTTATATAGAAGTAGGCCCTGCCCCTGAAGGGTGGTCCACGTGGCGTTTAAATTGTAAATGACTGACTGATACTCGTTAATTTCGGTACAACAGTTTTTACCTTTCTTTTGAGAACGTCAAACAGTTGATCAAATTAAGCTTCTGTTTGAATGGGCCCACCACCAAGATGGAGAACTCTTTTGGGGGGTCAAAAGCTAGTCAATGCAGATCAGCCGCACATTCTATTGACTTCCTTTTTGACCAGATCGAAGACTTTGCTCTTTCTAAAAAAGTTGACTCTATTTTAAGGGATCCCCTAATGCCCAATGGAGTATATATCAATAAAGCTTTTTGGCCCACCCATGTTACAAAACAAATGCCAGATACTTATGTGGCAGGGTGGGACCTACCACTTTTCCCCTCCTAAAAATGTTATGAGGGGTTTCCAACTTATGTGGCAATGGGACCCACCATGCCACATAAGAATCTGGCATTTGTTCTGTAATATGGTCGGGCCAAACAGCGGCGCTGAATGTATATAGGTTCAATGGTGGGCCCAGACCCACACCTTATGTGCCACGTGGTTGAATATCTCAAGCAGTTTACATGGTAAACACCCATTGAGTAGCTAAACTTTGATCTTGATTTTTGTTTTGGGACAGTGTTAGAGCTACAACAACGCTTACAACAGTCCTACAGCAAGGTGCATTCATGGTGGGTGCAAGTGGAGCAAATTAGGAAGGTGTATCTAATTCATATATCAACCGTTGGATCCACTTTGCTGTAGAGATATTTGTAGGTGTTGTCGTGGGTTTAGCATTATGTTTTTTTTTTTGTAAATACTACTAACGTAACAATTATGATGCGGAACCAAAATATTCCTAATCTTCCGTTCTAATTTTTACTATTGTAATGTAGATCTTTATCGTAAACAACCGCTTGCCCGGTTGGTTTGCATCCCATCCATAACTTGAGAGGTATTGGGTTCAAGATATTATTGGTGGTAGCCTTTCTTACTCCCGTTAGTGGTGGCCTTCTTTGCACCTGTGGTGGCGGTAGCCTTTCTTGCACCCGTTGGTGGTGGCTTTATCTGCAGTCGTCTTAGTAACAATGTTGATGGCAGTTTCTGTGCTTCTCACACGCTGATTAAAGTGTATCTATGTCATGTTGTAACTTAGGCATTAGTCCCCTCCTACAATGCATTTGAATGACACAAAAAAGGGGCTCGATATCGGGTGCAATACATGTTAGTAAATATCGCACTTGTTTTTATATCGTCATGACCCTTAAAATAAATGTTGTTTATATGTTTGGACTGGATTTCTTTATAGAGATAGTGCTATTGAGACCGACCTCTTTATATAGATTGAGGTGGCACCCTCAATCCACCACTCATTGTGTAAAACAGTTAGTTTTGGGGACCACACAAATCATAATAAATGGTAGATTGAGGGTGCCACCTCAATCTATAATAATATACAGATTTTGAAGCCGGCCATAAAAGCATTTTCGTTCTTTATATATATAACTTGTTTCTAATGAAACCAGTAACTCAATATTGATAAAATTTGAATTCAAATCTATGCCATCAACAACAACAAACTTTAGTGAGATTATTCTTGACATCTTGCAAGGCTAGTTCGAAAATGTCATGGTGAATTATAATAGAAAATGGGTTTTGTTAACTTTTGCCCTAAGGAGGAAGTTGTAAAATAATTTTTTTTTGTATGTTAGAGATTTTCAAATGAGTTGATGTTTTGTGGGTATAATCTATTATCACTCATATGATATTCCCAAAAAATCAGCTCGATCGGAGACTTCTAGCACTATGATCATGTTATTTAGAGTTAAATAACGTGAACGAATGACTAACATTTAAAGTGATTTTTTTGGAGGGTTAAAGATGGTTGAGTTAATTTTTTGTGAACATCATATAAATGATGATAATATTATACCTATAAAAAACGAACTGATGTAAGACCTCTAAAAGACAAAAAATACCTTACAGGAAATGCCTTAGGGCACACGTTAACGGAACCTATAGAAAATTGTCTGAATTCAAATTTTAATTAGGAGTTTTGCTAGAATAACACCAAAATTTGACACCAAAATATTACATCTGCTTTTTAAAAGTGGTATGAAGGGTTGAAATGGAATTAATATTTTTTCAGCAACTATTCTAATTGGTTTTCAATCAATAAAATAAACAGATGTAATCTTTGATGTCAAAATCTGGTGTCCCTCTAGTAATGCCCTTTAATTAGAGGGTTCTTACTTATTCCAATAATTTTTTTTAGATGGTGGAGACACAGAGAAATGACAAATTCTTCTAATTATAAAAGCCATCCACCATTTCTGTTCATAGTTAGTTATTTATAATAGCTATCAGGCCGGGATTATTCATCAAAGTAATTTAAAGCTGCAAAACAGAGCTATAGATGGAGAGAGAGAGAGAGAGAGAGAGAGAGAGAGAGAGAGAGAGAGAGAGAGAGTTAACCATTTGGCACTATTGTTCTACTCATATACCTAACATTATTCACTGCAACCCCATCCTTTTGTTTTTATCTTACTGGTTTTGGGGGGGTGCCCGGAAGACCTGCTTATTTAATCTGGATCTGGTACGTACACCCCCTCGACCCTCTCTCTCTCTCGTCAGGACTCTCTGTCTATCTGTCTGTCTGTCTATACACTATACCCCTCTCTCTCTCTCTCTCTGTTTCTCTCTCTACATCGAGTGAGTGACAAAGGGAGAAGACACTACGTGCTCCAGTTTTCAACGCATTTCCAGAGAGAGAAACAACCATCCTTGAAAATTGTGTAATTTTTAGAGAGAGAAAGTAGAGAAAGAAAGAAGATCGAGAAAGAACAACACACGTAAATGTCAAGTCCCCTGCCTGCTACAAAACTCCAACTCAGATGGGAAATGGCCATGTTTTTTTTTTAAATAAAAAAATAAAAATAGTAGGACATATTATTAATATTGTGTTTTTAAACAAGGACGTCCTATTCTCTGATATGATTCCATCACACTTACATATTTAAAGTTTTTTATGTTTTAACTACCCCCACCCACAACCCACCTCACCTTGTTTTTTGTTCTCTCTACAATTTTATTCTTTCTCTCTCTACAATTTCTTCTTATTATTGATCATCTTCTAAAAAAGAGAGTAGTTAGGACAGAATTGAAAAGCTGAATACCCTTTTATGTAGCTTTTTAGCCACTTAAGTTTACTGCATTTTTAGGTCATATTTTTGAGTGAGATCACACCACACCCATGACAATTAATAACCTTGATAAGATCATCCTCATCGTTTTCATTAATCTTTTAAATTATTTAATTAGAGAGAGATTATTAGTATTAATTAGGTATTGCAGATGCTGCAGTTTGCAGATCAGATATGTTCTTTTTAATTAATTCATGTTCTTTGTTTTTAGTAGTAAATACAGTACTTTCTTTATAGGTTACAGATTATTAACATGCAATATATAAAAAAATAAAAAAATAAAACATATTGAAGTTGGTGAAAGTGGTGACAATGTTAATTTAAGATTCCCTTATTTGGTGCTCTTAAATTTTAGGTTAAATTTTCATTCTTTCTCTCTCTTGTTACTTTGATATTATATAGACAATTAATATGTCATGAGTCAGCTAAAGGCAGGCAGAGAGTCAATAAAGTATATCCCCAAGAATGCCACGTCATCAACAATGTAGGACCTAATGTTGTGTGGATGACACACCTATCTTTAAAGTCTCATCTTTATTATAAAACAGAGTGGTCTATAACAAAGATAAATCTTAACACGTTCATCTTATAATACAACTTGAAAGATAAATTTTGTTAACATAACCATAATTTTCATGCCAATTAAACCTAATATATATAAGGACCAATTCATTATAATCAAAAACTTCAAATCCAACAGGTAAAAATCATCAATCATGTTTACTTTTTGAAGTCTATATATGATCTGTATAGACCTATGAAGAGTGAGAAACTTATTGGTTAAATAGATCTGAAAAGTTAGTGTTTTCAAATCATTGGAGAAAATGGCCCTTAGATGTGGAAAAAGGACATAAAAAAGGAAGGGTTGGACCTTTACTTTATAGCCCAACTTTAATTTTCAACCTTAAAGTGCTTAATTTCTTGGTAATCTGACAAACTGTCCAATGTGTTAAGCATTTGGGAGATATTGACATAGAACTTGCTCAACTTTTTTTTTTTTCTTTCTATAGTAAATTTGAATAATAAAGCATTATTAGCTTTTATAGCAAAGAACAATACTCCATTCTAAACATATAAAATGTCAACAATCACATTCCTGGGGATAAAGATTGTGGATTCAAACCTTACGACAGTCATGATATTATCATGTAATAGTCTGTTTGGACAAGAGATTTAGGGGAGAGATTTTGTAGGGACCAGAGATTTGGTGGAAAAATCATGTTATATTTTTCCTCAAAATCCCTGGTCCCTACAAAATCCCTCCCTAAAATCCCTTGTCCAAACAGACTATAAATTTAATCCATGTAATTAAATCGGTGAATTCTCTTTATTTGTTGGTAGCAACTTCTATACGTCATATTTGAAGCTTCTCCCTTCATATGCTCGTGAATTGGCTAAAGGTGTCAGATCAGTCAATCCCCAAAATTCAATCATGTGAGAATTACTTAATACAAATGTGGTTAAATGATAAAATTTACTCAGTCAGGATATGGCAAGCAGAGACGTAAGAGAGAAAGTCTATCAACAATTAATTGAAATAGAGAAGATATTATGAACGACGTATAGAACTCACCACCAATGGGCAAAAAGAATGCGTTATGAACAACGTAGAGAACTCGCCTTCAACGGACTAAGAGAAACCGTCAAATTTCAAGCATGGAGGGATCAAAAGCATGTTCTACAAAAAATATATTACATTTAAAAAGCTAAAATAGATTTAATATTAATAATTTTTTTTGACTTTTTTTTTTAAGAATATTGTTTTTGACTGATCAAATATATCTTAACTGATAGGCTAATTTTGATGCTAATGGTCTTATTTACATCAACTTTGTGTTACTAGTACGGGCTTAAACTGTAAAATAAACAACTGGGAACCCAGTTAAACTGGTCAGTTCCAGTTAAAAAAAATTCACGTAAAATAAACTCGGGTCCAGCACAAACTTAGATGTCCGAGATGAAGCCCAATAAAAAATTATCGGGCCTTTTGCTCAAAATATGGGCTTTGGTCTAAAGTTTTCAATCTGAGAATCTCAGTCCATAAGCACATGGGAAATTTTAAAGGCACTCCCGAAATATTATTGGCAGGCCCCATAACATAACAAATGCAAATTCAGGGTAGGAGATGCCTACAACCGATAAGATTTTGGAATGCGCCTATAAAACGACTCTAAGCACATAGCCACATAACTTTGAGCACAAGCCCACTAACTAAGGCGTACCAATAGAGTCTAAAAAATTCAAGAAGGTACTTTGAGACGCTCTTATATTGTGCTTTGTTCTCCAAATAATAACCCAAAGGAAGGTATTTGTGGATTATATATTTCTTTTTGCAGAGAATGATGAGAAACTGTCAACCTGCAAGCACCGAAAGATCATCCATCGATAATTAGAAGTACTTATTGTACACAATCCCCCAATATTTTTAGAGTCTATTTTATTCAAATGGGATTTGACGTTAACCAGGTAGCACTTGCATCACTTTTTTAATGTTTGAGTGTTTCCTATTGGAATATATTTAAAGACACCCTTCTTTTCTTTTCTATTTTAGTTTTTTTTCTTTTTCTTTTCATCTGTTCTAAGCTCACTTGAAATTTCGAACCACTAAGTTACATCTTCGTATCATCTCCACGTGAGTTCTGAAGTCCCTCATTATTCACTTCTCCTTCTCTCTTTACATATATATGCTTTCACATTAATAATAGTTTTGGCACAAATGCCAGCTAGCTTAGTTGGTAAAATCTTTAGTTGTTAATAGCATAGACCTAGCTTAAAATTCCGCTTGCATCGAATAAATTAAAAAATGTTGAAGAGCATGCATAATCTAGAAGCGTACGAATACTCCCTGTTGTCAATAGTTGATCATTCCGTGTTTAATGGTTAGTGGTTTTTCTTTCCCACATCTCTGTTTATTAGGGGTTTTTTCTTCCCTAATTAGTAGCACTTTCTCATTATTGTTATTATTAAAAAGCAGTTTTTTACGATTTTTACCCTTACATTTATTAATTTTTGTTAAACTTCCAAGGACAAAATAGTCCTTCTCCTCAACACAGGCACCCTTTGGAAAGGATATCTGTTAGCTTAATTTTTTTCCTTGTCTAATTCCACCTCCACAAAATTTTTATCCATAAAACCACCTATTTTTCTTTGAACAAACGAACTCTCCTTCACTACCAAATCTGCTTCTCACTCTTCCGAACTTCTGTGTTCATTTTAGATTCTAGAATGCAATTCTCAAGCTGTTCTTGATTGGTGATTCTAGGGCAACTTGTTAGTTCATTTTAACAGGTTCGTTCAAATTTCTACATTGTCCAAATTTACCAATTCTTTGTTTTCTGAAGAAATTCATTTATGCAATATCTTTCAGACTGCTTCATATTCAGGTATGAAGGCAAGACCTTGATTATAAATGATGTTTATCTAAGTTAATGATAATTTGATGATATAGTAATTTAATTCCTTACCTTTGCTTATCAGT
Source organism: Macleaya cordata (assembly GCA_002174775.1). Lineage (NCBI taxonomy): Eukaryota > Viridiplantae > Streptophyta > Magnoliopsida > Ranunculales > Papaveraceae > Macleaya > Macleaya cordata. The sequence continues at coordinate 794,446 of MVGT01003289.1, forward strand.
TTGAAACCCTAACTGTAAAATCTTCATATGGGTACTAACAGAGTAGTTGTAGCTCCATATCCAGTCTGTAAATGATAAACTAGTCCAAATGTTTACTTCTTTAAGTGTCTAATTTTCATCTTTCTTTTTTTTATTTTTTAATGTACCTTTGTATGTTGGGTAGTTTGTTCATATTTTTATTAATTTAGAGCTCGAAGTGTTTGGGGATTGTGAATTTTGTGTATGCTAATTCAATATATTATAACTAGTTTGCTTGAAGATATAGGCCCCCCCAAATAAAAGATATAACTTAGTAATTTTCGAGCATCGGATTGATTATGTTTGCTTGGAAAATCGATTTGTTTGATGTTGAATGGTTGCAAATCTTGTGTGACGGCTAAAACTTGTCACCGCCTTGCTCGACTGCTTGAAAACGCCTAAAAGGTTCAAATGTTGTGTGATAGCACCCGATTTGTAGGTATTTGTCTATTCATCTACGCTATTACTTTCCCTTATCTTGCTCAACTGCTTGCAAATGCATAAGATTTCAGATATTAAGTATCGTCAATATTAAAGTTCACAACTTTTATGTGTTTATCTATGTGTTCAACTAAAATTTTTGATTACTTTTCTCTTTTGTACAATTTAGAGTTTCGTGATTATGCTTAGATTATTGTGATGATGAACATTATGCACATTGTCATTTTTTCCTCTTTTTAATATGTCATTTGGTTGTTTCATTAATGGAAACAATTCTTTTCTTTCTTTTTTTTTTTTTTTTTTTTTTTCTGAAGAAACACTTCAACTTGACCTTAAAAATCAGGTTATTCATAATATTTCAGGTGATCAAGCGCCAATGACTTGCTACACACGTGCCTGCTAGTCTTCAGCTGAAGGGAGAAAGACATTGTACTATGGCCTTCTTAACTGCAACACCCTCTGCATATTTTATCCGCAATAGTGCTACAAATGAAGCTGCCCTTCCATTTTCATCTCTCAAACAAATTAAAATTCCTCGGTTGGGACCTCCATTTTGGCCATGGGAGAAGGTATTTTATACTTTTACAAGCATTATTTAGTAAATTCTGGTATAAACCCTCTGTGTGATATAGCAAAAGTTAGTGTCTCACAGAAATGTGTATCATTGTCAGGTAAAAATGGGGCCGTTGACTGTTTCTCCAATGGGGTTTGGGACTTGGGCTTGGGGGAACCAACTACTATGGGGATATCAGGAAGCCATGGATGGTGACCTTCAAGCAACGTTTAATCTAGCGGTTGAGAATGGTATCAACCTCTTCGATACAGCTGATTCCTATGGGACTGGTAGATTAAATGGACAGAGCGAAAAGCTTCTTGGCAAGTTCATCCAGGACTTTCAAGGTCAGTCTTTGTCCAACTTAGTCATAAATTACTAAATTTTGTTAACTAATACATTGTTTTGTGTTGTTCTGTAAAATTATATTGTGTGTAGAATCTGTAGATGATCTTCATGATGAGGAGATTATCTACACAAAAATGAATTCCAAAACCTCAATCTTAGCAGAATTATACTGCAAGGTAGAGTATTCTCGGTCGTATGTTTCACCTTTATAGTAGTTTTACAATATTTTCGTTTTTCGTCAAGATGATATCTATGTTGGGAATTCCATCCTTGCAGAAGATCACATGGAAAGACATCTCCGTGTGGAGCATGCATTGTTTTAGATGTCACTTGTAAACGCCAACTATGCATCTACTACATATACATAGTTGGTTTGATGTGAATCCCGAGTATGGTTGGTGTAACCGTGTAGCTTGATACTTGGAAATGAGACCAGAAATATTCTATGCTTCTGATTCTCAAATAGGTGGATTCAGAACCGAGTTATCTAGTTGTGGTCCTGGTTTATTGAGGTTACAAATTACAATTCTTGAATATCTAACATTTTTTTTTTTAGATATAATGAGAACTGAAAAACAGAGATGATAAGAGAGAAAAGCTACAAAAACAAATCAGATCTCACTTCTAAAGTTTCTGTTTGGATACCTAAATATCTAGAATCTAGATCTATTACATATACGCAATTCTGGTGTGATATTCAAATTTTAAATCTAAGCCAGGATATTTAGTTCCAATTGGGTATCCAGTAACCACGTAGCCAACCTCTTGCTACAATATTTTCCTATGGAAGAATGTTGCCATTCCTTCATAGAACTTGAAAGAATTGTTGTCTCAGGGTAGGCCCATGCCCTTCTGTATGAGGGTGTTCTGCAGACTCAGGAGTTTATTTGAATATTTTTTATTCAAGATTTCGTAATGCGATTAATTTTGAAGTAGAGATGTATATTAATCAGGACAAAGCCGAGTACGAGATGACATTGTGATTGCTACAAAATTTGCTCCATATCCTTGGCGCCTTACACCTGGACAGTTCGTAAAAGCTTGCAAGTATGCTTTCTTGACGCATAGAATTGGCTTGGTTTACAATGTGGATGTATGTTCATAATTTCCTTTCCCAATATGGCTCTACGTCATTCAGTTTCCAGTATAATCTCGATTTAATTTGAATTTGGATCTAATTAGCTCAATCAGTTTGAAATCTAGCAGACTAGTTCTTAAACTGTGATCCACCCACCTCCTGTTACTTTTGTTAATCACCAAATATCAACACTAGTTGCTTTTTGACACTGGTTATTAAATTGTGGCCAAAAAATGCTTTACAGGTCGTCATTAGATCGAATGCAAATTGAACAGATCGGAATAGGACAGTTGCACTGGTCAACAGCAAACTATGCTCCTTTACAGGAGATGGCTCTCTGGGATGGTCTTGTTGCAATGTATGAGAAGGTTATTGTTTAATTTATTTTCAAGTTGCAGAACTATTTCAGTTGATAAAATGAGGATTCTCACTAGCTTTGTTTTCTCCCTTTTTAATCAACTATTGTTACTCATTTTGATTTCTGGACTTGATGATATGGATATAATGTGAAATTTTGTGTTGATTGCAGGGTTTAGTTCGAGCCGTTGGGGTGAGCAATTATGGACCAAAACAACTTGTAAAGATCCATGAATACCTTAAATCACGAGGTGTTCCCCTATGCTCAGCTCAGGTATACACCCAATCTCTTAAGAGTGGGTTACGACTTATGGTTTCTCTTTCAAATTTCATATATGTTGAATACAGATCAATGGTACCAGAAAACCTTATTCTAGGCTAGTGTTAACAATTCTAAAAATATGGGTTCTAGCCAATAACTAGAATGATTAATATTCCCTACTGCAACCATGAGTTTGCAGTTTAGATCTCACAAAAAGATAAAGAAGATGAATGTAATGTCAAATTCTTAACCATTTGGTTTTGGTTGATTGACATAATGTCGTTTAAGACTCTTTAACTGCAGGTACAGTTCTCTTTGCTGAGTATGGGGAATGATCAGATGGAAGTCAAGGAAATATGTGATTCTCTTGGTATCCGCTTGATTTCATACAGTCCTCTCGGGCTTGGAATGCTTACTGGAAAATATAGTTCGTCCAACCTTCCACGTGGACCACGGTACTATATTTTTGTTGCCTATATATTATAAATCTGAAGAGCAATCTTGAATGAAAAATAAAAAATAAAAAATTTAATATGAGGAAAAAAAAGGGTTACTCTTGTGTGTAACTGTAACACCATAGTTGCTCTATATTTCTGGGGATGATTTCTTTCCTTATTTTATTTTTTAATTTTTTTTACAGGGCTTTGCTATTCAGACAAATTCTTCCTGGTTTGGACCCCTTACTGAGTTCACTAAGAGAAATTGCACAAAGGAGGGGCAAAACCATACCTCAAGTATTTTCTTAAACGCTTTCTGTTAATGCTTTCCATTTATAATTATTTTCAAATTATATCTGCAAAAGTTGAAGTGATCTCACTTTCATGTATGATAACAGTTTTGCACCCACCACTTTAGTATGATAAACAAAAAATCCATATTAAGCAGAACATATAGTGTTTTAGAATGGAAAAAATTGTGCATATAAACGGAGATACTTGCTATTCTGAACTAGGTGAGCTCTGCACTGAACAAGTAAAACGAGAAAGAATAAAATGAGAAGATGAGTGAAAGGGCATTCAAGCAACCCACATCATGTGGATTTTTTGTTAACAGGTTTATAAACTGTGATTAAGTGCGCATGAGGGGCATAGACGGGGGGATGTTGACAAAGTTGCCCTCCATGTATTAAATGCATGAACATCCATCTGTCGCCGATGCCCTTAGGCTCACTTGTGTCCGGGCGCATTATATCAGGACTCACACCTAAAACCCTGTTCTTTCGACATTGCGAATTGCGATTCTCTTTTCATCTCCTAATTTGTATTTTCTGTTGAGAAAATATACCCTCGTCGTAGGTGATCAATCTACTTAGAGTTTTCTCTCGATTGCGGAATGCAGGATCTTGGAAGTATATGAATGAATAAATAAATAACACTCACGAAGCAAATAAAGAAGAAATAAATAACTCACATGACACGCAAGATTTATAGAGGTTCGGAGCTAGTCCTACGTCCTCTTTGAGCCATACCAAGC
>MVGT01003289.1:804301-875322 GCA_002174775.1 Macleaya cordata
AAAGAGGACGTAGGACTAGCTCCGAACCTCTATAAATCTTGCGTGTCATGTGAGTTATTTATTTCTTCTTTATTTGCTTCGTGAGTGTTATTTATTTATTCATTCATATACTTCCAAGATCCTGCATTCCGCAATCGAGAGAAAACTCTAAGTAGATTGATCACCTACGACGAGGGTATATTTTCTCAACATTTTCTTCACAGGTTGCAATAAACTGGTGTATCTGCAAGGGTACAATTCCGATACCAGGAGTGAAGACAGTGAAACAAGTAAAAGAGAATTTGGGTGCCCTCGGTTGGCGACTAAGTTCAGATGAGATACTTCAGTTAGAATATGCATCACAGGAGTCCCCTCGCAAGATGATCCAAAATATCTTTCAGACCAGATGAAATACAATTCAAATTATATTTTCTTAATGTAAACTGCTCTTATTCAATTCTAATGAAGCTATATTCAAGTACAAATAAAAGACAAATCAAACTAATCTATCTAGTATCTATTAAACATAAGGAAAAACTCAAATTCACTGAGAGACGCGAGTTTCAAAACGATCGAATCCAGTGGACTTCGCTGACGACTCCTAAAATGCGACGCCGCCGCTGGTGAATTATATGCTTGGTCATTGTTGTTCTTCTCCTCTTTCATGGCCGTCAGAAAGCTTCTTGGATGATCTTCCACAGTTTTCATCTTCTTTTGGGTACTACTCTCCATCTTCATCTTCAAGGAGGAAGGCAAAGGCAAACCCACTTCATCACCAAAGTAATCAGCACAGATTGAATCACCACCTTTAGAACTGAATATCGACATTGTGAAAGTTTGATTGAACGAGTAATGGGAACAGAAACCTGAGAATGGGATAAAGAACGAGTTGAATTAAGTGAGGGAAGATCTGTACTGTGATGCTCTATATAAAGGGAGAGAGAGAGAGAGAGAGAAAGAGAGGTCGGCAAGGAAAAGAACTGTGGTTTCTAAATTCTAGTAGGAGAGGGAATTCTATTTTAGTAAGCTGAGAAATGAGAACTTCTAAATAACTAGGGAGTAGGGTAGATTTTTTTTTATTTTTTCCACAGCAAAAAAAAAAAGGGGGTAGAATTTTTTTTTTATTTTTTATATTTTTACTAAAGCAGTTTTAAATTTTTAATATCTAGAAATTGAACCTGAACCCTAGATGATCTCTTTTTCATGTAGATCAGTAAAAAAAATTCAAAACGATTGAAACTTTTAACCTAATTAAATGAATAGTTTAAATTTATTTTGGAAAATATCTTTTAATAAAGTTTGAAAGTTTTTGAATAATGTGAGTTTTGGTGCACATGAGTTTTTTGCTTAACAATTGTACATGCCTCTCATAAAATCGTTGGTTGTAGGAGGCTTTAGGAATCAAAACTTTTGGCCGTGGTATCACTGGTCATTTATCATAATCTTGGGAACCGGTGAGGGTCAAAATTGGTCAACCCACCCTAAATCGTTTATTAAAGTCATCAGTTTTACAAAACAAACCTCACAAATTTACCGCTAACAGGTGGATATTTTCTCTTCATGGTTTGTGGCAATCTCTTTGTCTATTAGTGAAGATGTTTATGTCGGTTTCTTTGTGTCTTTCACACGCCTATTGTGGTGTATCTACACCTTTGATGTATTCTGAACAATAGACCCATATATAAAAAATAAAAAAAAAATAATTGTAATTTTTTGTGAAGATGATCTAACCCTCGGGTCATCTATGTGTGGTCCACAGTAGGGTGTTTAGTGGAGCTTAAGCATAAATTGGGTGTAAGAAGCAATTACTTGGGTGGAAATATTCCACCCCTTTATGAAAAAGTGGGCCAACAAATTATTCTGGCCCACTGGGCCTGAAAGAATGTACTAAAGTCGCACTTAATGCTGTCTTATCAATACTTCAATGATCCAGTGGGTCCCACATCACAAGCTATCCAACGGTGGTGACCTTACGTTGGACACTATTTCCGCTGAAACAAAATGTGTCAAATTGCTTTCAAACATCTGAAATTGTTGATAAAACCCCTCCTGTTTCCACTTTCTCTCTCTAACTCTCTCTCTCTCTAAAAACAGAGATGAACGACCTCTCTAATGCTCTAACAGAAACCCACCAAAACCATCGCCATTGTTGTAATTTCGAGCCCATCCCAACTGTAGCTCTTTACATACTCGTCTTTCTCTTCTTTGTAGCTTTTGGGTTCTCCATTTTCATCTTGATTGTAGTTCACAATGCCATCTTCTTCATCTCATCACTCTTTCTCTTAGCTCTGGTTTTAGCTTGTTTAATCTGGAATGTACTCAACTGGAGCAAAAACAGAGCCATTCTCATCTTCCTCAACTCGTTTCCAGAATCGGACCTTAGTTCAGCTAAAGACGGTCAGCTTGTTAAAATCACTGGGGTAGGGTTTCTGAATTTTCCTTATTGTTTGTTCTCCAAATCTTTATGTTCATATATTAAATCTAGTAGAGTGGTAGCCAAATTAGTAAAAGATTATTTAAGCAAAAATCAGAATCAACTCTGGGTAATTAATTTGGTTTTTGATTAGTCCAAAACCCTGTATTTTTTAAGCAAAATGAATTAAATCCTGTGATTATTAGATGAGTATTAGGATCTCCTTGGGAATTTTTAGTAAAGCCATCTAGGGCTGATTTTAATGGGTTGGTAACTGTTTAAATCAATGAAGAGCTCTTAGGCATTAATTAGGTTCATATTAACTTTTAAGTACATGGGATTGCTCAACATTCATCTGTTAAGCAAAATGAGTGTTGTTGAATGATCTAGCACTTCTCTTTTCAGTGATTTAATTGTTGTTAGCACATCACATGTTCTTACCAGTTAGAATTTATTCTACACTTAAATGGAGTACAGTTTATTTACTTCAATGCAGATTTGACATGGAAAATTTAATGTTATGTTGTACAAGGGGTGAAATTAATATCAAGTATGTGATTCAGGTTCACATATAAATCAGGTCGAATTCTGCAACTTGGTCTTCTTCTCACCTTATTTCTATACGGCCTTTCCCATTTCTGTGTCTTAAATGGTGAAACCCCATTTGTTTAGTTTTCAGGACCCACTGCTTGGGACACGGCCATGGGAAACAACCATATCATACATATCAAAACAAACCGAGAGCGTTTTGATGTGTTAATCATCACTAAAAAAAACGTTCAGAAGCATTTGAAAGTTTGAACCATGGTAATCCAGAAGACCCATATACCCATATAACTATATAAGGAAAGGATTAGAGGACTTGCGGAATCTGTAGGTGAAATTAAACTTGAATGGAAGCATCTGTTTTGGATACCATTCCCATTTTAAAGTATCTGCATAACTTTGTTAATTAAATTTAAATTCATGCAGTTGAATCTGTTAACTGTTCTTAACATCCATATTTCATTTCTGTTCTTTTATATGGTCAGTTATGTGCTTCTTCATGTTTTTTTTTAATATAATATATACCCTTTAGCAGCTTAGCTGATGGTGAACTAGTCCCTAATGTTACTATTATGTTTTCAGTCTGCTTCATGTGGGGATGTCTCTCTTGAATCGTCATTTGAGAAGGTTCCCAGATGTATTTATTCATCGACATGTTTGTATGAGCGTAGAATATTTCAATCAAAGGCAGCATTTGTTAATAGTAGATGCTACCAGTGGAGTTTAGCATATTCTGAGGTATGATAATTTTTCATGATAAACAACTTCTTTTCATACTTCTTCTCTCACTGTTTGATGATCTAAAAAGCTTCGGTAAACCCTTAACTCTCCTTGAAGATTAATGTACCATTTTATTTTATTTTATTAAAATCGCTTTCTTCACTCCTTAATGGGGAAATTTTTCTCCTTCGCAGAGATTCAGTACCGACTTCTACATTACAGATAATAAGTCTGGTACAAGAGCTACAGTGAAAGCTGGTTCTGGTGCCAAAGTTACTCCTTTAATTGCTGAAAGCACAATTATTAATACTACAAGTGAACATAGAGTACTATCTACTTACCTGAGGAAATGGTTAGGAGACAGAAACCTTTCAACAGAAGCTCGTCTATTGCGTCTCAATGAAGGGTAGCAGAGGCTACTTACCCAAAAAACTTCATTTTCATTAGGGCTTATAAACATTTCAAGAGTTATAAACAATGAATTTACATGTGATGTTGCAGGTATGTAAAGGAGGGAAGCCTAGTGACTGTGATCGGATTGTTGCACAGAAACAACGATGTTGTCATGATTGTTCAGCCACCTGAACTTATATCTACAGGATGTCTATGGAAAAAGCTTCTCTTTCCTGTAGACATTGAGGGTTTGATTCTGAGGGTCCCTGAGAGCGCTAGCATTGTTGGCTTAACAAGTATCTCCAAAAGGCCGTCCAATGAGTAGCGGGTACGCAGTTGCTCTCTCCTACGAGATAGTTTTAGTAGTGTTTGAGAGTTTGAAAATGATGCTACCTTAATCTCCTAACTTCTTATATACTCTTTTTTCAGTTCTCCTGCCTCCAGCTTTATAACTTAGCTAGTACCCACAAAGGGCCTTATCCTGATTCGTGACTATACGTCTAGCCCTAGTTGCAGGTGATTTCGTCAGTGTATTTGTTTATACAGTCAAGGAGGTTCTCATGAGGTCTCTCAGAATTCACTCCACGATGATTCTCCGCTCCTCTTACATTATCATAGACACAAGGAAATGTTTTCCTTCTTTTTCAATGGATATCCATAGTTTCTGCCTACAGGATTCAAAAATCTTGTTTCTATATCAGTCTTGTCTTCCTTCAGTCTCAGGTCAGTATGATGGCTCTCCTACATAGCAAAAAAACCAAAATTGGCTGCTGAAAATTAACGTGCTGTAACATCAATTTCTTTGATCTGTTTTCTGTACACACATAATCAGATAGACAGAGAATGTTTGTTGGCTGCTGCCATTAACTTAACACAGTCCCCATTGTTCTCCTCCGTTTTTTCTTTGTTCACTTATATTTTTAAATCATTAGAAAGGCTTCATAAATTTATAAACTGAAGTGAAAGAAACATGAAATGGTTTTCCAAAACCAATATCAATATTGTGCGGCTTTGAATTCGCTGTTTCCAGTGCTGCTCTTTTGGTATGTCAGCCAGTTGATTCTAGATTTCTTGGCAGAAATCCTCCTCTTGCCTAGCCTTGGGTTTCAAAGTTTTGCATCCGGATGCTTATGTGGCATGGTGGGTCCCACTGCCACATAAGTTGGAAACCCTTCAAAATATTTTTGGGTAGAAAAAAGTGGTGAGTCCCACCCAGCCACATAAGGATCAAAAAAAAAAACGTGCTTTTTCTGCATGCATTCTTTGGATGGGAGAATTTAGGTAGAAATTTTGTGGGAGTCTATGAATTTCATGGAAAACTAGTTAAAAATCATGTACTCATTTTTTACCTACACGGCAATCTCTCAAATATATCAGAGTACCAATATTTCATGGAGAAAAATTAGGTGTTTGTATCATAGCTGAAATGCTTGATTATGCAAATATTCAAATGACCCAAGATACGTTTGTTCAAATCTTAAAAGGAAAGGTAAGTGCTGCAAATCTCAGACGAGGTTCTAGACAGACTCTAGAGGAGAAAAACTGGGAGCAGAAATGAGAGCTGAAGTGGCCAATTAAAAGAGATCGCAACGAAAAAGAACCGACTTTAGGCGATTCTGGTTACTGAAGGATAAAACAAAAAAGTAGAAATTTTTTTAAGAAAAGGATTTCACGATTGACAAAGCAACCATAAAGCAATTTCCTATTAAAATTTTCAAATGCAGATATTCACACATTAAAGAAACTAAAAATAACCTATGGTGCACACCGCGCACCAAGCTGGGCCGTAAAGTAGAATAGCTGAATGAATAGCAACTAGGGATAAACCCCAGTAAAACCCAAGCTGACCAAATTTCATTGGTCTTGGGAGCATATATACTTCAAGCTACAAGTCACATTTAAATATCAATTTGGATCCTTTTCAAACCTAAATGAGAGAAATTTTATGCTCCACAGAACGCAAGCAAACCAACTCTAAACAAATAGCACAGAAAGGCATCGATAATCCTACAAGCCACTGCATGGTCCGATGGTTATTTACTCTCTCCTAATATGAGGAATTGAGGATACTCCAACTAGCAATTTGCAGAACATAAAATTCCCCTCTTGCTGTATAAAATCCTAGAGAACACCACATCAATCCCAATTGTCCAAGCCTGGGAAGAATATAGATCAAATAATACTAACTCACTATTTCTGAAAAAAAATATTTGAAGCCCACTAGAAAGAAATCATTCAATTGCCACACAATTGAAGTTCACAAAAATGTTTTGATGAAGTAAACATGATAGTTCAACAGAGAAAAACTTAAATTTGCAAATCAGTAACAAAGGTCTAATCTCAATATCTAATTTTCTAGCTGGAGTTACTTCGCAGACTGTGTCAACCAAGTTCCTTTTAGCTATGCCTACCAAAACCTTGCAATAGATCTACTTAATCTTCTTCTTTGGCCTCAACTGCAATTCAAATAAGAACATATAATGAATTTGATAATCTACACCTTAGGAATGAAAAAGCATTCCATAGCAAGAAACACCAAGCCAAGGTATACCTGGTTGCTGTGTCCACATTTCTTCTTCCTGCAGTTCACAGCACGTGGGTGCAGACGTGCGTAGCACCTGTCACAAAGTATAAGAATTGCTTTAAAGATAGCATGTAACACAGACGTACAAGTCATTGACAAAATTTCCATGACATTCTATTTCATTATGAAACTACGACCAAATCATACGAATCAATACAAATCAATTTGGTAAACTCAGTTCAAAATATGTACAAGTTTGTATGCCTTGCTTAATCAATCCAACTACTGTATAGTTAAAATTCACTGCCTAAACCATTCTCATGTTGCAAGGAAGATGTTTATGACATAAGATAAGGTAACATTAACATTCAAATGCCACTTACGGTTCAAGAAATGTCTACTTTGTGACAAGACAATACGGTTTATAACAAGATACAATAACAGACAATCAGTAGCTGCACTAAATCATATACTTAAAATCTAGGTTACCAAACTGAAACACTTAAAAACACATTCATCAGATTGGATAGCTACTTACAACAGCAGACCTATATGGTTTCAGAATCTATTTGATTATCAATAAAATCAACCGATGGCATTCTATATGGCACGATGGATTCAAACCCTAGTACATCAAATTGACAACCTGGGCACCCTAGACTTGGGTGCAAAGCAGAAAAACCCATCCACATAAAACAACAATATGTGGCTCATAAACTTATTTCAACCAGTGAACTTGATACCAATATTGGCTTAAATCAGCTACCAAACTATAGGAGAATTATAGTAAAAACTGATGTAATTACAAAACAGCCTACAAAACAGAATTTAATCAGGTAAATTCTCTCCTGTCACAAATTATGTGCTAAAAAAATCTAATTTGAGCAATCAAAAGCTCTTGATGGGCATGATAGATTTTTTACAAAAATGATGGCATAATTGGAATCCAAACAGAAACTTAAATTTGAATAAGAAATGAAGAAAAATATGAAAATTAACTCAAAATATGAAAAATCACTACTTACTTGCGGCAAATCATTTTGTCCTGGTTGTACTTTCTGGCCAAAGCCATCAAAGATGGCTCGATAATTCCACCACGAAGCCTCAGAACAAGATGAAGGGTTGATTCTGCATCATCAAAGTTTTAATTTTATCACTGAAACTTATAACGATAAAAAAAAATATGAATTAAATCCAAGAGAGAGAATCCTTCGAACCTTTCTGAATGTTGTAGTCTGCAAGAGTACGGCCATCTTCAAGCTGTTTACCAGCGAAGATCAATCGCTGCTGATCCGGAGGGATACCTGAAAAACAAAACAGAAATCAGATCTACTCTTGAAGAAGTATGTTAGGGTTAGGATTTTTTTAGAGTTTGATGAGGACCTTCCTTGTCCTGGATCTTGGCTTTGACATTATCGATAGTGTCGCTGGATTCGACCTCTAGGGTGATGGTCTTCCCAGTTAGGGTTTTTACGAAGATCTGCATCTTGTCTTCGGAATTCTCTGCTTCTCCAAAACCCTAACTTTACCTTTTCCTCTCTCTCTGTATAAGGATTCTTTTATATTGGTCGATTGAATAATATTAGGGTTTGGTTTTTAGACTTCAGAGTTCAGAAGTCAGATTTCAGACGGTTGGGTTAGTATACCAGACTAAAGGTCCATTGTTCCAAGACGTTATGACGGTCTACCTATTTTATCTACCAGGCTGGGGCCCCGTTCGAGCCTGAGCCCAACAGATAGGCCCAAAAAGGTGAAGCCGGATTAAAGGTCTAGCCCATCTTCGAATCCCTAACACCATTATCTATACACAAGCCCTCTGAACGTGTGTTGCATGTATTTCTTATGTTGGGTGTATTCAATGGTCGATGTTCACCAATATGATGAGAAGATCATTGTCACAAAAAATTAATCTTTCAATCATCTCTACATAGGCCCACATGCAAGTGTAGGCGGAGTGTAAGAAAAAAGGGATAAAATCAGTCTTTTGTGGGTGACGTAATGACATCAGCTTAAAGTGAAGCCTCATTAAAATATCTCTACATATGGGTTTGGCACATGTAGGGTTGCACATGGTGCGATTTTAAATCATGTCCGAACCGGTCCGAACCGGCCCGAACCGAAAAAAAATACTGACAAACCGTAAAACCAAAAAATTGAAAAACCGCAAAAACCGATATTTATGGTCTGATTTTGGTTTTATGTTTTCAAAAAACCAAAAAAACGGAAACCGTACCAAAAACACATAACCGAAAGACCAAACTAAAAAAATCCGCACATATACCTATATAGTGTACACATGCATTATTATGTATAAATATGCATGCTAACTTATGAAAATATGAATTAAGGAGTCTGGCTCTTAATATAATCACAATTTCATAAGTCAATGTATCTATATCAATTAGTATCCTATATAAGGCAATACATATGTGTGATGTGTGTTCTCAAATTTATACATATTTATTAATTTATTTATAATATATTTATTATTTTGTATAATTATTATTTTTATTGTGAAAAAAATTAATTGTGGACATACGATGATTAAAATTGCCACTATGTTGCTATGGAAATTATGTTGGGATCCATATAGAGATATATCAAATATGAAGATGAACTCTTCATAGACTTCACCATGTATTTTCATTAAAAAAATAAATAAATAAATCATATTCGGGGACGAGCTATCTTGCACGTTGTTGGGGAGTATGCCCCACCAAAAAAAAAATACCAACATCTAATACTTATGAGGAAATTGAGTGCCCCATCAATTATTAAGATTTTAGTATATTGTGCCTTAGTTTTTTGTAAAATTAGAATTTGACAAACTTATTTATTAACACGTACCCCACAAGCTTTTAGGCACACAAAATAAATTTGTTGTGCTTTGTGGTTTTCTCCTTAAAAATTTATGACTTCGTCAGTACCAAAAGTTTTAACCCTATCAAAATTTAATTTAAAAGTAATAATTAAAATGGATGGCCTATAAATTATCTTATAATTATTTTTGATTGATATGATTTTTGGTAAGGATGATCTTCTCATATTAAATTTAATAATTTTCACAAAAAAACGGAGAGAATTAATAATTACTTATGTTTTAAATTTAAATAAATATTTAGTTATTATCAGATTTTATTTTTTAAGTTTGAACGAACTTTAATTTTTTATAATGCAAGTGCTCTAATTATGTCATGTTTTAGTTTAAGTTTGAATGATCAATTGATAAATGACATATGTTAATTTTTTTTAATCTAGTTAAACTTTAGTTTTGAATAATTTGTCCGTTAAAAAAAAACCGAAAACCCCTAAAAAAATCCGAAATTTAGAAAAAACCAAAAAATCTAAAAAACCGATGGTGTGGTTTTGGTTTTGTAAAAAAAAATATCATGGTTTGGTATGGTTTTAGTCTTCCTAAATTAATTAATGGCTTGGCTATGGGTTTGACAAAAAACCCAACCAAACCGAACCGTGTGCAGCCTTATTAGAAATTAAAATCTTTATATATTTATCTTTATATATAAGTTTCTTAGGTTTGGCGGGTTGTCCGGATTAAGAATTATTTCTGCTCACGCTTGCCTAAATTCAACTTTGAGTTGGCAAAATGATGCCCATAGTTGCCTAAATGCCCAACAACCTTTGCCCACGGTTGCTCAAATACCGAGTCGAGTTCGGGTTGGTCGGGTTGACCCAACCCAAGTCTCACCCCTAATTTTGTTTATTGATTGCAGAGAAACTAGAGAGAGAGAATGAAAGAAAGAGAATGAGAGAGAAAAAAGAAAGAAGAGGAGAGAATGCAGCTTTAGAGAACTAGGTTTTAAGATGGTCAATCTCATTTGATCGAATTGAGGGTGCCAATAAGATTGGGGCCTGCCGTTAACAATAAAGGCAATTTCCAGGGGTGCCTATAGACATGGACTCTCAATAAAATTATGGGGGTTCTTTTAAAACGACCTGAATAAAAAATATTTTGTGTGGGCCGCAAAAAAAACAATCACTTACTCAAACATTCGCATGAACCAATGTAACATTCCACCAATCTGACCTAAAATAAGTTCGATTTGGGATTTTGGACTTCATAATTCTTACTTAGGTTAGGCTTGCGAATCTTAGAGAGCGAGGTTTGAATAGTTTGATTTACATTCAATTGACCCCTTTATACCCTTCTTCAGGTTTTCATTTCTAGTAGAGAACCAGATAGGTGAAGACTGTGAAGTAGATAACTAATGTTATGGCCTATAACAAGGCTTGGACCTGGCCCATTATTCCTTTATAGAATAAACATGCATGTGAAGAGCTCATGTCGTTGGCTGTGGTCTAACTGGGCTGTGTCATAGCCACTAAAACTTTCTTATGATTAACTTTTTTTATTAGAATGTTTTAACTATAAAATGATTTATTAGCGACGATAAATTATTTTGTATGATATATCTTTCTTTTTTTTTATATCCGAAGTGTCCGGGCTAACACATAATGCACCCGACTATTTAATTTTGTATGATATATCTCGACATCTCTAAAACCGCTGAGATTATTCAGAGAGCGTGTAGTATACAATCTAGAAGCTTTTGAGTACTTTTTTTGGACTATAATTGACGATGCTTGCAAGTTGGCAATTTATCTTCTTTTCTATACGACAATCTGTATCGATTGTAGCGCTTCTATCTACGTTGATAGGTGATGATTTTTTCTATATTATTATTTGTTAATAACGCTCTCTTTCGCTCTTCCTTGTAAAACCTCACAGGTAGAACCCAACCTAACCCTACTTGACTAAGCTAAGAACCATGCAGTCTAAGAAGAACCAAAATGGACTCATTGACAGCGTTAAGTTTGATTGAGATATCTATTGAAAGTGTAGCTCGATTACAGTCTTTAGAATAGTCCCACATGGTTACAAGAAGACACATCCTTGAAATATAAGGATGGGTCGCACCACTACTAAGCACTGACGCCTTTTCAGATAAATAACTTCACACCTAAGCCTAAGTTCAAGTAGGAAAGTAGTTAAGTTGTGGACAATATCGGTGCTATGGATGGGATCAGAGGCAGACGAGGACCCAGTTATGTAGTAGTGCTTGCGTGAGCCCAAACAAGTGGTATCAGAGTCGATGATTCGGCTTGGGAGATCCAGATTGAAGGTAGAGTGGGCGTGGTTGCAACTGTTGGCGGCCCAATTAAACCTGAGTACACCATGTGCCACTCAAGGTGGAGTTGTGCTTGCAAAGTCCTCATGAAAAGTGTACCTCGAGGTATCACAACAAGATTTGCTAGATCATGTGATGACGTTAATGGCTCAAATCAAGCCAAGGTAGAGATTGTTGAAGGTGTGGCTCGAATAGAGCCTTGGAATAAACCCACATGGGTTACGAGAAGACATTTCCTTGAAATATAAGGATGGGTCGCGCCATTACTAAGCACCGAGGCCTCTTCAGATTACACTTAGGCCCAAGCCCAAGTGGGAAGGTGGTTAAGTTGGGGACAATATCAGTGTTATAGATGGGCTCAGAGGTAGACTAGGCCCAAATTGTGTAGGGGTGCTTGCGTGAGCCCTAACAATATCTTCTGCGACAAAGATTCGACAAAATAGGAGAATCTCAAATTTTGTGCTATATTTGTTTTTGAGAAATTTTTTTTTTTTGGACTGAAGGTTTCATAACTTGTCTATGGTTCGCCTTCGTTTTAGGTTAATTGACAATTTAGTCAACAAAATCTTGGAAACTAACTTTTGAGTTTTGACTATGGGGAAGGTCTGATTTGATATTTCTAATTTTTTTTTTCAAAATCTTTTCCACACAATATATGTGCTTTATAGAATAATAAATAAATCGAGTATATGTTTTGGTTAATTTTGTTAAAATGTTTATTTATGCCAAAGAAATTCCAACTTAGGCAGCAAATTTACCACAAAATGTAAAAATTGTAAAACTAGTTCATAAGAAATTCACTCAGGGAAATAAAATTATTAAGAGTCATTTTACTCGTGTTGCAGTATAGGGAGCCATTTTATAAGACATCCTTTTAAAATTTGCTTCCCTACGTGGCGATGAAAACTCACAATTTGCCAGAAGTACCTCCATGGCACTTAATTCTTAAATGGGCAATTCGTTCAAAGCATTAATTTTTTTTAAGACAAAAAAAATTAGAGGGTAGTTTTATGGATGTCTTTCCCTCCTTATTATGCCAAGTCACTAATGTCAACTCTAGATTGATTGACCACATTTGCATTGGATATTTTTTTTTGGATTAGGTAGTAGCGCTAAGGGGGAAGACCTGAGTTGGGGACCCAGGGCAAAAAATCTGGCATATATATAGTCCACATGAAGATGATTCAATGCGTAATTTTTGGTAAAGATTTTCTTTTCACCATGTAGATCATCTTCACCAAACCCATTATATATTTCTAACCCCATCAAAAAAATTAATTCAATTTTAATAGTGATTGATCGACCTATTTTACCGTTGATTTTTAACTCATTTTTTATGGAATGAAAGGAGAGAAAGCTCAGCAAAAAAACAAAGCAGCCCTTAATCATCTCACCCACTCATTAGCACCACAAAACAATTGTTATACCACTAAATGTATCATTATATAAAGCTTATTATAGTGGACTAACGTATGTAGTTCTAATGGCTGCCACATTAATTAGGGCTAGTGCTATCATTTTGCTAGCCTTTTTTCAGGTGGATGTTGATAAGTTGTGGATCATACTTATATGCAAGTGACAAGTAGTTCAATTTGGGTGGATTAATCAAACTCTACCAACCATTCTTAATTACTTAATTATATAGCACGGGTGAGTCAAAAATATAATCCTTTCTTTTCCCAATAAGGACTGAATTCAAGTTGTGTGCAAGAATCCTGTCTGCTACCAAATATTCTTATATATAGAGAATATGACCTCATTGATTTTATTTTAGTATTAAAGTTGTTTATTTGTCTTCACTTTTGTTATCATCAAGCTCATTTGTTAAAGTATTATTCATAAAAAGTGAATAGGATTTATGATAGTTATTTCGATTTAACGTCATGACTTATACATAAAATTAAAATCTTAGTATCTGACATGCCAAGACTATTCTTTTCTTTTTTAGACGCTCCATCGCGAACCTAAATTTATTTACTTTTTTAAAGAAGAGTAATACTACTTGTGTTAAAAGAAAGTTTGACAAATAAGACCATCCACAGTCGTGTTGTCTATTTTGATTGTGTAAAAATTAAAAACTGTAGAAATACACAACCCTATTCGCACTGCATCTTTGTCCAAAATTGTCTAAAATTTGTGAAAAGAATAAAAAAGAAAAAAAATATACATGTGGGGCGGTCTTTGAGATAGCGCCCAACATCAGGCGGTCTTTGAGATAGCGCCCAAAAAAGGTAACATTTTTTTNCCAGGCACACTC
Organism: Macleaya cordata; assembly: GCA_002174775.1. Classification (NCBI taxonomy): domain Eukaryota; kingdom Viridiplantae; phylum Streptophyta; class Magnoliopsida; order Ranunculales; family Papaveraceae; genus Macleaya; species Macleaya cordata. The sequence goes on from MVGT01003289.1 coordinate 818,281, forward strand.
TCAGAGTCCGCCTGGTTCCAGGCTAACTCTGAGAGTCCGCCCATCTAATTTTCTATATATTTTTAGATGTTGTCTATTTTTACACAATTCTCTCTCCTGCTAGTCCAAATTTACATTTTTAGACAATCCATAGCGAATTACTTTTTAGACAATTCCGCTAAATTTAGTTAGCATTGTGGATGCTCTAAATGAGAATTACTTTTGTATTTTTACCTTTTAGACTTCGTCTAAGATTTTATCACTTTATTTATTTGTCAAATTTTTTATTAACGATAATGTACAAATACCATTACTCTTAAGACCAACCCTAAACCTAACATTTCATTAAGGAAAAGAATCAAACACTATATTTCTTACTTAAGTGAAGAGTGGGTTGGTGACATAATCTCACCTAAAAGAGGAAAGTTTTAGGTTTTAAAACTTTATAACCCACCAACATAAATTGACCAATTATGGGATCCAATATTGTGTTATTCTTTTTCGATCAGATCTCTTTTTCAAATTTTTTTTTTTTGGGCCAGTGTGTGATTTTGATTCATCACCAACTTGTCCTTGTCAAAAGAACCCTAGCTGCTAAAAGCTTATCAAAGGACTACGTGTCTAAAAGCTACTCACTTATTGTACTATACAAATTAAAATCATTCAAAGTACTATAGAATCTTAAGACCTCACCACCATCCCCACCATCCTTCAAAAAAGTGCTTAAATTATTAAGTCGAATCCAATCGTTTTGTACGCTGTTTAAACAGAAGTAGTGGGGAAACCCTAGCTTACCCACTAAACTAGCATATATTATGAGTTGAACTTTAGTGTTTTAAGTTGATTAATTTTTGTTTTTTAAGATTTAAGTTTGAAATACTAATTTAAGCTTTTTAAATAAATAAACAAACAAGCTTTTGATCCCAAGAGCTAGAACAATATCTTGCCAGTGATGGACCCTTAAAAGGTCTAGCTTTCCACAAAAGCACTTATTAGCTAGACCTAATAAAAGGGCATATTTGAAAGACCCAAAAATGGGTTCACAAAATCTAAGTGTAGATAGATAAAATATTCTTTAGTCTTTCATGAGAGAGGCTAACTATATATGTGAAGAAGAAGGAACAAATAATGAAATAATATATTTCAATTGAAGTTTCTTACAAGTAGAAAAGGAGGCTTGATATGATTCTTTTAGGGTTTTTGATTGATTTGTATGATTTTTAAAATTCATGTTTTAGATATGAAATTTACTTTTAGGATTCATAATATTACAAACCCATGAAAATATCTCACGTTGGGTTTAAGTTAAAAAGAAGATTCGATCTGCAGAATTTTTGTTTTTGTTTTTTAATTATTTATTTATCGATTGACTAAGTTTATAGGTCAAAATGGAGATTACTCAAAGGACATGTTTGGTGCGAATAACCTCTTCAAGGTTGATTGATTCACTCAGTGTTATCCTCATGAACAATAAGCTTTGATGAAAAATTGACGGAAAGTTAATTAAAGGTCAAATCAATAAAATTGGTTTATTTTAATCAGTTTTCAAAGTCACAAGCCTTCTATTGCACAAATTTTTTTTATGATAGATTTGTTCTTGACTGAGGATATTTTCACATACCCACACAATTTTTTGTCGAGTTGTTCGTTTGTAACTCAGAATCAACAATACAAATTTTATGAAATAAACTGTCGGTAACTTAGAACCGCCAAACCAAAGGCTGTCAGCTATGCATAATCAACAAACTATTTAGTATTGTCGGCGATATAGAACCGTCAGTACAAATTTGAGTTGTATGACTTTAGTAAAAAATTGTGTGGAAATATCAATGGCCTTTGTTCTTTACCTTGGGTTTCTACTCAAGAAATGCAAGAAATGCATTTGAAGAGTAAAATATCATTTTTTTCCTATTAACATTAGCTTTACTCTTACACTCTATCTACACTGACATGTGAGCCCATATGAAGATTATGCAACAGTCGATGTTGATCAACATAATGAGAAGATCATTGTCGCAAAAATTCAACCCATGAATCATCTCTACACCAGCCTACAAGCAAGGGTAATCAAGTCATTCTAAAATTTGTAACCTCATCAAAAAAAATTGGATGATTTATGGGCCGACAATTAATATCATTTATATAAATTAAGAGAGGGGTTATTGCACCCCATCAAGTCCCCACCCACATGGAGTTGATTGAGGGTGTAATATTTGGAGAGGGTGTTTTCGCTACATATATTTAAAAATCAGTCCGTTCTAAAATTTCTAACCCCTTCAAAGCATCCTTAGAAATTTGACATATTTTATATTTTTTTACCATTAATTTTTAATTAATTTTTAATTGGGTTAGAAGTTTTAGAATTCAAAGCGTTCTTAGAAATTTGGCATATTTTATATTTTTTTACTATTAATTTTTAATTGGGTTAGAAGTTTTAGAATGAGGTGAATTACGGATATGATTATATACATAATAAAAAGAACGTCCTCTCCGAAAATTATCACCTGAATCATCTCAATGTAGATTCTACAAAATGTACTTTGATGAAGTGCATTAAAGTGGGTGGAGCACAATCTCATGAATCAAACTTTATTGGAGTTAAAAAATTTAGAACGACATGTTTTATATAAAACTATCCCCATCACACATGCTTCGTGCATTGTCATCCACGCGCGTACCCCTCACACACGATTCGTGCGTGACAAACTTATTTTGCCCCACACACTCGCTACAAGCATGTGAGTTGGCAAATTATGCGGCGCGCTATTATTATAAAAAAATTGCGTATAGTCCCACTTATAGACAGATCCTGGACTAATGTGACATGAACATTGAGGAGATCATCTGCACAAAAAGTTAGCCCTTGGATCAAATTTGAGTGAGCCCTGTAATTAGTGTAAGTGGAGTGTAAACCAAACGTAAACAAAATGGATATTATGTCAGTCCAATGGTGACGATGTATAGTCTGATGTGATCTAGACGTCAAAGAGATTATCGTAAAAGAAAAAAAAAAAGATCTTGGATCGACTCAATACGACCCCCCTGAAAAGTGTAAACCAAGTGTAAATAAATAAAAATGTTACGGGGCACATCCGAAAATGTTAAGAAAGTGTGAGGATATAATTGCTAATATAGAAATAGAATAGAGGTAGTTCTAGAAAAAGAGTTTGCGAGGACGTTGTAACAGCTCGCAAAGTAGCAACGTCCCCACCTGATGACTTCGCTGCCATCTCACCCCATTTCCCTTTCTTTTTCTTCTTTTAATCTGGCGCAAACGACTGCAACTAGCCTTACTGTAGGCTGATGCAACCCCTTATCTTTACTATTTAAAGGGGATCCATCGGCTCCCCATGCTGCTTGAATTAAGCCGTAACACCATCCTCACATTTTTTATGTTCCTGAATTGCCCCTCCTATATACAAAATCTCATATATTGTCCTCACACTTTTTAGTTATATACATGCCTATATTACTCATGTTTTATTTATACACTCTGTATAGGGTCTACATGAAAAAGATTTAAGAGCTGATTTTTTATCACGATGATCTCCACCTCAAGCATGTGGATGCCACATGACAGTGTGAAAAAGGTATAAGTGCAATGTTAATAGAGAAAGGTTAAGAGGATTGAGTAGGGGTGGATTTTCCAGTGGGGCCCTATGGAGTCAATCTAAGGGCTAATTTATTTTACGCTCCACTTACATCAATTTTAAGGCTCACTCAAATATGATCCAAGAGCTATTTTTTTGTGCAGATGATCTCAACAACATTCAGATCACATCAGTCTAGGATTTGTCTTCAAGTGGACCACTTGTAATCTTATTTTTTTAATAATAACGCGCCGTATAATTTACCAACTCACACGCTTGTAGCGCGTGTGAGGGGGTAAAATGAGTTTGTCACGCGCAAATCGTGTGTATGCACTCGTGAATGGCAATGCACGAAGCGTGTGTGAAAAGTGTGCACAAAGCCAGTGTGGGGGGACAACGCGATTAACGCATTTGAACATCTAACCTACACGCATAAAACGCGTCAAGGAGGATGGACAGTTAACTCACACACGTGGGGACTCGTATTAGTAAAAATGATCAATTTAGTTAAGAGATCATCCTCCATCGTCGGATCATCTCCATGTGCATCACAAAAACTGTCTTAAACTTGTCCACAAAATGTTTAAGTCGGTGATTCCTCACGGTTCGACAAGAGTCTAAGGACTGCTCCACGACAACCGTTCATGTAAAAAATGTGGGTCCTGCAAACTGCAAAAAAATAAATAAAAATAAATTAGGGCCCACATTTGGAACACCTGCATGGGTCCTACATAGGAGGACCTGACGTGTGGGGTTCCCCCTGCGCTTCTAACTGGATCCATGCCTTTATTTACAGTTCTATTCAACGACTAATAAAACCAAAACGAGGGTATTTATGGAAATCAGAAAAATAAGAAAGATTCTGCGACGGTTTGTGGAGGGTCTGATGCCATTTTAACCCATTATAAAGACGCGTGTCCTTACCAGATGACCCCCCAACCCAATCAGTATCTTTTGTTTTGCGGGGAAGGAGGATCTGTCCTCTACTGTGGTGAAGATCTTGCATGTTTCACACGTGGCATACATGAACACGTGCCATGATGTCATAGGTGGCATCCTCATAAAATCACATCAAGTCCTTTGGCCTATTCGATGTAGACGACTGCTACTGCAACCTCATTTAGAACACCTCAGCGCTGCTATTTGGCCGGACCATATTACAAAATAAATGTCAGATGCTTATGTGGCATGGTGGGTCCCACTGCCACATAAGTTAGAACCCCCTCAAAACACTTTTGGAAGGGGAAGAGTGGTGGGTCCTATCCTGCCACATAAGTATCTAGCATTTGTTTTGTAAGATGGGTGGACCAAAAAGCTTTATTGATTAAACACACTTAAAACTCTCACCATTTTAACCAAAAGTAAAAAAAAACTCTCACCACGTGGGCCCGATGTAAAATTGGACGGTGCTATGTGAAGGTGTGTGGGGTTTACATGGATACACTTCAAAAGTTAAAATTTTGTGAGATTGTTCTTTTCATAATGTACAACATCTTCACAAAAAATTGTCTCTTCTAAAACTTGTAACCCCATCAAAATTTAACGTTAAGAAATGAACAACTCACAAAAAAGTCTAACTTTTAATAGGGTTAGAAGTTTTAGAATCGTTTGTTTTTGTTATACATGGTGAGGAGAATAAGCTTACAAAATTCCAACTCTTAAAAGTGTATCCATGTGGGACCCACATACCAGTGTTTAAAATTTAAACACCCGATCGGGTGTTCGTATAGCAAAATCCATAAAAATTAGGGGTGTGCAGCGGATCGAAACTGCTGAGTTTGAGTCAATCCGCAGCTGATCCAATGTGGGATCGCAGACCATATTTGCAAAATGTACAAGCCCATTGTGCAACTATTTTTTGAGATTTGGCTAAGATTTTTAACCATTGTGGATGGCCTAAGTGTCATTATATTGGGTCTGGTCTCCACCCACCTTGCCCAATCGTTTTATATTAAGAAATAAACTAATAAAAAAGAAGAAGAAAACTTGGGGCGGTGGGGCAGGTAGCCCACCCAACTCTTTGAGCGGCCCTCTAAGCCACCATCCCACAATGGGCGGTCTCCAGCGGGCCGTCCCGTGCAAAATTGCAAATCCTCTCCTCAAACGTCTAAATTTAGCAGTCTTCCTCCTCTCGTATAGTAAAATACAAATTTAGAAAGAGTCACTGTGTAACTTTATTTTTCAAAATGCTTTTTTTTTCTCACCATTGTGGATGGTGTTAGTAATCAGAATCGTTCAAAGTAGTGACCTTCTCACTTTGGAATCTCACACTTCTACTTTGAATTACGCGAAAACGCTTTCATTTTAGATGCATTTTTTAATTTGAGAAATTTTTTTAATTGATCTCTCATTTGGTCTCTTGTTCCTACTTTCGTTCTGTGCTCTGATTTTTTTTAAAAAATCTATCAACTTTTTAGAGACTAATTTGAGGAAATTAAATTTTTTAGAACGAATGATTTTCTTACTCTATAATTTACATAATAAAGAGAGCATACTCATCTCAAATCAACCATTACACCATCTTTATGTAGACCTCTTGCCCGGGATAAATAAGGGCAAAAAATAGTTCCGATATTTCAAATCAAATCAGCCCTAAACCATCTTCAGGTAGAACTCTTGGCAGCATGAACGAGTAGGGGAACAAAAACCCACTCAGATTAGAAGGTTCGAGAAATGGTTACATCGATGTGATGATGAGACCTGATAAGGTACTGCCACTTGTACATATAAGGGTGGGGTGTCATCAATTTGTCACACTAACCCAGATCATGCCACGTGTTTAATTTCTGACCCCACTTATAAACAACTAAATACAATCAGAGAGATCGATTAATCATAGCCACGTGTCGATATCAAACAGGGAAATTATAGTCGCAAAGATGTTAAACCGTTATAGCACACTAGGCGGCGCACCCAAATTTGCTAACGCCCACCTCGTTTTTTCCGTTATAAGAGTCTCACCGCCAATTTAACGGTTATGTTTCAATCCTCTAACCAAACCACCTCTCTTTCTCTCTCTACAATCTATATAAACCAACACAAACCCTCAATTTGACCCAAACAAAATACAATCAAACTACTTTCTCTCTCTCTTCTTTCTCTCTCTAGATTCTTCTTCTCTTCCGCCATGGAAACACAAATTGAAAGCTTATGGGTATTCGTTTTAGCATCAAAATGCAGAGCTTTCTCACCTGAAAATCTCATCTCTTCTCTTCTCTTACTCTCTCTAGCTTCTCTCACCATGTCTCTCATCTACTGGGCTTACCCAGGAGGCCCAGCTTGGGGAAAATACTGGTGGAAAAAAGGGCACCCCAAATCTAATTACCCCATAATACCAGGACCCAGAGGTTACCCTGTAATTGGAAGCATGAATTTAATGGCGAATCTTGCTCACCGTCGACTTTCAGCCATGGCTGAAATTTACAGAGCTAAACGTTTAATGGCTTTTAGTCTTGGTGAGACAAGGGTTATTATTACGTGTAACCCAGATGTAGCAAAAGAGATGCTCCATAGCTCTGTTTTTGCTGATCGTCCTGTTAAAGAATCAGCTTACAATTTGATGTTTAATAGAGCTATTGGTTTTGCTCCTTATGGTGTTTACTGGAGAACCCTAAGAAGAATCTCAGCCACTCATCTTTTTTGTCCTAAACAAATCAACGGATCAGAATCAATGAGGTTTGAAATTGCGGCTCAGATGGTTTCAATGTTTGGGAAGTGTACTGGAGATATTCGTGTTCGCGATGCACTGAAACAAGCTTCTTTGAACCAGATGATGTGTTCTGTATTTGGGCGGAAATATGAATTATTTTCTTCGATTAATGGTGAAAGGGATGAATTAATTAGTGGTTTAGTTGAAGAAGGTTATGAAATTTTAGGGAAGCAGAACTGGTCCGATCACCTTCCTTGGTTGGCCGGGCTCGACCAGCAAAAAATCAGGTTTAGATGCTCGAAATTGGTTCCAAAAGTGAACCGGTTTGTGAACCGGATTATTGCAGAACACAGAGCTCGAAATGGTGGAAATGACAGGGATTTTGTCGATGTTTTGCTATCACTTCAAGGACCTGATAAATTGTCGGACCCCGATATGGTCGCTGTTCTATGGGTAAGAAAAAAACGTTTTTTTTTCATGTTGGTTTTTGGGATTGATATTTCCGCCCAAATTATTACTTATTACACCCTTATTCTTATTCTCCAACGGCTGGTTTTTGTGGGGATGATCCACTCATTCATAAACAAATCAAGTCGTTCTAAATTTTTTAATTTCACCGGTGTAAGTGCAGTGTAAAAATTACTTATATTTAACAAGTAATAACTTGGGTGGAAATATCGATCTCGTTTTATTATTTTCTATTTATTCAGTTATTCCTGTTAAATTTTTTTATTTTCTAATTAATTTTTGTTTATATACAGGAGATGATATTTAGAGGAACGGATACGGTAGCGGTTTTGATCGAGTGGATACTAGCCCGTATGGTGCTCCATCCTGATATCCAATCAAAGGTCCACGAGGAACTCGATAACGTCGTCGGAAAATCACGTGTTGTAACGGAATCTGACATTCCGTCAATGGAATACTTGCCGGCGGTCATAAAGGAGGTACTCAGATTACACCCACCGGGCCCACTTCTTTCATGGGCCCGGTTAGCAATCACAGACACTACAGTTGATGGTCGACCTGTACCCGCAGGTACAACTGCTATGGTAAACATGTGGGCCATAACCCGGGACCCACAAGTATGGTCCGATCCACTAGCATTTAAACCTGAAAGATTCATATCTAAAGAGCCTGATAATGATTTCTCTGTGTTTGGGTCGGATCTTAGGCTGGCACCTTTCGGGTCGGGTAGACGAAGTTGTCCGGGTAAGGTTCTAGGGTTGACAACTGTCAGCTTTTGGTTAGCCTCACTTTTACATGAATTTGAGTGGGAAGCAGCGAATCAAAACCCGGTCGATTTGTCGGAAGTACTAAGGCTGTCGTGTGAGATGGCGAACCCACTTATGGTTAAAGTGCGCCCTAGGCGTAGATAAGTGAAGCGGGCCTCGACGAACAATGATGTAAATTTGTGTGCAGCGCCGGCGTTTTAACTCTCCATCCACCCTATCTCTTTCTTTGTTTTGACGGTTATGATTTAATGTTCTTTTTTATTTTTGGTTCTGTGATCTTGTTGACTGGTGTAAATATATATAAATATTTGTTGGATAAAATGATGTGTAAATGTTGAAGACATACTGTCGTCAAGTCTGGCAACATGATAATGTAATGAACGGTTAGGATGTCCCAATCAGTGACTTTTTATGTCGTAAGAATACCATATTAATAGAAAATAATTAAAAATAGAAAAATTTAAAACGTCAAAAATATGTAAAAATGATATTTGTGACTTACTAATAAGAAAAAAAAGAAGACAGAAATTTATTTGTTTCAAAACAAACTTATAATGAGGGACTAAATTTACAGGATAAGTAGCATTGCTTTAAAAAAAAAAAATCAGCTTTGACCATCTCCATCCTCGCTAGTTCTCCAGAAAGTGTAATGATTTTTGGACTAAACAAATGCTAGAATAGGTGCCAGAATTTGATGTGACAGGTAGGACCCATCGTCATTCTCCTCCTAAAAGTAGTTTGAGGGGTTTTCTAACTAATTTGGTAGTGAGATCGATTGTGCCACCTATGCTTCTGGCACCAATTCTGAAATTTGGCCGGTCTAAATAGCATTACTCTTGTAATAAAGTAAGTGAAACTGAAAATGTAAACAAATATTAAAAGGGGCGTGAAAGGGAATTTTGCACGTCACACCTTGGTTAATTTTTAACAGACATATAATTTAAGTAATCAGGGTTTGGAGTGAGAGTGAGAATAAAAGCGAAACCATCAGAGTGGTTAACTAAAAAATATCCTAAGTTGAAAAATGCCTTTGAAGCGGAAGCGTCTGAATGTGGTTCGATGTGGGAGCATCACCACCTTACACAATTCTGATTACTAAGTGTAGAACCTTGTTAATATAGTAGAGATGTCGTAATGTACCGTCGCTCGCTCTAAAACTTTTAGGCTTCTCGTTGTGCTCTATTAGATCATAAAGTAATGTTATGGGTCGGGAAGTAATGAAAAGTGTTTTGTGGAGTTTTTTCTTATAAGTTCCACATGGAACTAATCCAAGAGCTGATTCTTTTTTACCACACATATAATTTTCAACTTAAAGATTCCATTTTGAAACTTCAAGTTCTAAACAACCCCTTGCTCAATTGGTTTGTATCCCTCCCTATGACATGGGATATTGTTGGTTCAAACCTTGCAGGCCGTGGTATTACCACAAGGTTTGGCCCATTGAATTAAGGGTGATGTTTTTAGGAAAACACAAATGATTGGGAGGAAAACTTGGTTAAATGGGCTTTACGCCTAAAATCTTTGTAGTTCATTTTTTACTTGAGGGGTGCTTTCTTTTTTTTACACCCTACCAAAATATGAAAATACACCCCACCATCCCAACCATCCCCACCACCATCATCACCACCACCACCACCATCACTGTGCCACCGTGCCACCGTCACCATCATTGTCCACAACACATAAAAAAACCCACCACCACCACCTTGACTACCCTCACCATTTCCACCACCCCACCTCCTCCACCATCAACATCATCTTCGCACAACCTCCACTATCACTATTAGCATCACAACGAGAAAAGAGAAAAAACATAGAGGAGATGAAGATCTAAAGAAAAAGATAAAAGAAAATATTTGAAAATTGTTGACCACCAATGATTGAAATCATGATTTCGATCAAAGATCGTCGAAAATTTCGACAACCACCTGTCGATTTTCTTAATGGGCGCCATTGATAACTAGATTTAGTATTATTTGTATTCACTCCAAAGTAATTGGTGATGATCCAATGATTGATTTTTTTTTTTTTTTTTTGTGGCGTGGATCTTCTTAACAAATACATCAACATCAGTTTATGGGTCATCTCAAAGTGAGCCCACCTAATTATTATAGTACGTATTTACACTCGCTTGCAAGGATTGCATTAGGACGATCTAAATAAAAAACACTTGTGAAACATATGTACAAGGCTCGTAATATATAATGCGGCTGCGCTACTTATGAAAACAACCTAAACAACAATGTTTGTATGTGATAGAGAACTATTTCATAAATTTTTTCCATTAAACAAGAACTAGTAGGGCTCGATCTTGAATTTAGATCTACCTGGTTAGATCAAACCAGTATGCTATCGCCAGATTATTATGTTAATTAAGTGAGAAATGGACTAAGTTTATGGCGCTAAACCCGACAGGATTTAGTGAAATAAAAAGCATTCAGAGTTGAATAATTGGTGTTCCATCGATCTTATTTGTAATTAAGGACTAATTATTTTTCTGAAAATGATTGAAAACAACTTAAAAATATAATCCTGGAAGAAGAGGATAAAAAATGAATATTAATTATACCATCGAAATATATATTAATCAACTATATATATATATGTTTAAACACATTTGACATGGACAAATTATATATCGAAATTGTCGAATTTTTTTAATTAATTGTTAGTCAAATAAACACTTAATTAAATGTTGAAAAAGCTAGTTTATTATATTATTAATGTTAATATGGTTTCAAAATCTAATAAAAAAGGGATTAATAGTACATCCATATAGTCATTTGACAATACCTAAAGGCCAAATAAAGGGGTTGCATCGGGACATAGTTTTTTTTTTTTAAATGCATCGGGACATAATTATTTTCTATTGGTTCGCTGTACTGATAATTGCATTTAAATAAAAGTCAGTTCATTCCATTTCAATTAAATAGTAAGACAAAATTTGCATTTAATGTATATAATCAACATATACTATAAAGCTGAGAAATAATTAAATTTTTAAAATTTAGAAACTTGTTTAGAAAAATTTCATTGTCATATTAGTAATTATTATATGCGACATAAATAAAAAATTATAAAGTATTTAAAGAAAACGTATTCGCATACATTGTTAAAAGTACATTGAGTGTACATTGACATGTGGGACCCACTTAAAGATGATTCAAGGGATGATTTTAGGTTATGATATTCTTCTCATCACGTAGATCATATCCACAAAAATCATCCCATTCTAAAACTTGTAACCCCATCACCCATTGAGTGAAATCAAAGGTAAAATTAATAGCTCAAACACCGTTGATTTTTAGTGATTTCCAATAACTGGATGATGAGGTTACAAGTTCTATAATGTCCTAATTTTTAGTGAGGATAATCAACATGGTGAGAACATCTTCACCCAATATCATTCCTTGGATCAACTTCATGTGGATCCCACAAAAAATATATTAATAACAATGTATCTTGATCCATTTTCATTTTAAAATTACATAATTTTAATATAAATCTTCGTGCATTGCACGGGTTATAGATACTAATTTAAGAAAAATTAGATCATCTATTTCATTATTAACTTAAACTCCCCATTTGATAGGATTTATTAGATGTTTGCAAAATAACTTATTTTAATTATATATCAATACGCATGTCTCAATATAGATTTCATGAATTAATGATGAAATATTTAAGCACTTAAGTTAGTTTCCTTCTAAGATTTTAAAAAAAATTGGAGGGAAGCTAAGGACTGAATTTAATGAAGATCTAAATTTTTTAGAGAAACAAGAACTTAAGTACTTGTAATTTATAAGAACAAAAAACAGTTCATCAATAATGCTTCAAATTTTTAGATTTGACAATTTTAAAATTGAAAATAGCTTGAAGAATTAAACAAATTAATTACTTTTTACAATTTCATAAGTTGATAATTTTGCATTATTTAAGCAATTACCAGCAAACATTTATATATAAAATAAGTTTCTTAGGACCCTACAAATATTTAAAAAATAATTTTGTTGTTTAGATTTTTTTAGGGTTAAACTTTTGGAAGGAAAAAGGGAATGATGTCAAGAAAAATATTAAGAAGAAAAACTGGTCTCCTTGTCTCACAACCAATTGTCATTTTCATAGAAAATAACAAATTGCCATTATGCTTGCAGTGTAACATAGATACATCCTATTATTCTTCCAAGTAGTTTTAGCTGGATATATGAATTCTATTTCTAATAAAATTTATAATTTATAAACTCTTTCTATGAATTAGAAAAAAATAAAATCAATATCTAATTAAATAAAATTATTACTATATTAGTAATTATTGTATATTAAATAAATAATAAAAATATAAAAACCAAATAATTTTGTTTAAAATATTTTGGTACTTAATTTGCACAGGATATTGATGCTAGTCTATATTAATATATATAAAGCCATTAACGGAATATGATGTCATGCTCTCCTATATATCAAAGATTAAAAAAAAACCCTTTAAATAATACATAAACATAAAGGAGTATTATTTAGTATAAATGAATAGAAGATCTTTTGAAAATAAATTATACAGGTAAAAAATGTTAACTTTATGCATATAATTATCAAGCAGATAATTGGGTATTTAGATTCCGCCGTAAATTCGGCAACGTGTCGTTAATACATTAGACGGGAACTGATAGGGACCTCTCACCAATTCATCACTTAGCTAAAAAAAATACTAAATTAATTAATTAACTTAATTTCCATGAAAGAAACTTAAGCCCTTGGTCGTGTGCATTAGCTAGCACTCAAGACAGTAGTACTGATCATGATTGAAATAGAAATTTAAGAAGAAAAAAAAAATGAAGGATTAAGAGTTGTTTAAGCATTTAATTTAATGGATCAAAATAATATAGTCAGATAATTAATTAAGCAATTACTCAATCATCTCACAAACAGTTTCTAATTGTTTGAATCAATGAATCTAAAAGTGATTAATTAAGCTGTCGTTTACAGTTTACTTTATCAAAGTCATGTCTGGTCATTGTTGAACAAATTAGTCTTAAAGTGAAGTATTGTTAAGTACCCATTATTTTTTTTTAATAATGCATAAAATGAAGAGTTATTTAATCATTTTTCTTTTAATTTTAGTTCTTAATTATATAATTAAGGTAATGGATTTAGATGTTTCTTTAATGATTATTAGAATGGATGAGGAGGACCACATAAGAATGGATTGAGTTTTATATAAGATACTTATAAGAAAGTTTTGATTTTTCTATGGATATGTGGTGGGTCATGATCCAAATTTGACTTGGCAACAAATTAGGGTTAGATTCGACCCTAGGTGGGTTGGCGGCGTAACGAATCAAAATTATCAAATTTTAATCCTGATTAGTTTAACAAATCTTTATATAAAATAAGGAAAGGAGTCAAGGTCGACCCTAACTCTAACAAAATTGAACGACTAATGGATAAAAACTATTCAACCCTAATTCTAATAGTAAGTTGATTCTTTCACTTTAATTGGATGAGCTCTTGCATATAATTTCTCCCTAGTTAAGTTCCAAAACCTACTACCTAGTTGGGATTTAGGGGGTGAGTATGAAGTTGTTGAGCTTCATCACTCTGTACATTGCATATTTTGTATTCATTCTTTAATAAAAATTTCTTTCTATCTGATAAAAAGAAACCCTACTCCGAATTATACCAATCAGGACAGGGCGACGATTTAAAACGGTCACAATATTTCAAACTGTCGCCAAAGGTATTCTCGAGGGTTTTTAAACCTTTTCCAATTCAGGTGTGGCAGATATTATTGGTGACGGTTTGTAACGTTGTCAAATTTCAATGCTTTAGCAACAGAAACTGACTCGGTGAAATATTTGTATCTATAGATCTAACACTAGAGAGCAGATCGTCTGTCTCTATTTGTATGTGCCATCTATGTGCCCACGCTGTTTTGATTTGAATCAACGGCTGATTGTTTTATAAAATTATTTTCTTTGCCATATAGATCATTCTCGCAAAAAATCAGTCATTTTTTAAAACTTTAAACCTAATCAGATATTGATCGAAAATAAACTATGATAATGAATGGTTTATTTTTCAATCAACTTTTGATAGCATTAGATGTCTTAGAATAAATTAAATTTTTTTTTTGTAAAGATGATCTATATGGCGCGGAGAATAATCATACAAAAATATTAGCAATTGGTTCGCCTCCATATGGGTTCCACAAGTCAAAATAAATGTAGGTACATAGAGGGCACATATAAATGGGGACAGAGGAACCGTTCTCCAAGCACTAGGTACAATTAAAATAAGGGATAATTGAACTTACCCCCTATAATTAATAGCTAATTGAACTTTCCCTCCTCAAAGATTGAAAATTAATCTTTCCCCCTTCAATTGACGGTTTCCGTTAGAATGTGTGCGTGTGGGTAGCACGTGATTTAATATGACCAAAATACCCATAACATTCACTTAACCAAAATTCATAATACCTAACCTACCCTCTCCCAAAACCCAAAACTACTATTGTCCCAAATCCACCACCTCCCCCAAAACCATCTATCAACTCAAAAAACTACTATCTTGATCTTCTTCTTCATCAACTGAGACTGCGACCATTGATGTATTTTTGTTGCGCCGGTGCCATAGTCTCAAACTCTTCAGATCTGAATTTTTTATCAGATCTTTAAAAGATCAAGGAGAGGGGTTGAGAGAGAGAGAGAGGGAGGGGAGAGAGAGAGATAGGGCAGGGGAGAGATTACCTGAAAATTTTCAGGTCATCTACTCATCTCGGTGGGAGGGGAAGTGGGTGAGAGAAAGTAATTTAAAAAAAAAACCAAAACCAAACCTTACTTCTCCAAAAGAAAAAACAAACTTTACCCTAGGGTTTACAACAACAACAAGGGAAGCCATTTCTTCTCTATTAAGACCTCCATCTTTATTCATGTCGAATTGCTGAAATATTATGTTCACCTTCTCGGATCTGCTGCTCCTTGTAGACATTTTTACATTGTTTTTAAGGTTTAAGGTTAAGGCAACATAAAGAGAGAGAAAGAGTTAGAGAGATGGGTTTTGAAACTTTATCTTCTAGGTTTCAATTTCAGACTAAACCCATTTTAGTAGAAATGAAGGATCAAATTGGGTTTTTATCTCTATAATTTTTTTCTTATGTAATTTTTTTTTTCTGATCTTCACTTTGAATTTGGGTGAAGAACTGTGAAGGTTTTTTTAGTTTCAGCCTCTTTCTATGATATGTGAAAAGAGAGGCCTGATTTTTTTTTTCCAGATCTTTTCAAATCTGTAAGAGATAAGGGAGAGAGGAGGAGAGAGGTTAGAGAGAAAGGACCTGGAAAATTTACCCATCGGTGTGGGATGGTAGGGGAAGGAGTAATTTTTTATTTTTTTTTGAACGGAGTTCTAAGGGACTATGATGGCCGACAATGGAACCAATAAGGGCCAACGATGGTGTTTCACGCGTGATGAGCTTTTTAGTCATTAGAAAAACTGTGTGAGTCACACATGCACATTTTGATGGAAACCGTCAACTGAAGGGGGAAAGTTCAATTTTCAATCTTTGAGGGGGGAAAGTTCAATTAGCTATTAATTTTGAGGGGGTAAATTCAATTAACCCTTATAAATAGGTGTGATACATTGTTATTCATACATTACACATGGGGCCAAATGNTAAAGAATTTTTAACGACGGCTCCAAATTAAGCGTCGCCAATATTAATCAACATTAGGCAGATGATTCAGCCGAGTTAACTCAGCCACGATACGACGAATTTTAAATTGCAAATATGGTGTAGAGAGATATTTGCGATGTGAAAAGCTCAGAAAACTGTAATTAGATGGAATTAGTAGGCTCTTTTTTTTTTTTTGTATGTAATTGAAAAGATATGTCCACAACCACAACTAGTGAAGCTAGTTTTTGTGGGAATGATGCTGTGGGATTATCTTGTCCATTATCTAATT
Source organism: Macleaya cordata (assembly GCA_002174775.1). Classification (NCBI taxonomy): domain Eukaryota; kingdom Viridiplantae; phylum Streptophyta; class Magnoliopsida; order Ranunculales; family Papaveraceae; genus Macleaya; species Macleaya cordata. Next base: position 834,689 of record MVGT01003289.1, read on the forward strand.
AATGACAGATTAAAACTATTCACTCTCCTCATCACCTAGCTAGCTAATTGGTGATTTGAAGATAACTAGATAAGGATGTTTATTAACATTTGTAGTTTTCAAATTAGCTTTTTCTGTCCCTTGATTTATAGAAAAGATGCCTAAAAATCATTCCTATAAATTTTCACTTATTTGGCATTTTTCTCACTAAAGTTTAAGGCCAAAGTCATGAGGAAAAAACAAAAAACCAATAACATGATCAATTAATATGGATATTTAAAATTGGGTTAGGATCTTAGGACACCAAATTTTGACCCAAAAAAAAAAATCTTTAATATCAATGATCATTCTGTTTAAAATCTATTGGTAAATGATTTTTATCATGTCAAGAATTTCAAACAATTAAATGATTTTTATAAGGACTCCTTAGTTCGGACGGGGGATCGCCCAGTTAGGAGACTCTCCAAAATTTCTCAAAATAGTTAGGGGGAGAGAGAGATCCCTAGCTAGATCTAAGATATGGTTTCTTTTTTCTTTTCTTTTTTAGCATACCATAGATTTGAGATGGTGGTGGTGGCAGCGATGATGTTGAGGTTGTAGTGGTGGCATGGTGGTGTAGATAGTGGCAGTAGTGAGGTGGTGGTTCTGGCGGTGGTATGGTGGTGAGGTGGTAGGTTGTATTTAGTTTTGCCAATAAAACTTCCATTGTTTGATCTGATTTAAAAAGTGATTTAGTAAATGGACCAGGCCAAGATTCATATCACTGTCCAACCCATTGACATGGGCTTTGGGCTGGATTCGAGCAAAGTTTTCAGCATGACAGGCCTAGGTTTTATCCTTTTCTGAGAAGCCTTCGTACGTAATCATTCCTAAGCAATGTTTTAAAAACCGGACCAGTAATCGAACCGGAGAAGCTAGTAGGTTGGGTTAATCTGGTTCAACCAGTGGGCTGACCAGTGGGTTAAGTCTAAACTATTAATACAATAACAACAATAAAAATATATTGTTTTATGCAGCACAGTAAGTTTTGGGAAATGCTAAAACTCTTAAATAACAGTTAGTTGTATAACAATTATATAGTCATAATGACAACAATCTAATGGTAGTTGAAATGTTAAGAGATTTGTCACTTGAGAGTCTTGGGTTCAAAACTCGGCAAGCTCATTTTTGTAAAATATAAAAATTATACCATTTTAACTTAAAAAAAATCGGTTTACAAATCGACTGGGTCACCTGGTTCACTGGTTCAACCGGCCGGGTCGATCGGTTCATATTAAAAAAGACAGCTTTTGAGAAAATTACTGGGTCAATGTTGACCCGAACCGGAAATTTGACTAGTTCACCGGTTGAACCGGCCGGTCCGGTCCGATTTTTAAAACACTGTTCGTAAGAGTCTCAAATATTAATGTGTTATATATTTTTATTTGTTTTGATACCGAGATATCTATGCCTTTTTTTTTTCTTTTTACGATTTTTACCCCTCAAGATTATCTGTTTTTTGCTAAAATTATGGACTAAAAAGTCTTTTTGGCTACCCATTCACAATTTTCTTTAAATTTATACATCATAAACATTATTTTCATTGTCTTAAATACAAAATGCAAGCAAAATAAACATGCTACGAAGGAAGGGTATAATCATAAAAATAAGCATGAGCCCACATTGAAGTGTACGAACCATCACACATTATAATCAACCGAAAACTGGGACGATTTAGTATTCTAAACAAACAACACATTTTAACACAAATTAGGAAATGAACCCAGATCAAACTTGATTGAGAACCACCAGTTAAACCTTTTTTTTTTTTTTTTTTCACATCTTTCCATCTTGCATTCTAGTGATAGCCTTCTCAAACTGGTTCCATCTCTGTTCCAATGTTCCACTATACCCGATCGACATTCTTATCAAACCCGGAGATATCCCAGCCAGTTCTTTCTCCTCTGTGTTCATTTCGCTACTAGTACTACTCCCGGAGCACGACATAAGCGTCTCGTAATAACCCAAGCTCACCGCCATCAACCCGAATTGAGTACAATTCTGTAATTGGTTCATCAATCGGTTCGCTCTCTCTTCGGTGTCCATATCCACACACAGAATTCCGCCGAACCCGTAATCTGGGTTCGCCATTGATTTCAAAAGATTATGGTGTGGGTGTTCTTCCAGGCCCGGATAAATGACTTTGAGGCCCAGTTTCTTCATTCTTGTAGCGTAAACCAATGCTCGGCGACAATGCTCTTTCATTCTAAGGCCCAAGTGAGGTACCCGCTCAGATAGCTCGAACGCAACCTTAGCATTCATGGTGGGACCCAAAAGCATCAATGCCCCTTGATGAAGGTCCATCATGGAGTTCACTAGACTTGCTGGCCCACATATTGCACCTGTTTTAATCACAAAAACAACAACCATGAAAATGTAATCAAATGGTTAGAAATGTTTGATCACATCAAGAATCCTGGTGGGACCCAAGAAATTGATCATTTTAAGAGAGGGGAGGGGGGGGGTGTTGGATTTTTTGTGGGTATTTTTTTGTCTTATGGTCCAAGTGGCAAAACATTATTCTACTACTACTTGGACAAAGGAGGTTCGTGAGTTCATGAGATTAGGAAGTTTAGCAATTTTTTGTTTGGTTATAAGCCTTTAGCTTGGCTGGTCAAGATGGGACCCATTAGAAAAGTTAGAATGGATGGGACTTGGTCACATGTTTCCTAGCGCATCAAATCAAGAGTAACCGACACCTAAATACCAATCATAACGTATGGCGAGTGGACCCACTAAAGTAATGCTTCATAAGTTATTAGAACAAGGACAAGGGGAACCTCAACTGTAAGAACTTTGGCCAGACTCTAGAAATTGAGGTGGTGACAGATAAAATTATGGGCAACAGAAGAAGATTTTATTTTATTAAATCACCTACCTTTACTCTCTCTTCTTATATTCCCACTAAAACTTCTAATGTCATAAAAAAATTAAATGGTAAAACCAATCAAATTATTAAAAATTTATAATATTTTTAAAGGTTTGATTCAGAAAATAAACTATTTCTAAATATGATGATCCAAATAAAAATATTTTCTTTTTTATGTGTTCTCTATTTCCATTATTTTGAGATATCCCTTGTCCATACTGCGGGTCCCACAATTCTGTTTAGCTCTCTATTTCCATTCAATCTACTAATTTTTAAGTTGATATGTGGGTCTAGATTCTACTAATATGTTGATTAATTTTTAATTTTTAATTTTTTTTTTCAAACCACCGAACCATGACGAATCACTGAAGTACATGATATCATGATCCCCTGAATAATGGAACTGAATCATGCCACGTGTAGGGTCAGAAATTAAAGTAACGTTACCTGCAATAATGTCGGCCCCACCGCTGATATATTTAGAAATACTGTGCACGACGACGTCAGCACCAAGCCGTGCAGGTGATAACACCATGGGAGCAAAGGTGTTATCAACCACAACCATCACCCCCTTATCGTGCGCTATCCTACTCAACTCGGGCACGTTAGCAACGGTAAGTGTAGGGTTCGACATCGACTCCACGTACAACACTTTAGTTTTTCCCTCCACGATCGCTTCTTTCACCATCTCCAAATCCCTTACGTCAACAAACGTCGTCGTTATATTACAAGCCCTAGGCAAGAAATGGGTCAGCAGAGCGTGGGTCCCACCGTACAAACACTGCGATGCGACCACGTGTCCACCACTCGAACACAGTTGCATCAAAACCGACGATATCGCAGACATACCACTAGCCGTACAGTAAGCTGCTTCTGTACCTTCCATTGCAGCCATCAGACGGCTGAGATTTAATACGGTAGGGTTAAAATGACGGCTGTAGATAAAGAAATCACGATCGGCACCTAATTCTCCGGCAAACATCCGGCGCATAGTCTCCGGTTCCATGACAGTGAAAGTTGCAGAGGCTTCGATCGACATGTTAACGCCGCCATGTTCGCCGAATTCGTGACGAGCGTTGGCTAACGCCGATGCTGGATCGTCCCAGTGTACTGACGAGAAGTTTATTCCGGCAGCTGATTTCTTAGCCACGATTAGATGTTCATGATCCCGATCGTAATCATCGGTGCTGCCGACGTGTCGCTTCTTGCTTACCTGAACAGCGATTCGGTCTCCCGTCTGGGCCATTTTTTAGAGAGAGAAATGAAGAGAATTTGATACGTAGAGGTTTTGGTTTCTTGATTTATAGAGAGAGAGGAGAGACAAAATTCTAGAGAGAGAAAGTGTTTAGAGAGAGAAAGAGAGGGGGAATAAATGTTTTTGGAGATAGAAAGAAGAGGCGAAAATGTTGTGGAGAGGAGGGATTTGTTTGGCTGGTTGATTGATGGGAGTAAGAAGGAGAAGAGCCCTGGTGTATAAATAGAAGTTTACGTTTTTTTACGTGGACGTATATAGATACATCGTATCTGGTCATATATGGAAATAACCAGTATATAACATCGAAAATTGATGGTCTACGGTTTACAACCACTTGATTGTGAAAAGGGGTCCTTTATTAGTGAGTCCCCACTACTGAATCTTATCCTTTGCATGTGAGACACGTGGGCTTTGTTTGAGACAAAATAGAAGAAAATTGTAACAGATGTCACGAGTTACGTGATAATGATGAGAGAGAATATTCCATTAATGCTAGCAAGAGTTCTTAACGTACGGTAATGATACTGTAGAGCTAGGGTCGGTAGAGGCAACTACTTAGTAAATTCTTGAAAAAACATGTCAGCCGTTGATTTAAATCTAACGGTATTAATGTGTGTGTTTAAGTTTTCCTGAAGCGTGGGATGGATTGGATAGATATTTGGATCCTATTAAGAATCCCGAAAGTAAACAGATTCTGAGATTCCGTGATAGTTAAAAAGGAAAGATTCGATTTGGCACTACAGCACAAAGAAGTTCACGGGGCTTGATTGCATGCCATGCCACTGTCCGTCGATTGTCTGTGTCTCTGGACATACAAAAGAGGAATACTAGAAACAATTGTAAGTGAAAGATTAATAGCTCCTCTTGTAGCTACCATGATCTTTTAATTTAAATTCTTGATATCAATCATTCTAGGGTTGGGATTTTTGGTCAAAAATTAAGAACATACCCATTTCAAAACACGATTTGAATTTTTTTTGAAAATAATTTACATGGAAAAACAGTTCATCTTCAATCTTCACCTAGACCCCTACGTGTATGCCATCAGATGACATAGCTGACCATCACATTAAATATGAAGTTTGAAGTCATCTGAAGATATGTACATGGAGATCTACTCTGTACAATTGCAACCTTCTCTATGCAATTGCAACCTTCCCCCATATAGTAGCTGAGTACGGTCATGCTATAATACTGATAATACTTCCAGCTAGGAAGTGAAATTAAAGAAATTGAGAATAAAATCCAAATTTCAGGTCCTTATCCTACTCTATGAAAAAATCATTTTTAGGTGATTAGGAAGCAAATAGCTAGGGGCTTAAACTTCATGGATTTTGTTAAGATGTGCCCTTAAACTTTTTAGTTTTGTATTTTGTTTAGTTTCTTAAGGTTGTCCAAATAGGCTGATTTTTTGATATGTATGTTATTTATACTATTTGGATCATATCTAAAAAAATCAGCTCAATCGGAGTCCTCTAGCACCCTCTGGCACCACGAACACTTAATTTAGACTTTAATAGTATGAATGGACGGCTGACATTTAAAGTGATTTGTTTAGAGGGTTAGATGTCTCTGATTGAGCTAATTTTTTGTAGACATCTTATAAATAATGATAATATTATGCTTACAAAAATTCAGCTGATTTGAAGACCTATAACTTGTAAAAAAAATCCCTTCAAAATCATCCTTATCGTGTGCCCTTAGGGCAAACGTTAACAAGACCCAAACTTCATATATAATTAATTGTTTATTAAGGAATCTTAAAAAGTTCCAAATACATGTGGTTAAGAATACAAAAACATGACTTCTAATTGTTTAAATAAAATTATTATCAACATTGATTGATTTGATAAGACATTCTTTGAAACAGATTCTAAGAAGATGTGAAAGTTTCACAGATTCTTCTAAAATCTAAACAATTAAAAAGATTTTTTTAGATAAGGCCAGAAAAAGATATAATTAATAGACACTATTAATTTCTTGAACTCTAAAAGCTTATCCTCCAAAAAAAAATAATAAAAAATATATATATAATAATATATCTCCAAATTTGTGGATATATATATATGTATAAGGGGCTGCCCCCTTAAAGCCATTTAGATTGGCTAGGGGGCGCCAGCCCCTAAAACATTGGGAGAGAAAAGAGAGAAGGGAGGAGAGAGAGAAAGAGAAGGGGGTGGCAGCGGCAGCGGACAACTTTGAGCTGTCACATCGTCCGTCCGTCCATCCCTAAATATTTTTTTTTAAAATTTTTTTAAAACTTTTTTAAAAACTAGCTATTTCTCCTAACAAAATTTATTTATTTACACTTCATTTACACTTGCCAATATGGTGGCATTGAGTTGATCCAAGGGCTGATTTTTGGTGACGATGATCTATTCATCATCTAGATCAACATCAGGATATATATCGTTTTCAAGTAGGCCACCTAATACTTATTTTATTCTTACATTCTATTTACAAGTGTGTTGTGCGCCTATTTCGATACGATCCAAGGGTTAATTTTTGTGACGATAATCTATCAATCATCTAGATCAATATTAGCGCATGTATCATCCTCGACTGAGCTACTTTTTACCCATAATAATTCGCCGCATAATTTGCGAACTCATACGCGGGGGGCAAAATAATTTTATCATTCGCGAAGCACGTGCGAGGGGTGCGCCCGAAGCGCGCGTGGAGACATCATACGTAGCGCATTTGGATATCCAACCCACACACGCGTAGCACGTGTTGGGATGATGGACAACCAACGTACACGCGCGAAGTGTGTGTGGGGGTCGTATATGTCTATATGACTGTACGTGGTGGTGGTGGTAGGACCAGTCAACAATTCCTTCATCTTTTTTTCATTTTGCTATTTATAAATATAGATTTTTAATATTAAATTATAATTTAAAAATGTGGCAGTAACCAATCTTTCTTTTTTATATGGTGAAGTGGTTTGACCAAACTGGGGACTGCCAATAACATTTTGGGGGTGCCTTTAAAATACTCTAAAAAATTTAGGTCCTGCTTAGTATGCAGGAAAAATTTGCAGAATGCAAATTACCACAACTGTGGTAGTGGTAGTTTGCATGGACAAATAGGGCCATAGGTATCATAACTAGCAGAGGAATACCATACTAAGCAGCTGATTTATCCATTTAATTGGAAATAACTGCAGATGCGAATTTTTTATGCATACCAAGCAGGGCCATAATAAAGTTATATTGTGAAATTTTGTAAAAAGATGAGCTAGTGTAAAAGAAAACGTGTGATAAATAACGTGAGTAATTCATAGAGTTTCCATAAGTTGAGAAAATTCACAGCACGTGATAGGTAGATCGAGGTAAATGTCTCGTGCACCTGCAACTACAAGCAAATAACACATGCTGATATAATTTGAAGTACATAAGAGCATCTAGCTCCAACAATGCGCCCAAACATCAAAATGGTTAATCGATGCTAAAAAATGAACTCCAACTAAAAAAACTCCATATTTAACATGCCTAAGGGCATCCACAATGGTAACATTTTCTGGCTAAATCTTTAGAAAATGTTACGTAGTGGAGCAGGCCAAATATGTAAATGGACCCTACAAGTCTCATAGATAAGCCAAATTTAGCGGTCTCCATTTTCGATCTGGAGATTTATAGCCAGGCGAGTGGGGGGAGTCGTCTGATATGGGGCGGGTTGAAGGGAGGGCGTATGAGAATGGGACGGGTAGGGGGAGGGGCGTCTGACGTTAGATGGGTAGGAGAGGTGTCATCTGACCATTTTAAAAAATGACTCTTACGTCCTTTAAATAGTTTTTATTTTTTATTTTTGTAAACTTAACTTTCTTCCACTGTGTTACTCAGATACGTAGGGTACATTTGGTAGGCCAAATTTAACTTTTACCCTTGCACCGCTGCGGATAGCCTAATCAGCATGTGCCATATTTGGTGCATAACATTAGACATAGAGTAGTGGTTTTGAAATGGGATCCGCATTTTACACAATGAATCACACTAGAATCATCTCATTTGGGGATTATAGGCATAAAATGAGCTACCTATTAATCTAGAATTCCTTTGGTGCTCCACATTTTATTAATCTAGTACCTTTACACAAGCCAAATTTATTTGTACTCACTCAGATTTCAACATATTATACACAATCTTTCTCCAAATACTCCATTGGATTTCTCCAATACAGAGACAGATTATATGAAAGAAATCTTAAGAACAACTTAGGAGGTGATTGTTTTTTTACTTGTCACAAATTAATGGCAGGCCTACACAAAATACTATTTATTTTTACCACTAACTAGTTGTAGTAAAAGGTAAACCTTTAATTGAAGCCCATATTAAAAGTTTGCTTCTTACTACCACTAATTAGTGGTGAAAAATAAAGAGAATTGTGTGTAAGCTCACATTAATTAGTAGCAAAAAATAATCACCCTTAGTGAACCTACATCCTCTCCTAAGAAGATGAGATTGATTTCAAGTTTTTTAGGTTGTGTTTGATTGCACTTGATTTCTATGAAATTAGATTAATTTCGTGAAAACAACACAAATTTTAATATTTATTTGCAATTTAAATTCTGTGAAGGGTCAGACACAATATTTTGACACAGAGTTTAAACACATTCTATTCACTGTTGGATATAATCATCCAATGGTTTAAAGTCATGATCTTTATCACTTCCTAAATTTAAGGACTAATTCCTAAATTAAAGAAAAAATAACTGAGTTGTTAACCGTTAGATAATTATATCCAATAATAAATAGAACGTGTTTAAACTATATGTCAAAATCTTGTGTCCTCAGACCCTGACCCTTGTGAAAGTCTCTCAAGAAACACATTTATGTGAAAATGACCATATTTATTGGAACACATTTCTTTCCAATCAATTATAGACTTGTATTTACACAATATTTTCCAATCCATATATATATATATATATATATTTGTCTTTTGGTCAATAGTCAAACAAACGAAGCCAGTGGTAATCTTGAACACGATTGTGCAGGATAACTCTTGTGGTGTCTCTCTCTCCAAAGTGGAGTACTTTTCTTCTTTCTTCTTTGTAATCACGTGTGACGTGTGAAAGCACTGTATATTCTTATCGTTATCTTGTACACGTGGGCACAAGATAACTATGGTGCGCCGTATGACGTGTCCATCAAGTGATGGATTTCATGTGTATATCATGCTTACGTGGTTGGGACCACTAGCCAAAGAGTATCTGTGGGACCCACTCCACTCATGTCTTCCACCTAGCTCGGAACATGGAAGTATAAGACTACTTCGTTTATCAATTTGCTTTTGATTGTGATGTCATTTCAGCTTTTAGTGCGTGATCTGGTAAGTTGCAAGCTACCTTGTTAAGGTGCATAAAGATTCTATAACCATATATCATTTTTGATATTTAAATGGGCTCCTCCCCGGCTCCATGCGGCTCTTACGGCATCCTCACATATTTTCCAATATTCCCAAATTACCACTCTATTTCAATTAACAAATTTAGCACCATTTTAATTAAATATAGGTTATGTCCTCTACGAATATATTTTTAGTTACATTTGTTTACACCTAATAGTGGGTGTTATATGGAGTCGATCCACAAGTTGATTTTATTTTTATTTTTTATGATGATCCTCAACGTCTAGATCACATCAAACTACATATCGTCACTGGTGCGTCTATCTAATACCTATTTTATTCTTACACTTTACTGTCACATGTTTGTGCGTCTATGTAGAGATGATGCATCGTCTAAATAAACATCCCCAAGTGAGCCACCTAATACTTATAATAACGCGCTACATAATTTGCCAACCCACACGTGCTACAAGGAGGCAAAATAAATTTGTAATGTGCATAGCGCGTTTGGACATCCAACTCAAAGTGCGTGTTTGGGGCTCCTCTATTTTCTAAAATTGCGAAAAGATTCTGCGGCAGCTCACACAACATTTGCGCGATTTTATTCACCGTGAAAATGTTGAGCGGATATCCTTAACTCCACCTCAAACTAGTGGATGAAGTGCGAGTATTGGAGTTTTGGATGTCCACTGGCCATGCCATTTTTGTGGCTTTGGGGCAAAGAGGTGCCCATTGTCCCGGCTCTTAAAGTAAAAGTTGCATGACATTAGGAGTTAAACATTTTGCACGTGTTTTAAATTGTATGGGACCCATTTTGTCGTGTTTTTAACTGTTTGAGACCCATTTTGTCTTGTTCAAATTTTCACCAATAATGCTAACGGTACCGAAATTTGGTCGAATAATGCAAAGGCTACCGATGGTAGATGTAAGAATTCCACACACCACTTCTTATGAACCGCACCTATTGTAAAGTTTGATGTAGTTCTAGCATCACCCAAATTAGTCTCGCACTTCTTAATGATGTGTCAAAAAAGAGTAACGATACATTTACAACAAGTTGTGCATCAAGCTGTTGTGCATCAAGCTGATGTGGGGTAGATGTACAAGTTTTGAGAAGTGGGCAGTTAATGAGAAAAGCGTTTTTCACCAAAAAAAACTTATCTTTGTACATTCTAAAAGATATATTGAAGTTTTGAAATGTCTCCATTTCATTTGCTATATCATTTAGGATATTTCTAGGGCGTGGGTTGGTACCTCTAGCACTATCTCGATACCTTGATAACTACGGGCACGCATATGAGCAGCCCTTCCGAAACATGGGGGAGCCCAATCAGTGCAAACCCAACCTTGGAACAGGATTAGACTTGGGCCTACGCCTTGAGCACTAAAACCAACCCGACCCTACTCAGTCAAGATTGGGCTTGTGATGATCAAATCAGGGTGGAATTGGGCTAGGCATATTCGACTTTGAATAAGCCCACAGGCCCAAAAAAAGCCCACCCCACTCAAAGCTTCTAAACATTATAATTACTATTATTTCAAGAAAATATGTAATGCAAATGAAGCATATAGGTGATTCAATAGAATTTTTTTTTTTTTTTTTAACATTTATGTTGATTTCTTGAGATTTTTCCTGAATTTAGAAGTAATGCTTCCAAAAATTACAGGCTAAATTTGGATCCAACAAAAGCCCAAAAGAGCCCAGCCCAAGGGAGCGAACTGGACCATTCATATGGCTTGGGTTGGGGAATGAGGTTTTGATTAGGGATCCCGAGCCCAACCAATACCAGACCCAACTTAGCCCATTCCATCCAAACCCCGGTTCGGTTAATACCAAACCCAAGCCCTGACCAGCCTGGCCCATCATCATCCCTAGTTTTAGCTCAAGACCTCTTCATTCATAATAATATTTATTACATAAAAGAATATTCATAGTTACATTTGGAGAATTAAATATAATTTTTTGTTTTTTGAAAGAGAAAATTAAATATAATTACAAGTCAAATATACAAATATACTTTGCTATACTTCTAGCTTATGTAAATCATCAATAGAGAGCCCTGCACCGTCCGATGTAGTACAAGATGCTGCAGGATTTTCCGATCTTCCAGTCTCAAGATGTTGTAAGAATTCAATAACAACAGGATCAGTCCATGGAGCTCCAAAAGGAGCTTCATCTCCTGCCACCCATCCTAGATGACCCCCTTTTGGAGTGACTATCAACAAACAGTTGGGGTTTTCCTGAAAAAGCAAAAACTACAAAAATTTAGAAAAAAAAAAATCCTTAAATTAACATCTATGCAAATATATCAAGGAAGCAACAGTTACAACAGTTAGTTGAAGCAAGAAATCCTATTTCAATTCTATCCTCCTCCGAAGAAAAAAAATTGTCGGAAATGAAATGAAGAGTACGTTTAGTAGGGCGGTTATTTCAGTTGGAGGAAAACAGTGAAATGAAGGCGTTTGGTTCCATCCCAGGTAAAATAAGTTAATTCCAACAGATGACATTGAGTTACAACTTCTCCCCCTCAAAAGCCGAAATCAACCCATATTTTCCATGCCACATTAGCATTTCTCTCTCCCTCTTCCTCTCTCTTTTCTCCTCGAATTCTTTTATATTGTCATGTGTAAACAAACTACTAAACTTGGTAAGGGGAAATTCCATTCCAATTGAAAATGGAACTACGCACTGTGATCAGATGATTGGGGGAACTACCCTCAATTCCAATTACTCCCTACTAAAAGTACCCTGAATCAATAACAAATAATATGGGTAGTTTATATTAACAAAACATTGATGGTTAGTGAACTATATGTTGGCAACATTACAAAGCTAGCTAAGAAGACAAACATACCTTGATATCTTCACGAGGAATTCCCCGAGAAGGCGCAATAGGATCATTTGCGGCCTGCACAGCATGTAGATCATGAAACGGTAGCACATACATACAACTTATAATCACTGAGCTGCAGCTGTTTCTTTTTTGTTCATCTTTTGAATACCTAATTGCGCTATCCAGCATAATATTGACAACATGTCTGACATTTTCACTTGGGTATTCAGGGATTACAGCTCCCTAAAAACATTAAGGAATCGATAGATGATTTGAAGTTAATTCTCAAACAATCATATTCTGAGAGACGTTAAGTAAAAACATGTGTAAGACACTTATCTGGTTAAGCTGAGGACACTGTTGGACAACAAAGTAATTTACAAACCATATTACTTTTAATGTAAAACAACTTACCCTGCAATTAAATGGAGAAAATTTTAAATAAAACTTTAGGGAACATACTAATTTATGGGGCTACTTCGTTCCAATTGCTCTCACAGGTTTCAATTTACAAAAAGATTAATACCCCCTAAGAGTTTTATACATATGTTTAACACAAATCCTTTTACAGTGTGTTTGGATGTAGAATTCATATTTTCCAAGGGAAACATGAGTCCTTGGAATATGAATCCCTAGAAACATGAATCTTTTAGTTTGTTTGGCAACCATAAAAGAATCTATGGATTCATGAATCCTTGGAAGCTTGAATACTTTGGTTTGTTTGGCTGCCATTTAAAATCTAAGGAAATTCTCTATTTTGTTCTTTTAAGTTTGTGGGGTGTAATCTGCATTGAGTTGGGTGAATACATAGTGAATCCTTAGTTTAAAATTCCAGCAAATCCAAAACAGGGATTTGCTAGAAAACAAGTTTCCTTGGGAAACAAGTCTCCAGGGATTCTTGGCAGCCAAACAGACCAGGAAAACATGAATCCCTGGTCCCCACTGAATCCTTACTTTGGAATCCCCCTTCCAAACAAACACAGCATAAGATTTTACGGTTGAGTTAATTAACAAAACAGAGAAAGTGTGATGATTAAACAGAAAAGGGTGAGAATAGAGAACCTACAAGGATATGATCACTTGTTCCAGAATACAGATCTCGGTAATAAAGGAGAATATAATACTAAGTTTCTCAAAGTACTATGTCTTGTTACATGGTGCAGTAGTATTACCTGGATGCATAACAAAGGTTTGCGTACATTTTTTATGGAGTCCGAACTGCATGAGTTGGAGTAGTAATGATCTGCTGAGTTGAAACCAAAGGAAACTACAAAGGAATAATGGAAGGAGCTCTTAGCAAATAGGCATGTAATTCTATCTGTGATGAACTTCTTAGGAATATAATTAATACATACCTCGGGTTAACCCTTCATCAAATTCCTTGACAGTCTTGGCATTAGCAGCCAATTTTATATCATATTCGCCTCCAATTTCTTCAAATAGGAGAGCATGCCTGCAACATGAAAGCCACAAGGACTAATGTAAATGAGAGATAATATCTACATCTATACTATTGTATAATGGGGGCGTTATGGTGGATCTAGCATTCTTGATTACTTACGCTTATTTTTCTGAAAATTACATAATATACCTTATTTAAATATAATTTTGAAAAGGTTAACCAACCATTTAAATTTTGAAGTTTTCATGAGTGTCTCTACAAAATTCAAAATAAGGAAGGGAACACTATTTATGAATAATTAATATGAAAGTTAACGCAGAATCAAATGATCATAGAATTACTTCTTGAAGATTTTGGTCAGAGCTCTTGCAAGAGCTTTGTCATAAATGTTATTAAATCCCTTACGGAAATCTTCATCAGCAATGACCAGATTGAAAGGATTACACAAGGATACTGCTCCAGAGAGAGGACAATTTTGGGATTCCTGCAAGAAGAGACAATGAAAATAAGAACCAAAATAAGCAGTAATAAAAGAATGAAGAGACAATGTTTTGTATAAACAGCAGCAATTGAAAACCAGATAAACAAAATTTATGGAAATTCCAATTGAGTGAATTAATTCGCAAGAAATCCTCAGTTGCAAAAACACCCCGACATTCACAAATTACCAAAATACATGATCTTTACTTTCATTGTGGTCTTGACATCCTATTAGATACTCCTGAATTTCACGTAAATAACTGGTAAGTAGTCAGGTGACACCCAATCGACGATTGTAACTTGCAAACGAAAATGAAGGTAGAAATAACTGATTATGGAAACTTGGTTGAATGACCTCTAACAGAAAAAAATGAACTTCACATCCTACAGACATAGGTAAGATCTCTCTCATTATCGTGCGAGTTGAACCTCCACTTTACACAGAAACACATAATAAAATTTAGCACACAGACTAGAAGAAATGAAAGATCAACTAATACTAGTTGCATCTGAACGTTGAAGACTTCTTGATAATCATAAATCAGTTGGATGTAATACGATCAAGATCACGACTATACATGAATTCATAGGAAGTACCAATATTTATGAAAGGAACTAAAGGGAAGATTAAAAAACCCAACAATCTGTGATTGGAAGTCCTTGACAAACAAACAATTTAGATACTGAAGGGAACAACAATGCAAACAGAATTCACATCTGATCCTACCTCACCCAAATATCGAACAAGAATATTCGCTCCCAAAGACCAACCAACTGCATATAAATTTGAATTTGGGTAACGAGTCTTTACATGTTTAACCACCTCACGTGTATCTTCTGTAAACGAAGCTGAATAAAACTGCAATATCATCATCAGCGAATGAATAAAGAAAACTGATCAGGTCCACAACTGCTTATCTAAGTACTGCAAATTGTGCATTGTCAAAAAAGTTTGGTTTTGCAAATACAGAAGTAAATCAAAGGAGATTATCAAGAATTTATGTACACTTTGTTAAATGAAACAGAGCCTAATATCTTGCACTTGAATTGAAACTGAACGAGAAAGAAATGTAATTCAACCTCAAACTTAAGAGTTAAACTAGAAATCTTTATAAGCAGAAAGAATTTGGAAAAAAAAACCTGAGGCGTTATAACCGGACTACCTCCACAGCCACGGCTATTGAACACAACAACACGCCATCTGATTCTTCTAGCTCGAACAAGCATATGTTGAACATAAGTATCACCACTCCCTCCAGTTAGACCTGGCTGCAACTATCCATGTCAAGTACTCTCTCTAGTTCCTACTAAAATCTCAATAGCTGAAATTAGAAGGGATTTTTGTTTTTTTTTTCGCTTCTCATCCATTGTAACTCACTCGATATTTTATCATACATTTGCAAAGACCCCTTGACTATGGTCCACGCCATTGATTAATGGTCAACTATTTTCTAGCTTTGAAAAATGACAATATTACTCTGAAAACTTTATATCATATGCCTTCTGCGGTCATCAAATTAATGAGTATAATGATTTATATTAGTTAACACAAATGCCACTGATATTTCCACATAATTCAAATTTGTATTGTCAGTTCCGATAGTACAAAATGGCTTGTCTGTTATGTATGGTCGCCAACTGGTTTGGCAGTTCTAGGTTGCTAATAGTTTATTTTATGAAATTTGTATTGTCGGTTCTAGGTTACCTAAGAATAATTCAGCCAAAAATTGAGTAAATTGTGTGGTTATAATAATTAGTTGTGTGAAAATATCAGTGGCCTAATTTAAAGTGAAAATGATCATTGATTAATGGTCAACTTGTTTTAACTTATGTAAAATGAGAATATCATCCACAAATTAGTTGACTGTTAGTCAATGACGGTGGACAATAGTCAAGGGGTCTTTGCAAATGTATGAATAAATGTTGGGTGAGTTACAAAATCACCCCAAAAAGACGTATGGGTGGAAAGCAAGAAATCCCAAATTAGAAACAGAATTGCAAACGTGGATTGAGAAAACGCAGAATCAATTCAAATGCACAAAAACCTAGATTTGGCAATTCCATCAAATTAACAACAATAAAGGTTCTCAAGTAAAAGAAAAACTCGAACTAACCAGTAAAATTAGGACCGGAGAATCTGCTGGAATCTCAAGGTCGTCACCGCAGACCCAGTCGAGAGAGACGACGCCGTTGTCTGGTGTTCTAAGACACTCTCGCCGGAATCTGACGCCAGGGAGAGACCGGAAGAAAGCAGCGAAGATCGTTTCAATGTGACGATTCCATCCGATCAATGGGAACGGATTGTATGGATGCTGCAGTGTTTTGAAGTTGGGGAAGAGGGAATCGTTAGGTCCGCCGATTATTTCGAGATTGGAGGAGGAAGAGGAGTAGGAATCGTTGAGGGGGATTTTAGGCATTGAATTGGAGTTTTTGCTGACGTGGATGGAAGTCTCAAGTCTGTTAAGTGAGCTAATTTTTTTGACAGATGAGATGAACCGACGATGGTGGTGGGGGAGGAGGCGGTGGTGGTAGTTGTGGTGGTGGGACGTGAGATGGACAAAAGTGGAGGGGATGACTCTCGTCATTGGTCCTCCTTTTTCTTTGGGTAATTAACAATGGCGAACAGGAAATGAAAAGGATATACCAGGTCCCACCAATCATGGAGTTAGGTTGCTAAACGCGCTTCTGTTTCGGATAAGGGCGCCCTACCATGCAATATGCCAGTTCATATTTTTTTTTTTGCTAGGTAAGCAAGAATATATTAATCAGATATAAAATATACAAATGTAGAGACAAGCTCCGAACAAAGTAGAAGAACAAAAGCAAAACCATCTACAACACTATGGGGGTGAGGCATTCCAACTAGGCTGGCACCCCATGCCGCAATAATCATTGTTGTAAAGGTTATGAAAATCTAAAATAACAAGTGTTTGGATTTTCGACAACTAGAAAACTTGGCCGATGATCAAAGGTTTCATTCGTTCCAAGGGGAAGATTAGCTCCACGCTTGGACATGGTATCTGCAGCAAAGTTTGTTTCCCTAAAAACCGATGAGAATTTGATAGTCAAGTTTTTTCTGATATTGTGCCATCTAGAGATAATGAACCATGAAACTTTGTCACTTGCGAAGCATTTGATAGCAGTTTGAGAATCGGAAGTGACCCATATTTTTGACCATCCTCGATCTAAGGCCCACTCCAAACCAAAGATAATGGCTAAGAGCTCAGCCACAAAGTTGGTACAGATCCTAAGGCCCGCCGACATCGCTCCAATAGTATTACCTGTGTGATCTCGAAGAATCACCCCTGCACCACTTGGACCTAAGTTTCCTCTTGAACATCCATCACACCCAATTTTCAACTGATCAAGGTCAGGAAGACTCCAAAAGCATTGTAAGACCCTAGTGGGTTTAGCTGGTCTAGGATTGATTTGAAGGTTTTTAAAAATCATGAGGTCTTCTACCCTATTATGCATAGTGCTTTTCATCAGAATAGAACATTCAACGAAATTTGCTAATATCTTACTTTTGACCTGACGAGAAGAAGCTGAAATATTGTTGAAGATGCAACTGTTTTGGTGGTGCCAAATTTCAGTTAGGACATAAGTAATAACAGCAGCAGCCCAAAGGTCGCGAATGGCAGCACTCCTAGTTGTAGCATGAGCAGTAACTGTTTCAAAATTTTGAACATGGGGATTCCATTGGAATCCAAACAACTCATGAATCCAAGACCAAAGATTGACAGCAAATAGGCAAATCCAAAACATGTGAGTGTCGTCTTCGATGTTCTTTAAGCATAGAGAGCATCTAAAGGCAATGTTAATACCTCTGTCTTGGAGTCTCTTGTTCAGATGTAAGTTTGTGTTTTGTTACGCTTCAATGTTTGATTGACAATGACAATTGAATGAGCCCGCAATTCAATTTGTCCTGATAGCAATGAAATGTGTTATGTGAAAATAGGTTCATTTCCACTATTTCTAGGGAATTAATTTTTTTGGGGGGAAAGGAAGCTGAATTATATTCAAAATTAACTATTAGCCACACTCTTAAGTAACTGAGCCCCCAGTTCCAGAGAATTAAAAATGCAAACAAACAAAAGAATTTGTATTGTTTCCGCAGAACTAACCCATTTCTACGAAATTCAAATGCTATTAAACAAGAATCTAAATCTTCTTGCCCTCCATGTCCCCATGCTGACTTTGCATTGTGGGTCCATATAGAGACGATCTAATAGTTGAGATTTTGTGAAAATATTCTCCTCACCTTATAAATCATTCTCACATAAAATTAGCCCATTCTAAAACTTCTAACTCAATAAAAAGTTGATTGTAAAATCAACCGTTCATTACATAAAATAAAAATAATTTTTTAATGGTTAATTTTACAATCATCTTGATAGGGTTAGAAGTTTGAAAATATACTAATTTTTTGTGAGAATGATTTATAAAATGAGGAGAACATTTTCACAAAATCTCAGCTATTAGATCGTTTCTATGTAAGCCCCACAGTGAAAAATCAGCAAGGGAAGAAGGAACATAGGATATTAGGGCCGGAGGATTCGACTCCATCAACATTCACATGCTATCCAACACAGCATCGAACGCACATTACGCGTAGTATCAAATTCTACTAAAACGCAAGTGTGTGTTATTCACTACAGGCGTATAATATCAGAGGGTCCAAAACCAGTAAACCCACCAACTAGAAGTCTAAAAGCATCTCCACTGCACGATATTCAATTCAACACATATATAACGCATGGGTTCTTCAACTGCTGCTGCTTACGCTAACCTGCGCACATTTCCCACCCGACTCCAATCCGTACAATCATCAGCATCTTCTTCACCTCCTTACCTACCGTTAATCCGACCGTTTGTCTCCTCCGTCAAAACCTCTCTGAATTCAACAGTAAGCTTGACCTCCTCCAAAAGTAGGACTTGTTATTACAGATCCAACTGGAAAGTGAAGTCATCAATGGCGGAGATTTCTAGTGAGAGAAAAGAACACAAGAAGGAGATCTTCGAAACCGAAGAAGTTCTGTCGGTGGCTCTGGCGAAATACACAGCTGATCTTTCTGAGAAGTTTGTGAAAGAAAGAGGGGCTTTTACTGTTGTTTTGTCTGGTGGTTCTCTCATCAAATCCCTCAGGTCAGATTTCAATTTTTTTTTTTTTTTTGGTTCTTCTTTTGAGCAAAATAAAAATTAGGGCACTCATTCATCCCTCAAATTTGACGAAGATACTTTTGAATTAAGATTTTCAAAATTTTTTTTTTTGGGTCTTTTTCTTAGTTGAAAAAGTATTAAATGGGGGTTGGATTTCAATGTTAGTGGGTTTGGGTGGTAAATGTTAGGGTAAGAGAAGATTAAAAGTTATGAAATTTATTTCTTTGTGGGATTTTTGGTTCTGGGTTTTTGTTGATTTTGGATTTGAATTTCAGGAAATTAGTGGAAGCTCCATATGTTGCTTCGATTGATTGGGCAAAATGGTATGTTTTCTGGGTTGATGAGAGAGTCGTTCCTAAGGATCATCCTGACAGTAACTATAAGCTAGCTTATGATGGGTTTCTCTCAAAGGTGAACTAGACCTTTTTTTGCTTTTCCCTTCTCTTTTTTATTTTTGTGTGTTGTTGATTATACTATAATATGCTTAATTAATTATTTCTTTTTGCGTATTTGTGAATCTAAGTCCATCTGCTTTTATCCATTCACTTCACAAGACACTAAAAGACCGAACTTTGTTATGTTGAATTCCAATGAACCACAGAAAACCATTTGAAAATTAAGTTGTCCCAGTCTGTAGATGAAACTGTTGATTCCATATTTATGTACTCAGTAGAATTGTTCTTAGGAATCCTTACCCTCGTCGGCCGTTGCTGAGATGTGATCATGAGAAATTGAGAAACATAAAACAGAAAAACCTAGAATAATACTAGGACACACAGATTTGCGTGGAAAGCCCAAATCCACTATAATCAGAGTTGAAATATCTACGTACAGAACAACCCCGACTAATACTGAAATATGTATAGCTCAGATAGTGATCGAGTTCAGGTCGTGTAAGAGAATCCTAAACCCAAATGTATTAGGGAAACCCACACAGAATCCAGGAATTGTACATACGTTCCAGGAAATCCTCAACAATTCAAAATTGGTTACTAGTAAACTAAGACAGTTCTCATCTGTTATGGGTTTTTATCCATCTGCAAAATTGAGTCACTCTACTCAAGAAGCATTTTCAAGAATTATTGGATCTCTGCATTGCTTTTTCGTGGCTGAGAAAGATATTGAGAAAGCTTTTGTAGTCCAAATATATCATCTTCTTCCCTCTTTCAGTTGCATGCTTATTGTTCTTGCTTCAACTAGTATGCTTGTCTTGTAATTGTTGTTTGTGCTGTTCCTATACTATGTAAAATTAAATTTTTGTTTATCTAATGGTAGGTTCCAATTCCTTCTGGTCAAGTTTATGCTATAAATGATTCACTCCCTGCTGAGGGTGCGGCCGATGATTACGAGACTTGCCTGAAGCATTTGGTTAATACCAACGTTTTGGCTGTATCAACTGCTAGTGGGTTCCCTAAATTTGATCTCCAGCTGCTGGGGATGGGCCCAGATGGTCATGTAGCATCTCTGTTCCCTGGACATCCTCTTGTCAATGAGAAAGAACGGTGGGTTACCTTCATTAAGGACTCACCAAAACCTCCCCCAGAGAGAATTACGTTTACCTTCCCAGTGATAAACTCATCTGCATATATTGCCCTCGTGGTGGTTGGAGCTGGTAAATCTGAAGTAGTGGGTAAAGCATTGGGGAATGAGAAAAGTTCTAATTTGCTTCCTGTTCAAATGGTTTCACCTGAAGACGAAATGATTTGGTTTCTGGACAAAGAAGCAGCTTCGAAGCTGTAGAGATCAGGCATGCCTACTATAATGTAAGTTGTTTAAGACTCATATAATAAATTATCATCACATCTACCTTGTAAGGTTGGATTAGTCAGAGTTCAGTCCTGACATCTTAGATGATTTTGTAGTAGTTGATGACTAGGGAGGTCTTTATTTATTAGTGCTGGTATTGAAGAGAGGTTTTAATGAACTAAATCTTTGTCTGCTTGTTGTTTGTAACTTGATGCTCCTTATGTTTAGCTTTCCTAAAGTTTATGTTGTCTAAATTGTTGCAAGATTCAACCCCCGTATGCTTTCTTGTCATATGATGTTTGGGATTCTGATGGAGAAGCTACTCATTTGTTGGTATTTGACATTCTACTTATTCTTTAGTTTTAGTTATGTACAAAGAGTTCTGGTTGATTGTCCAGGGGAAAGAAAAAAGTTCACAATTGGATTTTGTGATACTTGATCATGTTGATCTTGTTACCTTGGTCATCCGCTAGATTGGATTTTGCTTTAATTATGTTGCTTGCAGGTCGCCTCTCTGACATGTCCAGCCTGCCCTAGTAGCTAATTTATCTGTTCAGTTGGTGCATGATCCTATTTTGTATGGGCATTTCTTTACCTGTATTCTTCTTCCTTATTACATTTACGATTAGGATTTAAATAACACAAGTTTTTGGGAGTGAATTTTCGTCATGGTGTTAGGAACCCTAAATCATCTTGAGTATAAAATATCTTGTACTTGATTTATCTCTAATTAAGACGGTGTGAGAAAGTGAGAAGAAACTCTGTAAAGTGTAAACTATAGGTTTCATATTTGACTTGAGAGCATAATGTTTATCAACATTCGTTAGACCCGCTTAATTAAAAAGGTACTATATTTTTGTTCGCTTTTACAGCAAGTGGCTGTTAACATAACATTTTTCTTCTTTTGTTTGGTTTGAAAAGAATTGTATTAAAAAGGTTTCTTGAACATTTCTCTTCTCATCTTGTAATCTCTTTAGTTTTAAGCATAAATAAAGGCTAGTTGATTCTAAAACAGTGTGCCTGAATATAAGTATATTTTTCAGACTGGATTAGGTTTTTGTATTGGCTTTGGTCTTTAAATTTGTATTCAAAGCTTCAATTTGAAGTAACCTATACTTCCCCCAAAACCTAACTTACTCGTCTCCTTTTGTTCCAAACAAGATTTTTCTCAAATTTATGCAGAAGTTTATAGAATCAAGGTGGAAAGAAAACCAAATTAAAACATAATAACAACTCACTAAATTAAAGAGACTACAAATCTGGAATCTCTAGTATTGCTTCTGTACTCTTTACTTAATATCTCCCATAGATCAACATGATGTTGATAAGGGGCTTATCAAGAGCTTGATTTTCTCAAGCATCGACACCGTTCTCGATCAACCTCTGCTTCTCTTCTTCAGTCATAAACGCTGTGATAGGGAACGATCGCCCAATACCCATCGGAGTCTTGAAATATATCTTCTTTTTAGATGGATCTTCGACGCTCATTTCAGTTATCGGAACCCACATGAACATCTGCTTGCTCTTGACGCCAGTCATCTTCTTCATCTTAAATTTTTCAACATAGGCTGTGACTTCGGTTGCATAACTAACGCGGGTATTTGTTGTTTCGAAGAAATGCTCGTAAGGGGCCTTCGATTTCATCCAAACGAATCCTGTCTCTCGAACTCTCCCACACTCTTCAAGATCTTGCAGTGGAAGAACCCCTTTAGGAAATCCAAGTTCTTCAAGAAGTTCTACTGATTGACGATAACATTGTTCGGAACCATAAACAATTTCTGCGCCGGCGCGCTCGTCGTCCTGTGATCTACCACTGGCCATCTACAAGTTTGTATTGTTTCTAGCTATCAAAAGATGAATGAAACTTACTGTTTTTTTCTTGAAACTTGAGAGAATTCTGTTGATGGGATTCAAATATTTGAAGAACAAAGAAGAGATGGATGTTGTTAGGAAGTTGAACTACTAAACACTAGGGCATGTGAATTTGTTCACCTAACTGCTAGTAAGGGGCGTGGCCTGTGGTGACTTCACCTACATTTCTTTACCCTTAAAAAGACCTATCACATGGTTTGAAGATTTGATTACTCAGTGAAACTAGTTATGTATTTCTTATATATTTAGATTATTGGGGGTTTTGCAGAATTAGCACATGTTAACATGATCAGTTTGATATATTTTTAATGTTTTTTCCCTCATAAATTTTTTTATTTTTATTTTTTTATAATAAATAATTCAGTCAATAAACTGCGATGGCGTGGTCAATTACTATAGTTTTGGTATACTTCTCACGTTACATAGACATCGTCTCGTCCCAACAGTAAATAAGAAGTGTTTAAATCATGTGTCTTAGAAATGTGATCCTTTGTTATAAATTAATGTCATTTAAAAATAATTCTACATGAACGTCATGTCTAAAACGCATAACATACGTATAGCGCGTGTTAGACCCTTTGGGTCTAAGTTTTTTTTTAGAAGTAGGACTAAATTACATAACTTTGAAACACTGTGAACAAGAAGGATGCCAACCACGTGAACAAGTAGTTGTTGGCGGGGTCAATTTATGTTTTGGTGGCTCCTTATTTGTAGATAATTCTTTAGCATATGGAATCAATGAGAAGAAAATTTTATACCAACTCAACAAAGGATACCCTAAGCCTACCCCACACAAAAAAAAAATCAAGAAAGTGGTCCCATCCCATAATTGCAAAAACAAAAGAAGAAAAAAAAAGGGTGAGAGAATCAAATTTGTTTGGGTTAACATCATCAAGAGAAAAGAAAAAAGAGATGGTTGAGAAAAAGAAAGGTGTTTGGTGCAACAAAAGTATCACATGTGAAGAAAAATCTAATTATGTTGATGGTGTTTTAGTCTCACACTAATTATTTTGGATAATTTGTTCTTTTAAACCTTCATAACTTTTTGGCAAGCTTTCTTGCTTGTCTCTCAAGTTTTTTTAAAGAGAATTTTTCTTTTTCATCCTTTTAATTCTCTGATACAATTTTTTTTTTCTATTTTTCTTTTTCTTTTAGATATTTGAATTACAACTTCTCGTCCCTCATGGGATTTTAACTTGACAAATGCGTCTATTTAGTATAGTTTTTCAAATATCATTCAAATTATGAAATTCCAATTAAATGAGAGATTATTATCCCTACTTAATTGATAGGTAAAATTCATAAATAGCAAAAAAAAAAAAAAAAAAATAAATAGCAAAAAAAAAAAAAATTATTGATGGGACGATGAATTCAAAGGGAAAGTAAAGAATAATCTATTGATCGAATAATGTTATTTGAACAGCATTATCTAACCACATTAATTAATCATATAATTTGACAGTTGATATATACATGTCATGTTTACTTACATGAAAAAGGTTAATTTCCCTCGACTTTGAATTAGGGCTGAAAGTTATAGAGTTTTCTTTCAATAAAAAAGAAAATCATTATATTAAGTGGCATTTATTTGCTCAACTACTATTAATATAATTCATAAAGAATTATTATTTTCTACACCACTACACTTACACACTGCAAATTGTGGTTGCAGTGTCATTTTTTTGGCATTTTTAGTTTGCTCTTAACAAATGTAGAACCTCATAATGGTGCTACCCCTCCTCATGCTTCATGCCTTCATGTGATCCCAATTCAAACACAATCTGTTGGGCAGAACAGGGGCATGTGGTCCTACAAAGAAAAGGTACCCTGTCCCAACCCACTCTTTGAATCTTTGATATTATGTATGTAGAATTGTTGACTCACCTCCAACCAATTAAACATGCCAACTTCTAATATTTTAAACGTTTTTATGAGGGCCAAAATCAAAACCCTAGCCCTACTTGTCTTCTCTCACTCTCCCTCATGTTTTTGTTTTTTTTTGTTTTTCTTACTTAAATTATTAATAGTGTAAGATCAGTTAGCAGACCAGATATGCTTAAATCAAAGCTATTATTTAGTAAACTAATACAATGTAAAATTGTGTGTGTGTTTTTATGGTACAGCTGGTGTACATTCTTTTCTTATCAATGTCGACAATCCAAAATCGATCGATTTGATCGTGAGATTTTTTTTTTTGTTCAATAAAAAATAAATAATTCAACTGACTGATCATTATTATGATTTAATTTAATTTTAAATCATCTTACTACTTATTTTTACACTCTACTTACACTAATTTATAGATCCACATGGACTGATTTTAGGGCTGATTTTGATTTACATCCCTAAAGCAAACCCCACATGTAGGTGTGGTAGCCATTGCCTTTCAATCTTGTGATCCGGTATCATTGAGCAATGATTCCACATTGCCCGATGATTGTTGGCATTTCGTGATCAAGTTTTTATGGTTATATACATCTTTGTAACCATTGTTATTCTTTTTCTTTTGGGTGATGAGATTATTGTGGTTGCAGTTACAAGTACAAGTAAAGATGAAAAAGAGATCCCATTAGCAACGCAATCACACGACATAGAAAGAAGTGCCATACACAACTAAGATAACATCACTACAAATAACTTAGAGAAAAGAAAGAGAAACCTAAGCCTTTACAAGAACCATAGTACCAAAGAGTCAACTATCAACGATACTTTGTATGGAATGCTCTGAATAGTGTATATCCCTCCAACAATTACACAAATCTAGTACTTATAACAAACATTTTTTATATGTTTCGAACCCAAAATCTCTTGCCAACAACCACATGTTGATCAGGTGGTAGATATCCCTCCTCATATCTTGAAGGTCGTGGGTTCGAAATTCTTTAGATGTGGTATTATTATTGAGTGAGACCCATATAATTTCGTTATAGTATATATATATAGGCTTGCTTCTAACAAATTCATTTTGCTCCCTTCAGGCGTATGAATTGGTAAATTATACAGCGCATTATTTAGTTAACCTCGTCACAAGTTCTAAACCCTAAATCCCCAACAAACTCACTTTGACTCCTCACAAGCGCTACACAGGTGTGATTTGGCAAACTCACCTCCCACACCACCGCCTAAAATCATAACTACAAAAAAGTCAGCCTTTGGATCATCTCTGCACAGGCACACAAACAAGTGTATGTAAGTGTAAGAATAAAAATAGATATTAGGTGGGCCACTTGGTGACGATGTATAAACTGATCAGATCTAGATGATTAAGGAGAGCCTCTTCAAAAATATCAGCCCTTGGATAAACTTCATACGATCTCACTGGCAAGTGTAAACCAAGTGTAATATAATATAAAAATAATAAATGGGACATATTTAGTATTTTTAAAAAAGTGTGTTAAGAAAAGTAAAAATAAAACAGAAAATAACAATACGTAATTTCATACAACGGCTTCACTGAGCTGCACTGTGGGCTCGGTGAAGTCGTATATATATACATTTAGATGTGTAAGTGCCCGTTTGTGTTCTCTTAATTGTTACATGGCGACTTTCTCTTTACGATTACAAGGCGACTCCTCTTCAACTTGAGGACGTTTGTGATAGTTTCTATGCTCAATCCTCACCCAAAACCTCCCCGACTCCCATGCATGGTAATGGGTTGAACACCATTGATTTAATCAAAGTTGTTAGAGTACCACGTGGCATATTTTTGGCAAGTGAATGCACTTTATACCATTGCCGATTTTGTTGACTGGCTCATAGGAGTATAGAAGAACATATACGAAAACAAAGTTGCAGGCAAAGAAAAATAAAAATTAAAGACAGGTAAAATTACTTTCGAGTGGTTTGTGGATTAGATCAAAGCAAATTAAATTATTAAAAGTGATTATAGGCTTAAAAAAAAAGATTATAAGTTATTAGAATCAAAGATTATTCTTAAGCCATGCTAACCCTAGGCTACGTACCTAACATCTCTATCTCTTTCTTTTTTAAGATGAATACTTAAACAAACTTTGATGAGGGTTAGATATCCATTGAGTGCAAGAATCTGATAATTATTTTGACCCATAATAAATAAGAATTTGATATTTTAGGTGGAACCCAAATGGGATTGATTGAGACATTTGGCTACCGAAGTCGACCATTAGAATAATTTGGTGGGTAGCAACCAAGGGTATCATTTATCATTAATTTAAAATAAGAATTTTGGTCGTTTTTTTATTGGTGTGACTAAAATGTTTTAAAATAAAGCGGAAATACACCGTAAATAGTAGGTAAGAAATACAAAAAAAAATCACCAAAAACAAACGTAAATATAAAAAAACTCACCACCGACGAACTTAAAAAAAAATGCTACTACATATACATAGAAGTTATGTGACACTGCACACATAAAATTTGAACCCACAAACTTCGAACGATGCCGATCAACCGAACAAGTAGTTATTAGCACATATTTTATTGCTTTTTTCACTTGAAATGACTTAGAAAATTCTACCATATAGTACATATCAATATTTTCATCTAATTTATATATCATCACTTGTTGATGTTACCTATTTCTTGAGGTCGTGCATGGGTTCGACCCTTGAGACACGAGACAAGGTCTCTTGGTAATGGAGTAGAATTTCAAGTACATTTGGGGTTCACTAATCTAGTCCCGAAGTCTTGTCTAATGTAGATTTCATACGAAAATTCTGTCTTTAGTTTTTTTTTTTTTTTTTAAATGGCCCAAAATACAATAACAAAGCGAAAATATTTTAATAGATGTGCGAGAAATATGGAAACATCATCAAGATCAAACAAAAGAGCTGTCACAACAGAGTAAGAAAAACTACCAACACTCATGAGCATACGAAGATCACCATTAAAGACGAAAAGACATAGTAACTACGAACGAATAGAAGAATCTAACATATTAATTACAGGGTCAAAATTTAATGGCAAATTATAGCTAAAAAGATTTGAACTAAATACCTCACAAATGATGAGAGGGCTGCACAAGTATTGTGCCAATTAACAGAAAGACAGAAGGTGGAGGGAGAAAAAAAAAAAATTGATGTATGGACGGTTATTTATGTGACCCCTTTCACATATGTTTTGTTGGAAATCTCCAAGTGTCAGATTCTGCTTGACAATACTCCAAGTTGACCGGATCATTTAGGTTGTCTTGTCTCATTTGAGTTAATTTATTTTTTGGCTGATAAAAAAGATGTTTATTTATTATGAGTCTATGACTAACCAAGAACATGTCATTTTTATTGTATGAATGAGTTATAAGTTATAACAAGGATACGAAAAGGATGGATACATACTATGAAAGAGAGTGATTTAAGGTTTTGATTTTTTTGTGATGAGATACTCTTCATCATGCAAATCATTATATTGGAAAATAATCATGTTCTAAGAGATTTCAGTTCACTCAAATCAGCCCTTAAAAATCAACAAATTATCAACGTTTTGTATTGTGATTTCCACTCAATTTTTTATATGGTTTAAAGTTTTAAAATAGATTTATTTTTTTTATGATGACGATCTACATGATAAGAAGAGCATACGTACTGAAAATCAATATTTGAATCATCTTCATGTAGACTCCACATACTCAGATATCTCTGAATCGAGGGACCTAGAATCATTCACCAAAAGTGGCCCCTTAGGTTTATATGTGGCTCCACTCCTACCAACTCATGGTCAGGATTCTAGAGTAAGATTATGTCAAAATATTTGTTATAGCATAGATAATATCTATATTCTGCATGATTAATTTAAAATGATAAAATTTAAATGTGTTCTTGCATAATTTAAAAATGTCTAAACCTCATTGCACCCCATCTTTCTCGAAACATTCCTCATTTAAAAGTAGTCCAAAACAAAGATTGGAGTCATTGGACATTTGAATTCCACCCCACTTTTTCTCAATTAATATCTCACTTATTTTTACACTTCGTTTACATCGGTCTATAGGCCCCACAAAAAGATGATCTAAGGATTGATTTTTTTTTTCTGAGGATGATCTCATCACAATAAATCACATCATTATAAATTTTTTAACTACACTACAAGATGGTATTCTTTTTTTTGAATGGGACTATTGCCTAGGTTACAATATGGCATAGATACACGCAGAGGGCGTGTGAGAAGCACAGAGAAACCACCAAGAACATCGTCACCAACGAACGCAGGAAATGCACCCACCAACAGGCACAGAGAAACCGCCAATAACTACGTACTTATATTTATTATCAAATTACATGGGACAAACTTAATGGTAATACCACGGCCGAGAAGTTTTTTATCCCAAGACCTCCCACTACCAAGGATTTATGGGAGGGATGCACAACCATTGAGCCAAAGGCCCATGTGCACTACAAGATGGTATTCTAAGAGGCCCGAACATCCTAGTCATTAAAAATAATGTGCATGGGCAACATTCATTTATATAGCATTTAACAAAAGTGGGGTTTAAATTAGTAGGAAAATAAATATATGTACGCACTGTTTCATTACTTAAGAGGCCTTGGGATTAAAATTTTTTGACTGTGATTTGCCATTAGTTTGTCCCATATAATATGTATGTATTGTTCTATAGTCTGTTGGTAGCAGTTTCCATTGCTATTTTGTGGCGGTTTCATTGGTGGCAACTTCAATCTTGACAGTGATGGATCAAATGTATTTGTTGGTTTCTCTGCACTTCTCAAACGCATTTTATAGCGTATTTTTACCTTAAAACTATGCATCTTGGCCAATACTCCCTCAGAAAATTAACGAGGAAATATCATTTGAGGAACTGGGTTATGATACAATATCTTTACTATTATAAAGGGCTCCTCTTGCTATTGTACAGCTTGAGTAAGTTCCTTAAGCCATTGAGAAATGGCTAAAAAGTGGAGAGAGAAATAGAGTAAAGTGGAGGGAGATGGCGGCTGAAAAAGTGAGGGCGTTGCTACAGTTTTTTTTTTGAGAGCAGTTCGGCTACCATCACTAAAATGCCCTCACTTGCACTATCATTTATAGCCATTGGATCTCTCCCTTTCAACGCTCCAGATCGTTGATGACGTGGCGACCTCTATTAAAAAGAACCCGACCCGTTTTAACTTTCGAGGTCTGAACCTGACGAACTGACACANTCGGTCAGAGTGTGTCAGTTCGTCAGGTTCAGACCTCGAAAGTTAAAACGGGTCGGGTTCTTTTTAATAGAGGTCGCCACGTCATCAACGATCTGGAGCGTTGAAAGGGAGAGATCCAATGGCTATAAATGATAGTGCAAGTGAGGGCATTTTAGTGATGGTAGCCGAACTGCTCTCTTTATTTATTTATATTTAGTTTACATTTACTTATACATGTTCTAGGGTTTACTAAAAATATGATCCAATCACTGATTTTTTTATGCCGGTGATAGTTTAGATCACATCAGTCTAGAATTTGTTTCAAAATATCTTTACTTATTTCACACAAATTTGAGAAGGATATTTTTTTTTTCTCTTATTTGTACTGAGGCAATTAAGCAGGGTATGCAATCTCTCACTCTCCATTCCAACAACCCCACTAATACAATTGAGTAGTTTCCAACAAACCCACTGTTGAGTAGTTTTTTTACCTTGTGAAATTTTACATGGCAAAATTTAATGATTTATGAGATATTATAAAAGATTTCTCTGGCTAAAAGTGTTTTTATGTTCAAACAAACCCAGTCTTACTGCCCTAATTTCTTTGATGGTTAAGATTGTCTTATCTAATCAATGAGTATGAGGGACCCATGAAATGTTAGGTCTTTGTCATTCTTCATGGTGGCTTGTTGTATACTACAAATAATAGATAGATAGTTCAATAGAAGAGGGTTTTTGAAAACTTTCTTTTTTCCTTTTTAATGAAGGAAATTTGTTTGGTGATCCTAATAATTAAAATTTTAAACATCGATCTTAAATGGTTTAGGTGAGTCTTTTAAATCAAAGTCCTTATTTCTTACCCATAATTAGTTAGCAGAGTTGGTCGATACCTTTTTTCTTTAAGAGAGGTTATGAGATCGAAATTTATGGGATTTTTCTTATATGTAATTTAGTTTCATATTCAAACTTAAGCTGCTACTTTGTGTGAGGAAACACCAGCCTACCTATATAAAAAAATATTACTTGTTTATCTCAAAAAAAAAAAAATGCTTGTTGGCAAATCTATATTATGTTAGGATTTTTGCCTTCTGAATGCTTAGGATTCATCACAAACAATGACAAATAAATATTAATACAAAAATAATAAAGAAAAGAGATAAACGAAAACACACCACAAACGATTTACGTAGTTCACCACTCTTTGGCTACGTCCACGGTAAAGAACATCTTCTTTCACTAAGATCAAAGGGGTTAAAAAGTAAGCCACACACTCAACTACTCTCACAAGCTTCACTCTAGCTCGCTTCTCAAACTTCTCTCTCTACAATATTGCTCTCACACTATTCTCTCTATCCTCAGACTCACAACCTTTTCAAGAGATCTCACACTCTTAATGTTATTTTTTGAATGCTTTAGGCTAATGCCCTACTCCCATATTTATAGCCTCCAATAAGTATCCCAATCATAGAAGGAAAAGGGAATCCTAACTAAATATGAAAAGGAAACCCACCTAAAATAACAGTTCTTTCAAATACAAGAGAAATAAGTTTCTAAAACCTTAATTGATTTTTCAAAACTTCACATATTAGCCATGTATAAAATCGTCAATGTTGAATTCTTGGTTCCACCCTTGATTATTCGTGTTTTAATAAAATTTATTTTTTTAAGTTCAAACGAGTTGGCCTAACGATTAAGCTCTTATCTCACAATTTGAAGGTTGTGAGTTCAACTCATTTTTCTCGAGAGTAGTAAATTTGGAGGTCTGCCCTTGTCACTGGAATTAATTGGGTGCTAGCTCTAAAATTGACCTGGCAATGGGTAAAGGTCGATCATATGTGGGTTGACGGGTCGAGGTGGGTCAACCCTAACCCTTACTTGTTTATTTAACGGATTGACCATAACTAAAACTTAAATTTTTTAAAAGCTATTAACTAGTCATTAATTATTATTTTAAACTTAAAATTTAAAATTAATGTAAAAAAATTAAAAGATTAAGTCACTAATTAAAATTTAAAATATTAAAATTAAAAATTAAAAGTTACTTATTAAAAATTTAAACTATAGTATTATTTTTTTAAAAAATATATAGCTCACGGGTTAACATGTCAGAAAAGGTCAATCTTAACCGTTTAGCTAGTTGGTCGAGTTAAGATCGGGTTGGCGAGTCAGATCGAGTTAAGTTTTTCCAGGTATATCTAAGAGTCCCTGACATCCGGGTTATAAATAAAAAAAACCAAAAAATAAAATAAAAATTATTTTTGAATATTTATACTATTATATAAATGAAGAAGACCATCTTGTTATTTCGTGGAATATTAGACTTTTTCTAAGTGATTAAAAATGCTCTCATTCAAATATCTTAAAAAGTTAAATGTATAATGACAAGGGTAAAATAATAACTTATATCTATCACTTATTTTGAAAAAATTTAACCACCAACACTTGTTATGGTTTGAACTTGGATAAATACCCCTATGATCAGGGGTTGTTTGTGCACCAAATTTAGAGATTAATCTTTTTGTGTATGGCATCTATTGATAATCCTGCCTCTGCACCAAATCAGTCATATATTGGTTTTGATTAATTTGAGGCTATTTTGTTTTTTTTGGTAGGATCCTATTTTTAGTTAATTTTGCAGTGTTAATACGTCATCATGTTGAATGGACAATATGTTATCAATTCAAGGACCCTGAAACGTTAACAGTACACCAAAACGTGAATTACGTTTTAATGATTTTGATTTGTGAGTCAAAACATGGTTAAATCAACATTTTGTTGTCCTATCTAAAAAAACATTTTGTTGACAGGGCCTATGTGAACTCACAAAGAGATGATCTAAGGGCTATTTTTTTTTTTATGAGGATGATGTAAGTACCATATAGATCATCCTCACAAAAAAAAAATACATAATTCTAAAAATTTTAAGCCTATCAAAACTTGTGTGATTTTTTAGCCGAATAACTTTAAACAAATATTTGATGAGTTATAATTCGTAGAATGTAATGAATTTTATACGAAGATGGTCTAGAGAGAAAACCGTCCTCACATTATTAGATTATCTCTATGTGAGCCTCCACATAGACCTATCTTCAACATGTTGCTTTAAACATGTCCTCGATCTTTAAGTCCTTATAAAATTATGGAGATATTTTTAAACATAATGGTTAAAACAAATTTAGTTGTTAGTAGGCTCGTACTAAGATAATGTAAACCATTTTTGAATTAATATCTTAGCAATTTCAAAGAAAAAAAATTAAGCATTTCTTAAAAGGAAAATGCTAAATTTTCTTACTGTATCTGCATCCGACAGTTATATCTGTATAATTTGCGCCTATTCTAAAATTACCATACTACTCTCGTAAATGATTTTAACTACAGTAAAAATACAGTAAAAGTGAGGGTACGTGTGATGCATTGAACCTAATGAGGGTGGCAATGGGCATGTATTTTATAGTAATTATTACATGGGATCGAGGGTATTTTTATTAGCCCACCAAAAAGAGGGTGTCCTTATCTTTTAATTCTATAAAATTATATATAAGTAGTCCCCACAGTCCAAGTCATGAAATTTTTAATCCTGTGCTCCCAGTTTCAATTTACCACTCACTGCTCACCTCTCCATTATCATCCATCCAAAAGCAAGGCCTCTTCTGGATCAGGCACTAAGACGTCGAGAAAGCCTGTCGTAGCTCATCTTGTGGGACTCCAACGCACTTGGACTGGAGTAGGTGAGGAACAAGGAGGGAGTTGAGAACATAACAAACTGCAGTAGGCCCAATCTCCAACTGTATCGGAGGCAAGATGCTTAGCCTGCGACAACACCTCTATGTCGCAACCCGAAAATGGAGTTTTGCAGTTTGGTAAGGTTTTCCATGGTGGCTGCGGTAAACTGTAAAACAAAAAAGGAAAATATTTACTTTCACCTCTGTATTCTATTAACCTCTCATTTATTTTTACACCTCATTTCATTTATTTTTACACTTCATTTACAACTATTTATGGAAATTGATTTTATGTGAAGATAGTATGCGCATTTGTTTATTCATCTTATAAAATCACATGGTTCTAAATTTTTTATGCTCATGTAACTTGATTAAACTTTCAAGTTTTTTGAATTCAGCAGATCGACATACATCGTTACTTATGAAATTCATATGAAATTTATCAGAGATGATTATGATATTAGCTGAAGATCTTCTCCTCATCTTGTTAATCATAGATTAACACGTTTTTAGAACTTATAATTCCATCACTCTATAATTATATATTATTGAAAATCAATGGTAATTGAATTATTTATTTTTTAAGTTACAAATTTTTGAATGGACTAATTTTTAGGACTGAGTGGAATTAAAGTTTCTCAAACAAATGGTTTCTATTGATTTTATGTTTTAAAAAAAGTGGTCTTTTTCAGAAAAAAAAAAAGATTGATCTATTGTAGTCCGTTGATTCGTCAATTGTGGGACAATACATCATCGAGTATGCCACGTGGCTCACATATAGGACTGAAGGTAGGTTAGCTAAACAGTAACCGGGAGTACAGGATCAGCACACCAAAGGTTGATGATGTAGGTTCTCCGAGTCTTGTATTCAGTCATCTATCTATCTAGAGAGAGAAAGTAAAGTCAGATTTATTATTACCTCCTACTCTAGAGAGAGAAACAAAGAAAGAAAGAGACAGGAGAGAAAAAGAGATTTTATTTAGAGCCTCAGTTTCAGACTTTAATTTTTTTTTTTAAGAGAGAGAGAGGGAGAGAGAGAAAGAGTAAAGCAGTTGGGTTTCAGTTGGTGATGGTGGAGGAGAGACTGCGCGTGGTGAAGCGCGTTGATTTAGTAAATTATTTGTTGTTGGTGGTGGTGGTGGTGTGGTGGATGATCTGGAGGAGCAGTGGTGGTGGCAGTGGAGTTGGTGGTGGTGGTGGTGGCTTTTGGATGATGATTATGATAATGGTGGAAGAACCTTTTACTAATGTTATTAGAGTAGAAGCAATTTCAGTGTCGGCCATGGCTGGCCTTTGCCTTGGCCGTCACCATCGTTTACTCTCGTAAGTGAACAGAAGAAAAAAACCCTAGAAAATTTGCTTGTAGACCCAAAAAAAAAAAAGAAAAGAAAAAAACAAAACCCTAAATAAATGAGATCTCTTAGACGCATCCCTACTTCATCGTCTTCTTCTTCGTGGATTCACTTACGATCAGTTCTTTTTGTCGTTGCTTCTTCCTCCTCGTCCTCTTCTTCAACAGTTTCCTCCGATCGGTAAGTCTTTCTTTATATTTCTCTCTAATCGATTATCAATTGCTCTCAATTTGTGTTTGATTCTTCTTCTGATTTTAATTATTTTCAAATCAGATCCGATCTCGAAGAACTAGATACAGTTCCCTCTTCTGATTCAAGTGTTTTTTTTTTTTTTAAGATTTTCAACTTTCTCGCTGGGTGATTTGAGTTTTTCCTTTGTGTTCGTTATGGGTTTGGTGGGGTTATCATGTTTGTTGAATTTGGAAAGAAGTAATTGAATTGGTAGTGGAGATTGATTTGTTTTCAATGGGTTTTGGGTATTGATTTCATTGTGAAAAGGTAGTTCATCAGTGGATTTTTTTTTTATCTTCTACATGTGTGAAAAGAGATTTTTGTTGTATTTATTTGGTTTTTATGACATGGTTTTGGGCTAATTTTTTTATTAATGGGATAGGCTTCTGATGTTGATGTGTTTATTTGAACTGGTCTAATTGAACGATCAACACTATGTTGTTGGCTGTAAGAGAAATTGAGTGGCTTTGACGGTTTCCTGTCATGGGGATCTCATCTTTTTCTGTTTTTTTAGAGTGTTAATGACTTTGAAATTACCAATAAAAAAAAGATCTTGAATTTCCCATCAGTCATAATGCAAACTAAGTTATAATGAATTTCTGATAAACAGAGTTAGAGATGAGTAGATCTTAAATGGACTTGTTCTAGTTCTGTTAGGGTTTCCTTCTATAGTGCTGTGGATAAAATAATAACCTCATGAAGACTAAATAGTCAACCAAAAGGGCTTCCTTAGTTGTTGGTAGAACGAAACCCTCACTGTACCCTTACTATTAATTCCACTCGTCGAGCCGCCTTGGACATTCTAACTTTGAATCCGTGGGGCTTTCCTCTTACGTGCTTAGGTGTCCCTTATAAATGCATTCTTGGCTCAATAATGTTATATTGTTATAGTAAGTTTAATTATGTTGAATTATGAGATACTCTCCATTTGATTATTTCAAATGTTTTTTTGAACCCATTAATATGTTATACCTTAGAGTTCATCATAGGTGGTGAAGTAATTTTTGGTCAAAACCTCGAAATCTACTCCCATTTGATATTGGAGTGTTCAAAATTGTTATAATGGAGATCCACTAGTAGAAATGTATGTTGCTAAGCATGCATTTTTGGTGCATTGAATTTGATTTTATAGGAAAACACAATTGGAAATTGGGTTTCGTGAGGTGAACTAGATTGAGTTTTATGCAATTTGGTGGTTGTTTTTAAAAGCATTTAGAGCTTGAATAGTTTAACTGCTTGATGGAGTATGCATTAGAGTTCTTAGGTGTCTGAAGCATGGCACATGTGAAACCTTTATGAAAAGTGTAATATCTTCTTTAGATTATCGTTTAACCGAAATATCTCTGCATAAGAATTCTCTCTTGGCCCATGGTCTGCATAATAGTCCACCTTAGTTGCTCCATACCTCCATCATTCTCATGGGAGCTTTTTTGTGACGGTCAGCTAGGAGGACAAGTTATATAACATGTGTTCTACACCAAGGAAAAAGGAAATTTATTGTTACTCTGACTGAGCTTGTTGAACTTTATTGTTCAACTATGCTGTTTTTTTTTTATATCCTCGGCTATTTATTTATTTATTTGCACCAGCTTCATTTATGGTTGTGGGAATCCGTATATTGTATCTGGTTTTGGAAGCTGTTTTGTGGTACATTCTGCATTTATGTCAATTCTGTTTCTAGCCAACATGTTTTTATGTTGGATTGGTGTATGGCTAAATGTAAAATTTTGATTTGAATGCATGGTCATTGGAAGTTTCTTTTGGATAAAAAAGCTACAAATTATTGCTTTGGACCGTATTATTTTCACTTATACAAGTTGTGGCATCAACATACTCATACAACTTATTGCTGTAGGCAAAACACATTGAAGCTATATCTCTTGGTTCATTTATTATCCAATTTGCTGTATATTATGTTCTTATTTAGTCAAAAGATTGATTATGATTTTGCTCCTTCATTTTCAGGGCCAGTCTTAAATCACCATGGTCTCGTAGGAGAAGAAAGCATGCTCTTTCATCTCGGCAATGGAAGAACTTGTTCACTCCTGATGGAAAAATCCGTGATAGAGTGAAGTTTTTGAAGAAAGTTCGCAGTGGAGTAAGTTTATTATAGTTGACCTATTAGTTTAACCTTTTCAAAAACTCAAAGTGTGCATTGTTTCCTGTGCATTGTCTCGTATTTCTTCTGCTGTTGTTATATGGCACTGTTACTGAATTATTATTTTCTCTTACTGTTTATGCAGGGAGTTGATCCAAGCATAAGGGCTGATGTTTGGCCATTCCTCCTTGGAGTGTAAGTGTTTTTTAGCCATGTACATCAATTGATTGTTGGCACGTACAGGAAGTGATAGCTTATTAAAAAAAAAAGAAAAAAAGAAAAACCATATAGGAAGGGATAAACTGTGCAGCCTCATCTTCCGGAATTCATGATTTTGCCTTTACGTTTTGATTCTTTAGTATCATCTTTATGCTGCAGATACATTGTTTTCCATTTTTCTACTAAATATCCATCTCGTGGTTAATTATAATTCTATCACTAAAAGGATTGTGAAGATCGTCAAGGTTTAAATAAAGTTGCTCTATATTTAACTAAAATTGCTTTTATGTCAAGGTTTCTACTTTTAGGTGCAGTGTCAAGATATTACTTAACTATAAAAGTATGCTCAAATTAGACTCCGTTGAATTTTCTGTGTTGTGGTTTCCCTTTTGTTTTTATGAAAGTCCTCTATAGCTAATAAAAAAATTAAAGTATAAATGAATAAGTACTTTATAATTAGTCCCTTATTTTTAAGGGAAGGGGTTTTATATTTTTCTTTCGCATGTGGTTCTGTTCTATTGCACCTTTTAAAAGTGCATGTTTTCTTATGTCTGCATGTTCCATCAACAGCTGGAGCTTTTACGAATTACCTTTTCTTTGTTTTTGACTTCGATGTTGCTCTTTCTACAGCTATGACTTGAACACTACACAGGAAGAGAGAGATTCTATTAAAACTCAGAATAGGTACTCTTACCATCTCCCTTGATCTTTTACCTATGTGATCTATTATTCTTTGTTATTAATTGTTCTAATACATGGCTCTTCAAATCTTTCATCCTGAAAACTATGTTATTAGCTTTTTCTGGAAAGCTCAATTTTTTTATTTTTATTTTTTGATGGGTAGAAGAACTAAACAATTATCTTTATTCCTACTAACCTAAAGTGTGGGATTCAATTTCTGACACAGGAAGAAATATGAGAATCTGCGGAGACAGTGCAGGAGACTTGTAAAGAGGAACAGCGAGAGCTTTAAGTTGAAGGAAACTAATAGATGCTGCAGCAATGAAGAGGTCATGGATTCTCCTGGGTCAGAAGATGTGGTTAGTGCCAGGGAATCTCTCTCCTCTGAGGGACAGAGCCTAGAGGACGAGGACTCAGATCGCGCTCTTCATAATTTAACCCCTTATGGCCCAAACTCGTTGGTGGACATAGATGATGATCAGAGTGGAATCACCAATGCAGATGCATCCACAGAGTCATCCGACTCAGACTCTTCTGCGGAAGAAGCTGAAAGCCAGGTTTTTCTTGCCATTGAAGGGACAGAAGAGAATGATCCTAACAGTACTCCCAAGCAGGATTCTTCTCCCTCCACAACAGAATGCGGGTCTAACACCTATACAGCCGAAGATTTTGCCACATGGCAGAGGATAATTCGTGTTGATGCAGTACGTGCTAATGCAGATTGGGTTGTATTCTCTCCAAACCAGGCTGCTGTTTCAGAGGGCCGGGCCCGACGTTCAGCTGAGGCTGTTAAACTGAAGGACTATGACCACTTAGAGCCATGCAGGATCTTCCATGCTGCCCGGCTGGTTGCCATTCTAGAGGCTTATGCACTTTACGATACAGAGATTGGCTATTGTCAGGGAATGAGTGACTTGCTCTCCCCAATTATTGCGGTAATAGAAGAGGACCATGAAGCCTTCTGGTGCTTTGTGGGTTTCATGAGGAAAGCTCGACACAATTTTAGGCTTGACGAAGTGGGAATCAGGAGGCAGCTAAACATCGTTTCAAAGATCATCAAGTCCAAAGACTCTCACCTCTACAGGCACCTTGAGAAGCTCCAGGCTGAAGATTGCTTCTTTGTTTACAGGATGGTGGTGGTTCTTTTCAGAAGGGAACTGACATTTGAGCAAACTGTTTGCATATGGGAAGTGATGTGGGCAGATCAATCGGCGATTAGGGCCGGAATTGGCAAGTCAGCATGGGGTAGGATACGGCAAAGGGCCCCACCGACAGACGATCTATTGCTATACGCAATTGCTGCTTGTGTTCTTCAAAGGAGGAAGCTGATCATAGAGAAGTACAGTAGCATGGATGAGATAATAAGGGAGTGCAATAGCATGGCAGGGCAGCTTGACGTTTGGAAGCTTTTAGATGATGCTCATGACTTGGTTGTGACTCTCCATGACAAGATTCAAGAAGATCAATCTGCAGCCAGCTCGGGTTGAATTTACATTGATGGCCAAACTTATCGGACATTTGAGTTTCGTGACATGAACAGTAAAGACCACCGGAGTAACTACTGCGGCCGAGGATGATGATGATCAAGGTTTGACCTCCGTCTTTTGTTAATTAATATTTCTTTCTTTGTTTTCCCCTCTTTTTAAGGTCCCCCTAAAAGCCAGGGAAAATCTGCAAAAGAGAGATTTGTCTTCACAGTTCTAGTTGTAACAAGCATTCAGAAAAGGGAAAAAAAATACTTCCAATTTGTAATGTAATTCACAATTCTTATATTGCCCACTTTCAAGACTGATTTTGAATGGTTGTGGCAAAACAAGGAAAAAAAAAAGTGTTACTTAAAGCCCTTCGTATCTGGTTTTTTTACTCTCTTCTGCAACCCTATTATTATGGCTATGAATTATAAATAGAAGAATAATTCGAACAAGAAGATATGGAGTTCATACATTAAAAAAGCCAAAGCCCCCCGACGGCAATCAAGCTTCGAGCCGGAGGAGGGTCTTCACGCTGTTATCCACATGAATGAACCTAAGTAACCAGAGCGCGGGTCGGAGTGGGAATGAAAGTGGGAGCAGGAGCGCCGGAGCGGCTGATTAAAAAATGTTCTTAGTTCTAAAATACCTTCGGAGTGGGAGCGGTGGAGCCTATGGCTTGCTCAAAGAAAAAGTGAGCGCCCGCCCTTGTACTTCCTAGGAATTGAAAAGAAAAAAGAAAATGGCCGTCTATATAACTTGAGTAGTTAC